>CM062288.1:69844635-70444635 GCA_031216915.1 Pictodentalium vernedei | reverse complement strand
CCAATGTACCGGATATCAAAATATTTTATTTGGATTATTGTTTTTTCACATTTCAAAGAATTTCCACAAAACCATATCAAGTGACCCCTCATTGAAACGAGCTCGACGCGCTTCTTTCAATGAGGGGTCATGTGATCTGGTTTTATTAAAAATATATATTTTTTCGTCTGCTTAATTTGTAAATTACGCAGGCGGATGAAGCCATCTTTGTTTTTGTAAATGTTAACATTCTAATATTTTATCCAGATATGATGAACTTTAATTTTTGCAACGTTTTCATACCCACACGACAAATTATTTTTTTTATCAACTGAAAACTTATTGCATTTTTGGATATGTGTTGTATTGGAGAATATATTTCCAAAAAAGTTGAGGATGGGTAGTCAATAGTGAGGTTGATTTTAGCAGTTCATAGAAAAGAGGAAATTTGTATGCTGTTTTGGACAAACGTTAAAAATATGAAAATCTAACAAATGCATTCAATAGAATCATCATCGTAGTTACAGTGTATAAAACTTCATAGCTGTATGCAATTATGGAACGGCGCTGGGCGTGTTTCAAAATCAGCGTGTTCAATGAAAAAGGACTAATATGGCCTCTAAATTAAAAGCAACATAAAGTAACTAGCTGTCTATTTGCAATAAATATGTAGGCAACTTATGCCATGCCAATTAATAGAAAGACACTATGTATAATACACACCTCTCTTTTGAGCCCCAGAATCAAGATGTTTGCTTATTTTGGAACCAGTTTTCACTTTTTCTGAAAATTGGTCAAGTGTCCCATGGACCCATGCAAGTTCTAGCCAGGGGCAGCCACGGCTCCTTTATTAGGAACAGTTGATAGCTGCCGATCTGTGTATCTACTAAACACTAACAAGAAAGACCCCCCTCCCTGCACATGGCAACATTTATCAATTGCATCATCTGTGTAAGCAGACAGGTTTTAAATGAAGGCCAACCTCCGACATTGATACTGATTTGTCTGGCTTTCATGCATCTGTACGTCTGTTAGACGTGCATCCCGCCAGGCTGACATTCACAACTCATGTGGAAGAAGGTGGGTCCTTACAAAGAAGGTTTCCATTATCTGTACATTGCATATTATTTCAATGAGTGCTGGTATGTGTGTTCTTAGGAGTGCAGTTATGCAACCAACGAACGGCTCTTAACGCCTGATTTTCAGGATATATGTCCATCTATCGATCTGCAGTTAAAACTAGAAGTCCTGTCATAAATAGTGCGCTTATCTAGGCTTAATTGCGCGTTGGAATTGCGCGCAATTGCCATATCGAATGGCATCCAAAGCACGGCAGGTTCTCTTGGTTACTCATAGCAAACACATGCAATGTTTCTGCCAATGGACCTCCGGGTTACCCGGAGGTCCATTGGCTGAAACATTGCTTGTGCACAGGCAATATGTACAGAATTTGATAGCTTTACTTGGGCCTTAACGCGTACATTAACGCGCATATCAACGTGCTATTTGTGCGCATTTCATGACAGGACTTCTACTTTTAACTGTATCAATCTAGCATCAAAATTTGACTACTGCTTCACAAAACTTAAGAAGCATGTGTACTGGGATTTGGCGTGAATGAATTGGACGCAATAATAATAAAATTCATGTTTCCAAAGTCCGATTCATGGTATGAGGTTATGGATCAAATTATTCTTACCGTCAACATTATATTATATTACATACCTGTTCTATAAAGTCCCCCCTCTGCAGCAACACTAAACCATGTAGAAAATGAAAATCCGTTCCGCACACATGTGCCAAACGTAAATCATTGACAGACTATTTTTAAATAGAAGCGCAATTTCACTGGAATTTTATACACATCATGCACCGCAATTACAATTTGAATCACTAACGATAGCTAAAAATAGTAACATGAGTTCCCATCGCAAATGTGGTTGGTGATAAAATGTGTTCCGTTTGTTGACAGTTCGTCCCATGAGTTACAATGTGGTTTATGTGCCTACTTGCAGATAGAACACATTGGGACTCAGGGGACGAATCAAATGGATTAATGAGTGTCCTTCTAATAATTGCTTTTATAGACGTGAAGGCATGTAATAAACACAAGATGACACACGCGTGTTCACTAGAATTTGTGCCATCACGGAAGGATAAAACTCGAGACCTGCAGCCTCTCGTTTTTTTTCCTTCCACACTTGCACTCGGGCCATATCGATTAACCCATTCACACGTGTGTGTCCTTTGGTGTATGTGATGAATTGATGGTAACGTGGACTGAGGTTTGCATCAAGGTTGAACATAAGCCGCTAACCTCAGGCCATACTGCCGTCAATCATTACAATGATGCGTATGTTCCAATAAGACCCTACCCATAGCCCGAAACCATGCATCGTGAAATGAACAAGGCATCTTTTAATGATAACAAGTTTATTAAATAAATCTTTCGTTTACCCCCACAAGGTCACTGGACAAATAATCAACAAATCAGGTTAAGTTGGCGGTCACTCCATTTTAGTTCAAATCGTAAACTGATTTGTGATTTAAACAATACTTCATTCGGAACATCATCTGATGCACTAGTCAAAAATCTACAAAACATGGAACGGTTTGCAAGTCACTTCGTTGATGAAATAATTCTGACATGGCCAACCTCATTTCAAATGTATCGTATGGTGGCGTCAGTCGGTAACATAATTAGTTTGATACTGGAACCGTTAATATAGAAAAAAACTCAGCAAGCCCTTGACCATTCAAGAACTTTAGTCTCATTGGAACATGTTGTTTTTCTCAAAGATATTCAGGAGCATCACTGGGAACCCGATGTTAACAAAGTGAATAAACTGGAAAGAAATATAAGAAAGTTCTTCCAAACCTCTGCCCACACCGTTTATATTTGCCACATCATTGTAAATAAAGATTTACTACTTTGTTTGCATCAAACGATAGAGGTGATATTTGGGTCATTGAGGGATCCCAGATGGGCCAGATTTTAACACCTGGATAATGTGGTAATTTAAAATAAATTTTATCACAAACCAGAGATCCAATTGATTTTGTATTTACCATATATCATTTTTGTTATTTGTTCTTATGAATCTCCTCTGAGCATGTTCATTGGTCCCTCTGATCTTAGAAGCGGAAATGGCGAAAACATTTTTAAAATCTGCGCCCAAGCCATTGCTCGAAATGATACTATATATAATACTTGAGAGAGGTTGCATTATAAAACATTTCAAATCCAGCCTCAATGTCATATTTAGGGGCGTTATGGGCCTCGGAGAATTTAACACGGTGCAATGGCGAAACATTTAAAAAACCTTCTAACAATTTGCTGCCTCAGATGCTTCCCTATTTGTTATAAACCCTCGTGGTATATAAACAGGTTTCATGCTCGCCCCCAATGTTTAATCCTGAGTTATGGAGAAAACTTTTAAAAAAATGTCTTCTCCAAAACCATGTCTCTAAGCACAATAAAAGCAGTTTTAGCTTACTTGAATTTGTAGTCAGAATGAGCTTTCGTGATCACTCCCCTTTCGTTGTCTATTATCCGTCATCCCACGCGAAGGTCATGTTTGTGGAGGGGAGGGCAGATTCAGGGTTGTTCAAATCAAGGCCCTTGGTTCATATTTGGGCTCTTTATGGGAGATTAAACATTAACTTGATGCAATATGAGGAACATTTAACTCAAAGCCCAACTTTTACCTTGATGCAGTATGAGAAGTTTCTTTAACCCTTTACCCAACGTAACGGCCAAAACCGGCCAGCGCTATTCTCAAAAATCGCCAATTAATTTTCATGATTTTTTCATTTTTTGTCTCCAAAACATAGGTTATGGCCCCTCATTGGAACGAGCCCGACGAGCTCGTTCCAATGAGGGGTCATAACCAATGTTTTGAAGACAAAAAATGAAAAAAAATTCAAGAATTTTTTTTGCAAGTGTCGTCTGCTTTTCATGTTAGGTAAAGGGTTAAAAGTCGTCTTCTTTTGATCAACATGTTCTATAACTTATAATATTTGGTATACCGCAGCCTTATGGGGTCAGGTTCGAGTTTGTTCAAATCATGTCCCTAGATTCATGCTTCGGTTCTCTATGGAAGCCTAAACTTTAACTTGCTGCAGTGAGAGGGATGTTATTAAAAAATCGTTTTCAGACCCACCAGTCATAATATTTTTTATATGGGATAGAACAACCGCACAGCGACCATATTTAATTTTGTTCAAATCAAGTTCGCGCATACATATTTGGGCTTTCTTTGAGAACACAAATTTTGACTTAGTGCAATATGAGAAAAAATCTTTTCTTTTAAAAATTATCTTATTCAGATCTACAATCAGGTTCTTTTTATGTTTGGTATACATAATACTGATGGAGTCAGATTCAACAAGATTCAAGGGGCTTAACTCTGTTAGTACCCACAATTTAAAAAAAACAAAAAACATTTCCAGAACCACAGATCAAAATATTTCGATATTTGGCATACAACACCATTCGAAGGGACCATCGTCAAATTTGTTCAAATCAAGTTCCTTGGTTAATGTTTGGACGCCCCGTGTGAGCCTGAATTTTAATTTGGTGCAATATTGGGAATATTATTTTAAAATCTTCTTCAGATCCACCGGTCGGACTATTTTCTTATTTTGGATCCGCATCATTGTGGAGGTCCGATTCAAGTTTGTACAGATCATATGTATGCGTTCATATCTGGGCTCCTTATGGGGTACAAAATGAGGATTCATATTTTAACACGTCACTACAGAGAATATACCTCAAGTCGGCATGTTTCAAAAATGAAAAAAATATATCGTTTTCTCCAGAACCAACAATCAGAATTTGGTACACAACATTTTTATGAGCTCCGATTCATGATTGTAGAAACCATGTCCTTGGGTTTATATTTATGCTCCGTACGAGAGGGGGAATTTTAACTTTGCACAACATGAAGAAAGTTATTTAAGAATCATCTTTTGATGCAAAAGACAAAATGTCAGTATAGCTTTTCCGATGCTCAGTCGTCCGTCCGTTATCTACATTTTGTTTGTCCGGGTCGTAATTTCTTAACTTCTGAATATTTTTTAATGAAACTTCACAACACTATGTAATATCAAAAGACAGTATATCGTGAATTTAATATGGTATGTGCAGGGCTTATATTTCGACGAGAATCGATTCGCTCAAAGATTCGCGCAATAAAACCGGCGAGAATCAATGTTGATTCTCGCCGCACCTCTGTTAGGATTCGCGTGAAAAAAATTGAGTCAATTTAACCCTTTAACTAACACAGGAGCAACAAGTCAACCAATAGAAGGCTAACATGACCTGAAATATCCTGACACTTAGTCAATAAAACCTTACAAATATGGCTGTCATTGGAACCGGCTCATTGAGCCGGTTCCAACGACAGCCATATTTGTAAGATTTTATTGGTAAATATTGTTCATTTAATTATTTTATCATTTATTTATTGTTTAAAAATTATCAAACTTAGTTTTAAAAATTTAAAAAGTGTGTTGGGTAAAAGGTTAACATGTGTTATCAGTATACAACAGTGGTTCAACCTTGATGGCGTTATGGAATCCTGGGACACTCATAGTAGGTATGGATTCTCGCAACTATTTTCACGAGAATCCAAATGGATTCTCACAAATTTAGACGAAATATAAGCCCTGTATGTGCCCCTCAAGGTCAGGGTCACAAGCCATATGATAAAGTAACACTTAGGAAAACTTTGACATTTGTTTGTCCGGGCCATAATTTCTTAACCACTGAATATTTTTTAATGAAACTTTATAACAATATGTAATATCAAAAGACATTGTGTCACGAGTTATAATATGGTATGCGATCCTCAAGGTCAATGTCACAGGCCCTATGATAAAGTGAAACTGAGAAAAAACTTTGACATTTGTTTGTCCAGGCCTTAATTTCGTAACCACTGAATATTAGCATCGCCTGACAGAATGTCAGTGGAGCTTTTCTAATGCTAAGTTGTCCGTTATCCATCCATCCGTCTGTCCATCCGTCTGTCGCCTGTCCGTCCGTCATCAACATTTTATTTGTCCCGTCCATATAATTTGATCTAATCTGCAGATCTTGTTCATACTTGGTACAATTATTACTCATGGCTCAAAGATGTGACATGACTTTTGATCCAAGGTCATATTATCACAGTGAAGGTCACAGGCAGCAAAACTTTTTTATTGTTTTACAGCCCTTGTCTGTTTCATATAACTTTGTATGATTGACTGATCTTATTCGTAGTTGGTACAATTATTTCTCAAGGCACAAACGTGTGTCACGACTTTGATCCAAGGCCATACCGTCAAGGTCAAGGTCACAGACAACCAGACTGATATTGTTATACAGCCCTTGTCTGGTCTGTATAATTGTTCAATTTCCACACGATTGTTACCCATAACCTAACCTTGTGTCATGACTTTGACCCATTGCCATATCCTGAAGGTTATGGTCACAATCAGTAACACTTCTATTCTTCTCTTGTATTTACCTTCCCTTGATGCAGTGACCCTCGGCGGAGCTGACTAGGCGGAGATACTTCTTGTTCGGTTCGTAGCATCATGGGGGAGGTTAGATTCTAGTTTGTTCAAATTAAACCGCTGGGTTGATATTTTGCGCTCACTATGGAACTCTACGTTTTAACTTTGTTCAATATGAAAAATATTATATAAAAATCATCTTCATTCGATCCACCAGTCAGACTTTTTTTTCAAATTAGTCACTGCTTTCATATTTGGGTTCCTAAAAGGATCTTGAATCTTAACATAGCGCAATATGAGGAGCTTTTTTAAAAATATTCTTCAGACCCGCCAGTGAGAGTCTTTTAATATTTGAGACACAGCCTGCTTAGGGATATTTTAAAAATATATTCTTCTTGACATTCATCATTCAGAATCTCTTAATATTTGGTATATATCATATTTAGTGGAGTCAGATTCAAGTTTGTTCAAATAAAGCCCCTAGTTTTATATTTGGACTCCCCATGGAAGTGTGTATTTGAGCGTAGTGCAAAATGAGGAATATTCTTCAAATATCTTCTTTCTCTGATCTGCAGGGCAGAAATAAAGAGAACAGAGTTATAAATAAATAATAACATTATTCCCTGTAGTGTTAACTAGCCACAGATGCAGAATGTGAAAGGTTCAAAATGAGTACATTTTGTGAAAACTGTTAAATTGATCAAACGTTGAAGTGATGTAAAAACAGGTGTCTATTTTCGAGCTATACAAAACAGTGAAAGTTCATTAAAATCGGACTACTTTGTACTTTTAGTCGTTTAACATTGAATACCTATGACATCAGCTCGGTATTCGGTATTAAAGTTGAAAATTGCCCAGGATGACCCCCATATGTTTAGAGTTTAGACATGTATTTTTATAGTGATTATATTCCTAAGTTTTCAAAAGGATAACCTCAAAGCTAAGGCTGAAAATGAAAGATTGAGAAAAAAGGAAGTAAAATTAGCATTGTTCACAGGACGAATCTAAATTAAAACAAAAATAAAGATGCATGATATATTTTCAAATTATCAGAAATGATATGTGATGTTTCAAAGCTATGCCTCTTATAACTACGAAGTTGCACTTGTCAGCAGAACACATTTTCAATGGAAAGGGTCTAAGTGCCCAAATGTTCAAGTTATGCAGAAACTGGCGAGAATTGAAAAACTATCAATTATGTGCCTTCCAATTTTGAATTTTGCCAGATACTAACAAATTATTTAAACGAGGGCACATTTTAATTTCTTATGGATTAACTCCTGGGGACATAACCGCAGTGTTTGGCAATAAGGGTTGAGAAACCCATGTCGGCATATTGGGATGTGGTTTTTACTGCAGAACATCTTATTTTATTACTTTCCAGAATGTGATTTACTAGGATTTTCGGGTTTGATTATAAACGATAACTTCACAAGTGAATTATGCAATCAACAATTGTGTCATGTATTCGTGCACGCAAACGAAGACGCTTTGCCGTGGGTGTAATGGGGACTTCATTGTTTTTTTGCTTTTTTTTTAACCCTCTACCTGACATGAAAAGCAGATGACACTTGAATTCTTGAATAACTATTATTTTCATTTTTTGTCTCAAAAACATAGGTTATGACCCCTCATTGGAACGAGCTCGATGGAATAATGAAAATTAATTGGCGATTTTTGAGAATATCTCAGGCCAGTTTTGGCTGTTACGTTAGGTAAAGGATTAAATAATATAATTATCGTTAATAATAAAAAAAGTAATAAACAGAGTACTCGCTTGACTGGACTGGACTGGTTTCGTAAAATAATTCATTCGAGGCGAGGGACTGCATTGTAAAACACTCGTGCGCAATGCGCAATCGTGTTTGTACAACGTCCCCCACCTCTCATGAATTATTTCACGTAACCAGTTACTCTCTATATATTTTGAGTTATTTTGTTTGTCGTGATGTGTTCTATCTCCTCAGAGTGTACAGGCCCGATCGACTTCAAACTTGGTAGGTGTATGTGGTTCGTTCCGATCTAACTAAATCAAATTGTTTTGTGGAAATGTTTTGCACTATTCCCTAAAAGCGGCAATTGTGGAGCATCATGGACTGTTCTGTACACAGACATGAGTCCCTTTTACAAACACGTGTGTAACACAGGTCCACATCCACTAGTGTTCCCAATTTTGCGAAGGATGAGCCTCAAAATGAGGTTGAAAATATTAGATTTACAATAAGAAGAAAAAGTCGCACTGTTGACATCTTTGTCCCAAATTAAAAAAAAACAAAAACAATTTGACCTTAACGGTTGAGAATTCCCCAGGTTGGCATCATATTATTAGATATGAGTTTCATTGTAGAGTACAATTTCCAAATGGGAAAAACAGAAAAAATGCTAATAATCGCTCTAAGTAATTTCAACTTTGTTGAATTATTGAATAAATAAAAAGCAAAAAAAAAAAAAAAAATAAAAAATAAAAATAAAAAACCAAAACAAAACAGATGAGCCAAAGACGTGGCTACCTTGAGTCTAATTGACAACGATCTTTCCTTTAGCATGAATGGACCATTTCATCAGTAAAAAATATCAAACAGGTCTCTGAATTTCTGACAAAATATTTGGATGAATTCCTCTCCACTCCTAATACTTGTATCAAATATACATATTACCACATTAGGAAGCGCTGGATGGGAAAGGTCAAATATGATTTATGTTGAGGTCAGGTGAAAGTTGATGGACAGTAGAAGTGCCGTTAAGGTAGCTTACGCAGAATATTAGTTTCCACTTTGGCTTATGGTTTGAAATGTTGGTTTGGTGGGAATAACATTTTTTAACATATTTGTTTCATTTTAGGTGGAACATTGGATATTACAGTTCAGGAAAGGAAAAACGACAGTACATTGAGAGAACTATATAGTGCATCCCGAGTATGGAGAGGAACAGAAACTGACGATGAATTTGCAAGACTGCTCGCTTTGATATTTGGAAAGGAGTTTCTCGGCACATTTGAAGAGCGGTATATGGAAGTCTATCAAGAGATATTTAGAAACATTGAGTGGAGTAAACGAATTTTAAGAGTTGGTAAAAAGCAGAACATGTCGGTATATTTGCCTGCTTTCATGCTTGACCTCTTTGAGCAGGAAACTGGCCAATCAGTAGAACAGGCGGTGCTGCAAACAAATCTTGGTGAGGCAATAACTTTTGTTGGGTCTACAATTACATTTAAGAGAAGCATATTGGAAAGTGTATATTGTCCTGCTGTGGATACCATTGTTGACCAAGTCAACACATTATTCGAACAACCAGCTGTTGCCAACATGGACACGATTTTACTGGTGGGCGGTTTTGCAGCTGCCCCTATTGTCCAAGAGGCAATCCAGAAACAGTTTCCCCTCAAAAAAGTGCACATTCCAGAAGATCCAGATTTGGCTGTTTTAAAAGGAGCTGTTTTGCTTGATAATAATCATGACTTGATAACATGTCGTCCTTCACTGTTTACGTAAGTAGTTATGGGGGTGCACTAAAGGTTCCCGGATTTATTTTATCCACTCTTGTTATTCATATGGGAAGATGGGCGGCTCTGTGGTAAGGAAGAGCTGGTGTTGTTCCTGTTATAAACTGGAAAACTCATAGGTACGCCTAATGTTCAGAAACGTATAGATATAGTTTTCAGGGGTCATTTAGGTACCGGAATAACACCTATCCCATGGGAAGAAAAACATATTCCGACAGAAACCACTGCAAAATCCATTAAAAAAAACTTTAAGTGTAATATGTTCCAATGAGACTAAAATGTTGGCCATCTGATTGGAGGAGAGATTGCTTAGTTTTTAGTCCCCTACCGGCATCGCCGGAGGGTCTATAGGTTTGTACTATGTCCATCTGTCAATCTGTCAATCTGTCAGTTTGTCAGTCTGTCAGTCCGTCAGTCTGTCAGTCACACTTTAGTTTTCCGGAGTTTTTTTGGAAACGCTACAACGGAATGATTTCATTTTTGGTAAACTTCTATAGAACGATGACTTACAGATAAAGTTTGAGTTTCATGCTGATTGCATTATTCTTGTGTGAGTTACGGCACTTGGAAATTTGGAAAAGCACCAAAATATCAGTATTTTTATACTGTACCAATGACCCAGACTTAGCTGGTGCAAACTCATTAAATTCAGGGCCAAACCAAATTTTGCCCCCCCCCCCAATCCCCAAAATTTGCATCAAAAACCCCAAAAATTGATGTCCTGGTAGGTCCTCCACACTTTTACTGTACTGCGCATGCGCAGTGTCAAGAAGGTCTCGAAATTCCCGCCAAAATGTCATTCTTTGTTTGTGTCACATCACTGATATTTGTGCTGTAAATCTCAGTTTTAATGATGCCAAACACATAATTATGAGAGAAATGGTAGATAGGAAGTGCATTTAGGATGAGGAGAGGAGAAAAACAGTGGTTTCCAATGTTCAGGGCTGTAACTTAAATTTTTTTCAGAAAAATTTATTCATGTTGCCTATTTTCGAGGCATAGCCCTGCTGTTGTCATTCTTGCCATGAATGTTCCATTGTTTGTTCAGTGTTTCCTCCCTCCCTTTCCTTCATTCCCCCCTTGCCATTCTTCCATGCTTTTGGCTTATTTTTGTAATTTTTATTACTAACAATTTTTTGGGAGTTTTGGCTTGGTAACAGATTTTTTTTTTAGCTGCGACTAGCAGCTTTATAAGTGGCAATGTGGGTCTGTCTGTCTGTCTGTCTGTCTGTCTGTCTGTCTGTCTGTCTGTCTGTCTGTCTGTCGGTCGGTCTGTCTGTTGGTCGGTCTGTCGGTCGGTCTGTCTGTGACCAGCGAGTTTCAAAACTCAATAACTTTTGAAATACTTGATGGAATGACTTTATATTTGGCATGTAAGTGTATCTTATTGATGTCTAGCCACTGTTCAATGCATGTGTTGTTCCAAATATTTTTCTTGGAGTTATGGACCTTGATGAACTTAGAATATCGGTCGGTGGTCTGTCTGTGACCAGCGAGTTTCAAAACTCAATAACTTTTGAAATACTTGATGGAATGACTTTATATTTGGCATGTAAGTGTATCTTATTGCTGTCTAGCCACTGTTCAATACATGTGTTGTTCCAAATATTTTTCTTGGAGTTATGGCTCTTGATGAACTTAGAATTTTGTGAAATTGCACCACCCGTCGCAGCTACGGCGTCGATGTCGCGATTTTTTCTGTTCTGTCCCCATGTTTACGTCCTCACCCTAGGGGTGTTTAGGCGTTTAGGTCTGCATCTACCATCTGATGCTCTGCAGTCTCTTCTGGGGAAGGCTCTGTTTCGCATCAGATAAGTGTTTAAATTGGACACTGATTACTGGGCCATGTTTACCAGTGCCTGGAGTCAGTTTTCTGGTTTGTTTACACTGTTTGATTATGTTGACAACAGTTACTTCTGATAAGTGATTGCTTGTCTTCTGCATTGATTATTCATATTAAGGTACATTAATATTGTCCGTAAGTGTTGCATTAATTTTTTCAGAATGATTTAAAATTTTTGTCCACACTTAGGCTTTTTTGGGATCCATTTGGGCTCTGGATTGGGAACTTGGGCTCTTCTGAAAAAAAATTTTTCAATTTTTTTTTTCTTTTTGAATTGTTTTTTCATGTTATTATAATGGATTTTATACTATGTATCTTTGTTTGCAGGGTTTATTGCGGGTACTGTGATTGATTATTTTTACAATGAAGGATTATTGTTCAAATTGTAATGCAAGGAAATCTTTCTCTGATTCTCATGATTTCTGCATTAATTGTAGTCAGTGTACCCGCACTAAGCCTTGTTCTATATGTTCCAAATGGGATGACAAACGTTGGACACGTGTGTCACGGTATATTGTTAGCGGGGAGCAGGACATGCCAGTCCTCTCTCCGCAAGGTCACTCAAGTTTTTCACTCCCTTTTTCAGAGGAACAAGAATTGGGTGATGTTTCCGTGATGTTGTCTTCCAGTGCGCGTCCGTCGTCACAATCCAGAGAAGAGCTAGCGGCAAAAGTGCTCATGGATATACGGCAATTGCCTAAGAGGCCCCCGTAAGGTCGACGGCGTTGGCGTCTACGTCCGCTAGCTCGCCCGGTGTCGCGTCCATTTACCAATGGTACAGCACCCGGGTTCGTCCGTTAAGGTCCAGGAAAGAATTAAGGGTGTTGCGAGCACTATAAACATTCCTCAGGGACACCCAGTGACGACGGATTTTGGTTTAGGATGAAAGAAGCCTTTGGGTTCGGTTCCTAGCTCGTCCAGCTCCGCACGGGCTGCGAGCGAGAGATGTCTCTCTCTCGTACAACAACATCGCGGTCCGGATGTTGTCGTACAAAATGTTCCTCAGTCGGAGCCTACGTCCACCCCTCGGGACGCTCCGGTGTATAAACAGTCCGGAGAGGCTGTATCAAGGGCTTCTTCCTCCTCACGTCAGCGCACTCAACCGCACCTTGGCTACGTGACCGCCGATATCCAGCCGGCATCGCCTTCCAGAGATTCCTCGACAGCCAGGTCACGCCATCCGGTAGCCAGAGATTCGAGGCCACCTTCTTCTGGACGTTTGCATAAGAGAGGTATGCAGGAGACAACGTCCACGGAGCTTCCAGCGGCTAAATCACACAAGACCGCAGCTCCGCAGGCCTCGTTAATGGACGTGCTATCGCAGATAGCACAAATCATAGCAGCATCCCAGCATCCGGCAGAAGCCCTATCAGAGCAGGAAGAATCTGATGATGCTGGGTCGGTACGCTCCGCAGCTGGATCGGGAGCGGACGACCGAGATATCCAGGAGGTCCGTCAGGATGGCGAAAGAGATATGGATGAATTGGAGTTCTCCCTTTCGAAACAACACAAAATCGCCGTCGAGTTAATCCGGCATTTTCTTCCTGATGTTGTTCCAGTGGACCAGGATGCTGCTCAGCCTGATAGGAGGCTTATAGCGCCACTGGACACCGATTTTTTTAATCGGTTTAGGGACACCGTCCCAGAGTTTCCGTCTCAGTCCAGGAATGTCTCACGGACATTTGAACTTTTAAACGACGCTATGGATAAACTTGCCAGTAAATCGGGCAAGTCAGCTTTCCTATCGGCTAATGCTCTGAATCTGCCTTTCATTAATGCCAGGAATATATTTGAAACGGCAGGACAGGGCGTTCAGAGAGTTCATCTGCGTCTAGACGACCAGGCTGAAGATCTGGAATTATCCATGCCGTCGTCTATGTCTATTCATAGCTCTATCTTGGAAACTACTATATCTTCGAATAGAGCAAATTTAGACGCACTCTCGTACGCAGATCACCTTACCAGAGCATTATCGTTACGCCTTGAGGGGCAAGAATTTCAGGACGTACAAACGTCTCTGATAGTTCTGTCAAGGGCTATTGCCTATTCTACATATTACTCCGCCCTTTCAGTGGCTAATCGGGAGTTGGTTAGACGTGACGGAACCCTAGCTACGTCCACAAGAGTGGATAGTAAGGTGAACAACTCTCTTAGAGTCGCTCCGGTCTCCGGAGAGCTTCTCTTTGACGGCAAGCTTTCTGCTGTTTACGATAAGTTAACTAAGAAAGCTTCAGACTCTCTGCTTTTTAAGTCCGCTTCTAATAAGTCGGAACCAGCAGAAAAAAGTAGGCCTGGATCTTCTGGGACGAGCACGTCCAGGGGAAGTTCCTTTAGAGGTGCGTACGTGCCCTCTAGGCCTTATTCTCAAGACCATCAAGGCAGCGACTCTAGCAGGAGCCGTAACGCTGGCCGTAATAGGTCAGACGCCCCTAGGTCGACGGCTCTAGGTGCGGGTCAGGGAGGACGTGGTTTCTCCTTCCCCAAGCCACGCAGGTCCAGGAAGTGACAATGAAGACCTCTGTCGCGTTCCTGTGGGCGGAAGGTTGTCGAGTTATTTACAAAATTGGGAATTGATTCTGGAGGACCCTTGGGTTCGAAGGGTAATTGCAGAAGGACTGAATCTGTCCTTCACAGGAAAGCCTCCGTTAACTCGAAGTCCAAGATGGTCTCAACTTCCGTCAAATATTCTAAAAAGAGACGCTCTTCTTTCAGAAGTGCAGTCTCTTTTACCGAAGAACGTGATAGAGGTCGTAGAAAACCAGGAATCTCAAGGTTTCTACAGCCATCTGTTTCTGGTTCCCAAACCAGACGGCTAGTTCCATCCAGTAATAGATTTAAGCTGGATAAACAAGCTGATTGTGGCTCCAAAATTTTATAAGGAGACCATTCGATCGGTCAGAACGAGCATTCGAGTGAACGACTATGCTGCGAGCATAGATCTCAAGGATGCATACTTTCATGTCATGGTACATCCGGCGTTCAGAAAGTATCTTCGGTTCGCTGTCCTAGGGGTGGTAATCAGTTCCGTACGATGTGCTTCGGTCTGAATCTGGCGCCCTGGGCTTTCACTTGGATAATGAACTCGGTCATGACTTACTTCCGAGCTCGTTCGTCTGCGGTAACGTCGGCCTACCCGATCGATATTCTTCAGAGATCGGCAACGAGTTAACGCTTCAGAACGATGTGCAGAATCTTCTACTATTTCTCCGACGTCTCGGTTTTATAGTAAACCAACAGAAGTTGGATCTGGTGCCGTCCAAGTTATTCACCCACCTGGGGATGAGCTTCGAGACGCACAACAATCTCGTTCGTCTGCCGTTAACCAGAGCGAAATTAGTCAGTTGTTATGCTCGCTATTGTCTAAACTCAGAGAAGGTTACAGCGAGAGAATTCATGAGACTGATAGGTCTGTGCGGAGCTGCCGCGGATCTCATTCCAATGGGGCGGCTACGCACTTGTCCTCTCCAAATCTTTTTTACTCAGAATTGGAAAGTGAAGAGTCATTCGCTCGATGAGGACATCCTCTTGTCAGACCTAGTGAAACAAGAGATTCAGACTTGGGCAGACATTCAGTGGTTAACTCAGGGAGTTCCACTGCAATTGCCGGATCCGAGTTTTACTATCATGACGGATGCCAGTCAAACAGGTTGGGGCGCGACACTATGCCTGTCGGATTCGAGGTGCCAGGGGCTTTGGGATCCTCAATTCTTAGGCAAGCACACAAATATCAAGGAAATGATGTCAATTTGACTTGCGTTGCATCATTGGATGGACGTTATTCAGAACACACACGTTCAAATTTTGTCTATCAATACGATGGCAGTGGCGTATATTCAGAATCAGAGAGGCACTCATTCCATTCCGTTGTTCAATCTAACGGAAAGAATCCTTCTGTTTGTACTGGAACATCAGGTTCTACTATCGGTGCGTCATATTCCGGGTCGTCTGAATGTGTTAGCAGACTCCCTTTCACGGAAGGGTCGCCTGTTGCCGTCGAAATGGACTCTCAACAAACAGGTTTTCAATCAGATTTGCTACCAATGGGAGCGACCAATGATAGATTTGTTTGCAACGTATCTCAACAATCAGTTGCAGACTTACGTGTCCCCATGTCCGGATCCTCGAGCGTTTGCAGTAGACGCTCTGTCGATCAAGTGGGATGGGATAATAGGATACGCGTATCCTCCGGCTCCGCTAATTCAGCAGATATTGCTCAAGATAAAGCAATCCCACTGCAAGATTCTGTTGGTAGCATCTCTGTCACCACAGAGACCGTGGATAAATCTACTCAGGTGTCTGTTGTGGAACATGCCGCGGAAGCTTCCACCACGGGAGGATCTTCTGTCGCAGGGGAAATTGCGCACGCTTCACCACAATCCGCAAAGTCTCAACCTTCACGTATTTCCGTTGTGCTGTCCTTCTTGCACAGTAAGCGTTTTACAGGTCGAGCAGTAGACGCAATTTCTAACTGCAGGAGGACCTCCTCTTCACTAAATTATGCTGCTAAGTGGATGGTCTTTCGCCAGTGGTGTAGGGATCACTCGGTGGATGTTTATGATCCTCCTGACATTGCTAATTTCCTGGTCTATTTGTTTGACGAGATCAAACTGCAGCCTGTTACGATCAGGGGTTATAGGTCTATGTTATCTGATACCTACGCTCACCATGATACATTGATGATTGGTTCTAATGTCTCTTTATCTAAATTTGTTCGAAATTTTTCGATAAATAGACTTAGAACTCTTAGATTAATTCCGAAATGGTATTTAGCATGGGTTCTTCTTAAGCTAAAAGAAGCACCTTTTGAGCCTCTTGATACAGTGGATGTCAAATTCTTAACATATAAGACAGCTTTTCTCTTAGCCTTCTCTTCTGCTAGAAGAGTTAGGGAGCTTCATGCTTTATCGGTAAGATGATTCTCACTATCGTAGTGTTGGTAATACTATTACTTTTACTACTAATGTTGGATTTTTGGCTAAGAATCAGGCTCCTAATAAGTATCCGGAACCTATTGTTGTTAGGGCCCTTCTGTCTTCAGACGAACGTAGGCCTTTACTCTGTCCTGTTAGAGCAATACGTATTTATAAACGTAGGTCTGAGTTTATTAGAAAGGGACGTAAGCGTTTCTTTTTGTCTTTGATGCCTAATAGAAAGGACATTATGATTCATTCTATTGCTAGAATGATTCAATTAACTGTTCGTACTGCTTTTGAAAAGTTATCTTCTTCTCAGCAGTCTGCTCTCAAGTTTTCGGCTCATGAAGTAAGAGCTCTATCAACATCTTGGGCTTATGCTAATAGTGTTGCTATTACAGATTTAATGAAGGCTGCATATTGGTCTCAGCCTTCCACTTTCACTAAGTTTTATCTTAGAAATATTGAGTCCATTTCTGGAGATCTATATTGTTTAGGTCCGTTTTCTGTTGCTCAGAATATCGTCCATTAAACAGTTAGTTATGTAGGCTTTCTGTTCTGGCAGTGACTCTGTCCTGCTGCCCTCTTCGCTCTGGGGTATTTGACCCAGAGCAAGGGGAAGGGGGGGGGGGGGGGTCCCTTAGGTCACCTGCTTTATAGTGAAAAGCAAGGGAATACCTCCCCCAGAGTCAGTAATTCCGAGTCGGTACTGGGATGGTTTTAAAGTGTAAAGCTAATGTTTACTCATGTCATGTAATATTTTTAAAGTGTAGCTCGGTGTGAAATATTTGTTTTTGTCACGTGTCAAACAGGCATTAATATACAATCCTCGGACACTTTTAATGAGTACAAAGAGTCTCATTTCTCTGGACTGTCTTTATTTATTGGCTTACCTTTAAAAATAATTAGTATAAAGGGTTATACTGGATATTAATATAGATCATTGATGCATTTGCGTTCAATTACGGAATGGTTTTGTGTCTTTCTTTTTTGATAAAAATAAGAACGATACATATAAATCCTATCTCTCCGTTTCTCCTTGAGGGGATAATTCTGTTATATGTAATTGAGCCTATTGGATTTTCCTTTATATCCTGGTCCCTCCAGCCTGTTTACTATTCAGCTAAGTCTGGGTCATTGGTACAGTATAAAAATGTTAAAAAATTTATAGTAATTTATATATATTTTTTATACTTACCAATGACCCATACGGGGATGTCCCTCCCAGGAGTTGGGACATCTTGTCTCCGCGATGCGTACATAACACTTACCAGTCACTGGTTGTAAGAATGACATTTTGGCGGGAATTTCGAGACCTCCTTGACACTGCGCATGCACAGTACAGTAAAAGTGTGGAGGACCTACCAGGACATCAATTTTTTTGTTTTTGATGCAAATTTTGGGGATTGGTGGAGGGGGGGATACATTTGGTTTGGCCTTGAATTTAATGAGTTTGCACCAGCTAAGTCTGGGCCATTGGTAAGTATAAAAAATATATAAATTACTATAAATTTTTTAACTTTCCAGAGTTTTTTTGGAAACGCTTCAATGGAATGATTTTATTTTTGGTAAACTACTATAGAACGATGACTTACAGATCAAGTTTTATTTGCACTCTGTCCCTCCGTCAGTCTGTCAGTCAGTCTGTCAGACATACTTTAGTTTTCCGGATTTTTTTGGAAATGCTTCAACCGAATGATTTCATTCTTGGTAACCTACTATAGAACAATGACTTACAGATCAAGTTTGAGTTTCATGCTGATTGCATTATTCTTGTGTGAGTTATGGCCCTTGGAAATATGGAAAAGCGCCAGTTTGCGGGCTTTTTTTGGAAACGTTTCAGTGGAATTCATGCTGATCACATCTAGGTTATAACATTTGTATAATTATTAATGCTCATTAGTCCGGTAGGGGACATTGTATTGCTTCAGCCATTCGTACGCTCTTGTTTTGATATGTTTATGGCTCCAGTGGTTTATGTTACCGCTTGACATCAGCAAAATAATTGAAATTATGTTGTTATAAAAGGAAAAATACCAGTAGTTCTCCCCCAAATCCTGGTGCATTTAGTACGTCGCTGTAAATCTCTTTTATTTTCAAAACTCTATGCAGGAAACATAATAGTAATACACTTCAGTTGATTTGGATCAGAATCCAACATGGTATGAACATTTGCTAGTCTTATACAAAATATGCGTTACACAAACTTAGAGAAAGGAATCGCAGTGTACCACACACATTATGCGCCTGTGCTAATTTCATGATTACTGCCTAATACCGAATTTAGTGATCATGTTCACTAAAACATCTGTTACAACATTATGATGCTAAAAACATAATTTTCTCCCCATCTTTAAGTTTACAGCCGAACGTTTGCATTGTCGGCAAATTTTTTAACACAGCTCATTATTACAGCTGTGTGGCTTTATGATCTGCAAATTTGGATTAGTCCTAGAAGTTTATTGTGCATAACCTTCTACTATTGAAGCACCAACTTTCACCAGAATAAACCTAGTTTCCTTATTGTCTCTTCAGTTTGCTTGATTTCAAATTGTTATTCGATTTCAGTGAAAGATTAAGAAAACCAGTAATAGGTTGTTCTTGTCTGTGCATTAGATTAAACATTCTACGCTAGCAAAAACTGCAGCTTATTTGATTGTGAGTGTTTTCTTGGGATTAACTCAGATCGTTATACAAACTGCGTTTTGTTGAAAAGTTGTCCATTCTATCCAAGATTGGGTTAGAGAAAAATAAAACCCTGTGACCATGTCCTGAAGATGTTTATACTTGGCCGCTTGAAGTCCGAGAAATTCCACTTCGATTGAATGAACCTTCAATACAAGTAATGTTTTCAAAATCAAACCAAGCTGTTTTGCATGTTCGAAATGTACCAAAAAACAAAACCAACAAAAAAAAAACCCAAACAAAAACCGAAACAAAAACCCTTAAAAACACTGCGGGTTAGGAATGAGGACCAGACCGTCAATGGCGGTCCGGTCCAGGGAGAGGTGGTCCAGTCCGGTCCGGTCCAACCCTAGGTGGTCCAATATTCTGGACTGATCCAGTCATTATAAAATACCTTAAATGAAGCGAAATGTGTTAAAATCTTACTTTTGGTAATACCAAATTAAGATTTTAACACATTTGCTTTATTTAAGATATTTTATAATGATTGAATTGGTTCACGCGTTTGTGTTACAGAAAGCATCAAGTTACTGCCATCTGACTGGCAAGCTTGGTAACTCTGTGCATGTTATTTTATACATAATTACACTGTATGCACATTGTGAAAATGTCTAGTGTATTTTGAAATATTTTCTCATATCCACCCCTCACTATAGAGAAGTTAGAGAGCGAAAAACTTGCGTACAACTTGTGACTGTGACTCACTGTGGAGTTTGTAGTTCACGTTCCTCACTATCCTTCACATGCTATATGTCATAGCAAGTGGATGATAGCGGAAACGTAAACTACAGAAGTAGTGTACACCATGGGGGTTCTGGGACACTTTTTCCAGTGGGCCCCCAGCACAGGTGCAAGCATATAAGGCTTCACATACATAAATAACTGTGTACGTCGAAGGGCATCCACGTACATGTACTAAGTCGACCGAGTGGGTTTATTGGGTACACCAAAACTATTTAGTGTACCCAAACTGTTTGGTAAGCTATACAATACATAGAGAGTAATTGCTTGACTGGACTGGTTACGTTAAATAATTCACAAGAGGTGAGGGACGTTGTACAAACACGAGTGCGCGAAGGCGCACGAGTGTTTTACAATATAGTCCCTTGCCTCGAATGAATTATTTCACGTACCCAGTCCAGTCAAGAGATTACTCTGTTTATTACTTTTCATTATTAACGATAATTATATTTAACCCTTTACCTAACGTAACGGCCAAAATGGGCCAGCGCTAATCTCAAAAATTGCCAATTAATTTTCATTGTTTTAAAATTGTTTGTCTCTAAAACATAGGTTATGACCCCTCATTGGAACGAACGAGCTCGTCGAGCTCGTTCCAATGAGGGTTATAACCTATGTTTTTGAGAAAAAATGAAAATAATAGTTATTCAAGAATTTTTTTTTGCAAGTGTCGTCTACTTTTCATGTTAGGTAAAGGGTTAAAAAACAAAAACAAACAATGAAGTCCCCGTTACACCCACGGAAAAGCGTCTTCGTTTACGCGCACGGATACATGACCCAATTGCTGATTGCATAATTCACTTGTGAAATTATCGTTTGTAATCAAACCCGGCAATCCCAGTAAATCACACTTTGGAAAGTAATACATTGAATAAAACCGTGTTTACTTAGGTTACCTAGGTTATCGGGGTGTGGAATTATCGCGTATGTCGTCACAGTGGTTGTGCAATACATTTTTCATAAGGGGTGTGGTGAGTAGCGACACGCGGCAGTGTGTGTGCGCTGAAAAGGCAATCACACTGGTAGGCTCTTGCTATTTTTTCAGTGAGTTTGAAACAAACATAATTAAGGGGTGTACTGAGGCGGGTCATCCTGACTACTGTTTCAACAGATACAATGGAAATAAATATTCAGTGCGGTTCTGGCGGTGCACTCTGAGCAATAGCTGTGTTGCTGACTGCCAGTGATCGCCTCCCTGCCTCCCCGGCGATTTTTGAATCAGTCGGCTCATCGCGTGAGACCCGATGTATTTCGTCACTCAACTTTTTGCATTTCTTCTTCTGCCAAAACTAGCTGGAATTACAGGCCACATATCGCACTCGCAAATTTAATATGTGGCATTTGGGCAATGTCTAGATGGGAGCTATTGAATGTTTCCTAATTTTGTTGAAAAACATGGCCGCCAGCAGCCATCTTTGATTTGGCAAAAAGTTGTCAACAATTCCATTGGCATATCCTGGAATTATTCCTCAGTGAGTTTACCTTCTGTGAGTGCTCTTGAATAGAGGTCAGTTTCGGTGGAGAGTTTAGCCTCTGCTAACAGGCTGATTGAATTGTGCTTCTTCGCCTTCCTTGCAAGTTGGCGGTTGATAAACTTTCCGCATACGCCTATTAACACACATACACCATCGGCCGTTCCCAACTCTATAACTGGTGGTGTTGCTACAGTAGTAGATAACAGTCCAATTCCGCCGACCCACACTGTTTGTAGTTACAGACATTTCGATACCATCTACGATATGAACCCACAATTCTTACTTCTTGCTGAGGGAGCGTTTGTGGTCACGTTCTTCTGTTTGGCGAGCTTTTATATCTCCGATCTCCTGAATGCGAAAATCGTTACCAAGTTCTGAATGTAGACCCGTTGTTGTTATACAACTGCATTAAAGTACATATTGGAGTGTCTTTAAATAGTCTTCCGACAGACGTATCTTGGAAACCCGTGAACGCTTGAACCTTGTCGGCCCAGTGAATAGTAGTAATCGCGTTAGCTGGGAACTTAGTATCTGTTATTTTGTGTTTTACGCCATTCAGTGTTATGATAATCTGGGGATGCCAGCACCCCGTATAATAACTACAGTCTCTTTGACCACATGCCTGCGGTCTCAAATTGGGCTAATACCTTGCAGCACGAGGACGAAGTCACGAGGTGGAGACCCAAGGACTGCCCGAGCTACTATGGTTGTCAAACCACCAAAGTCCATGCGATCAAACTCCGAAGTAGTATAGCATGTACCCGGAGGGCCCAATTCAGGGGGATCTCATGTGGGATCTCATATGTGACGTCATAGTCACGTGACCTGGCTGAGCCATGTTTGGTTGTCATGGTAACCCGCATGAACGGCCATCTTGTGACGTCATCTCCATAGTGATACGTGGTGTGAGTGCGCATGAGCAGCGCGTGTTGTTAGGGTGACACGGGTTTCCGTCGTCCATTTTGTATACTGGAAGCCGCCATCTTGGTTGCTATGTGACCTAAAGTCTTACAACAAGACAGGGGTATGTTAAATACATACAAACCAAGATTGCGGCCTCCAGTATACAAAATGGACGACAGAAACACGTGTCTCCCTAACAACTCGCACTGCGCATGCGCACTCACACCACGTATCACTATGGAGATGACATCTCAAGATGGCCGCTCACGCGGGTTACCATGACAACCAAACATGGCGCCACCAGGTCACGTGACTATGACGTCACATATGAGATCCTCCATGAGATGCCCCTGAATTGGGCCCTCCAGGTACATGCTATACTACTCTCCGATAATAGCTTATCAGAACTCTGTTTGAGTCGGTACCCAACACATACCCCACACTAGTTTCCTGAATGAAGACAAGCTTCTTTTCAAACGGAACAAGGGTTGCTATGACGTTTTCAGAGTTCTCGAGGTTACGGAACCTGTGACTTCGCTCGAGCATGATGTAGGGTTGGACTACCTTGAAATCAAGTTCCCACCAGCCCGCATCTGAAACAGGGTCCCTGTATGGGACTCACGATAGCAGTTTGTAGTGCTTCCATGGGGTCGTACCAGGCAGATCAAGATTACCCAGTTCAGTAAATTTAGCTGGGACAGCCGCGGCAGCGTCCCGTGTGACCTCCTTTCTCAGGTATCGTCTACTTACAAAACGGAATGCGTGTAGATCGTCTTCCACCCCTGGGCCCCCAAAACCCGAAGTATCCCAGAAATCGGCTAGATGAACGGTCAAACATAACTTCACGCCATGTGTATCTGGTCCTCCGCTATCTACCATGCTGACGAACGTGTAGCGTCACTGAGATATAATCTGCTTCAATATCATCGAATATTGTGTCCAACACTATAAACGAGAGTTGGGTGATGGGGCCCGATATAAGTTTTTTTCACATTGCAGGTGCGAGAATGTCTCCGACCGGCCACTTCCACATGTTTCGTTGGCCACAGGCACACTTCCTAGTAATGTGCTGGGTTGTCCGTTGAGAATATCGTCAGTCGTGCTGATTTCCGAATGATGGACACAGATATCTCGATAGATTACAAGCCTCGGAAGTATATCTGCCACCAGTCCTGTATCGTGTTTTTCTTGGATTATACCATTAGAAAATCCAAAAGTATCCCCCGGCGCTTTTACTTTGAGCCAATTGGTTGACATGATTCTGAGACGGCAGGAAGGTTATGAAGGTCAAGTTCGGCTCCGACTTTCTGAAATACTTCCTCGTTCAGCTCGCAAACATTAATGTACCCATTGGGTATTGCTACCCTTTTCCCAGCGCCATTACTCCCATAGATTACATTGTTGCAGAGCGCAGCGCTAATATTAAACCACCGAGGGTAATATGTCACTTCAGCGAGGGCACATTCAAGTTCTCCACACAAAGACTTGGGCTGGTCCACGTTTTTGGACGTCAGTTAATATTATGTACATTGTAGGCATGTTTGCAAACAAACAAGAGCACAGTTGGAATGCTGAATGAAGAGGCCTTTACTTTCAATAGGAATGCCAATTATCAAGGGGGCTGAGTCTTCTAGGGGATACACAGTTGCTGTTGCGACGCAACTGCTACATCGTCGTACAACATGCGATGCAACAGGCACAAGTAGGGACCTTTGAGGTCAACTTCCCAGATATGTTCCAGAATTACCGTGCTCCACGCATGACCAGTGACAAGCTAGTGTGGGCATGGAACAATAACACAGGCGCGATGCAGTTCTGGCAGAACCAGGTCAACTGTGCTGTTTGGTGCGCTACAACTGGATGCAGTATATCGAAAGAAGACCACTTGGTTGCAGCCGATACTCCAATAAAATCTCTGTACACCTTCCATGTCTATTTCCACATCCGACGGATCTTGGATGAAATCCAGGCATCGTTGTCCCAAGATCAAGCTTGGGATGGATTGAACAACCCTTGAGGCACGAGGGCATATGAGCTGATTTTCGGAGAATTCGGGTTGCCTCCGAATACTGATTGAAAGTGGCACGGCATAAACCATTTGTTGAGACAGGTATACAACCTGCAGACACACCAGGGCGAGCACGCAATGGCTTTTAACCATGGGGTGTATGACCACAGGTTTATGTGGGTCACCCCTGGGTACTCCAAGATCACCGTTCGTGTGTACAAAAAGACCACATTCTCGTCGACTACGTAGAACAGGATAAGACCGCGGCATAGGCATGGACGACGTTTATTCTCGATAAGTCAATGGGTTTCACTCGGCCTAATGTTGAGAGGATGAACGAATCGATTCGCAATATGTTTGGACGATTCTTGGGTCCTAGGCCCAAACTCGCAAACTCATCTTGGGATTGACAAAAACCTGGATTAGCAAAATAAACTTTTGACAAATGTTCTTCCCCAGTTGATCTACCATCAGCAATTAAGCGCTATCAGGACATCCTATAGTTTGCGGGCTACAAGGCAGATTTCGTGTTCTGGATCGCCTGCATTTGGCTCCATCAGATATGCTTCTACGCTTCTGCGCATCGGACAGATGGAAGGGCACAATAATGAAATCGTTGTGGCTAACCCAGACCAGAAGCTGGGTGTAAATTTAAATTTAAAAGGTACAGATGGAACAGCTGCATCGGATGCGAAGGAACGACCAACAGTTGCAGAGCAACAGACAGCAGCGTCGCGGAGGGACCAATAACATATTCATGAATGAGGTGAATCGTAACGACAAGAAAGTAGCCCTTAGAGTGGGGTCGGTCGCAGTGGGCTTATTTAACCGTTCTCGAACAGCCACTAGCAGTATTCCACCGACGGTGGGGACCACAGCTCACAGATGTCCTGCAAACCATCCGGTTGCTTTGGCCAACAAGTTAAGAAGCCAGGACACCACACTCCCAATAATGTCCGGGAGTGCGACTACAGCCTTTCCAGCCAGTTTTGCTAGAACCCGACCTAAAGCCTGCAGGTGCTTTTTCAACCATTCTTTGAGACAGCCTATACAAGTTGGCTCTGTAGTAGATGCTCCCCAGCCTCCACCCTTCCGAGCAACAACCAATGTCGAGATTGCCAGCCCAATCGCTGTGTGGACACTCTCGAAGAGGGTGCGAATGCGCTCGCCAAGCGTGGTATCCTCGTTCAGAACCTGGTATATGGTATCTCTTATCTGATTGATTTTGGAACAAAGGGCCTCCCGTGTGGAGGATGCAACCTCTAGACGGGCTGCCCGTTCATCTTCGAGGCCATGCAGGCGCTCTGCAATGCACCGCACTACGTGCCCATCATGAAGCCCCTGCGCCTCTGTAAGATTCCTTGTTTCCTTAGCGATGTCGTCGTCAAGCTCACCTTGTATAATCTGTATGGTCCTGTCCAGGCCCCACAACTGATGGCGTGTTTCAACCCTGATTTGTCGTGCAGGGGTCACCAATCTTTTTTCAATGCAGTCTCTTTCTCGTCAGTTAGAACCGTCACGACGTTGTGAACTGTCTTCTGCATTTTCCGAGCAATGTGTTCCTTATTATTCACAGCTGTCATGGAAAGCCCGGCTGCCGCCTCACGCAGTTTATCGTTAGACGCTGAAACAGTTTCGGGGTCAGTTTCTTCCTCGTCTTCCTCCACTTTACAAACCCCAGCTCTCTCACGACAGAACTACTACCCCGACTAGCAACTGTTGATAATGCAAGGGCACCGCCGGTGAGGGTGTTCATAATTTCTATCCCTGGGTAGGCTTTCAGCCTCAGCCATCCATTAGTAAGCTCAAACTTTGAATAGTCATGCCCGTGGTAGGTTTTTGGACAGCCTGCTCAAGGGCATTGTAATAGTCATTTACAGTTGATTGTAGAAGCTCTTGCTCTTTTTTGTTCTTGAGTCGTTCCTGGGACAATGACTTCGTCAGTGAAGCTGGTCTCAACGACTTTGACAGCATCTTTCAACTTTCCGCGAGTGTCAAAGTCATCAAATCCAAACTCGTCCAGGATCCGTGGTTCTATTGCAGCTAGCCAGTGACGGTTCAATACTGGTGCAATGCAGCATGGCTTCGAGACAATACGGACGCAAACTCAACCCATTCCGCAGATTGCGGGACCCCCTCGGGGTCAGAGGTGTGCGACTGTCTGTGGCCGTCATAAACAACCCTGGCAGAAACAACCTGAACCGGCAGCTTTTGGTCTCGTTCCCCAACCTCGGTGGCAATGGCGTGATAGTCTCAGGGACTGTGCGCTTGGCCTTCACCATCACCCAGACCTCCACCGAAGCCAAGAGGACCATGGTTCAAAACCTTGGTCGTGCCACTGTGAAAAAGACCACGATTAAGATTTCTGGAAACCAGGTCATTTCTCATCGATGACAGCGACGTTTACCAAATCTACCACAACCTCTGGAAAACTGCCAAGAAGAGGAAAAATGCCCTGTATGAAGAGATAAACGCCACTGCTAATAGAAATGCCACAAAGCTTAGAGTTGCAGCTGGAGACGGTGATGCATCTGCCGCAGAAGACAAGACCTTTGCAGATGCTTACAGCAGCCGATTCTTCATCCCACTGGAATTAAGCTCCTCGAGAGCCACATGCCCTTCTACCAGAACGCACGGGGCGACAGGCTCGAGTGTGAGCTCACGTTTAACGACTACAGTTGCGTGATTCAGGCAACCGGCTACCCCAACGCGTCATACACCATCGGTAACACCAGCCTGGAGTACGACATGATCATGCAGCCTGAACTCACTCGCATGATCCAATCCTATATGACCGCGTCTTGCGCCACTGCAAGATCACGGGAAAAAAATCAGACACTATGTGGAACCTCCACCTGAATGTGCCCGTCCGGAGGTGTTGCAGCTTCGCTGCTCCCAAAAGACCCCACTCGGCAATCTGTGGACAAACTGGTTGTGGAAAAAACAGTTTTCATCCTCGACCTGCTGGAGGGCCTTTACCAAGATATTTTCCAGCATATTGTGATTCTGTGCCACACGGCGCGGTATAACAAAACCTACTTAATACACCATTGTATCTGGGCTAACAACTAGGTCTACGTTGCCAACCCGGGTAAGAGGCTCCATGGTTACATGCAAGCCTCTTACAAACTCTTCCAGGGTGAGCGCGCGTTGTACATTGTTGATGACTGCTCCGCCATGAAGGCGCTGACCAAGAAAAAATACATTCTTTCTGAGCTGACCTTCTCGGGCCGGCACACGGAGCAGAGTGTTTGGATCCTCACCTAGAAGAACAAAACTCAAGGATTTGCGTGAGCAGACACACTGGGCCTCCCTCTTTTACTGTAAAGACCGTAAGTCTTTTGAAGACTGCCTTCAAGAAAATGATGTGATCCCAATATGGAAAGAACGTGCCATAGTCTGTCAGTTGCTTGCAGAGACAAAGCAATCTAAACGTTTGCTAAAAACTGATCAGCCGACTGCTTATAAGGTGCCGTGGTACGGTATATTAGACTTCAGCAGCAGCTGTATATTACCACAGTCACGAAGTGACAAACGACGTCTCGTCTGGATTTCATCCAAGACAGTCATGAATTGTGATGATTTGCTCGACCAGCTATTGGAGGAGCACGCGAACGCGTGGGCGGAATCGGTGAAAGCGGCTTGCCACTCTAGCTCAAATAAACCCCACTCGGCTCTGGTTGTTGGGCAGACAGGCTGTCAACAGCAACAGAAGCATACTGCTTCGCAGCAGCACCAGGCAAGGCTCGCCGCACTGGCTGCAGGGGGGCCAGGCCAGACAGTATCTGGTAAAAATAGTCACGACAGACCAAGTCGACGCGATGGACGACGAGGAGGTCGAGAAACTACACACCCATTATGATGCGCGGCTGGGTGCCGCGATAACAAAGACACTGGGGCAAGCAGCGCTCGAGTTATATGCAGGGTGTTGCCTGCATCTTCCTCCAGATCCCCCATCCCCGATAGCCAACCGAAGCTCGTCGCTGATCTTGAGGCTGGCTCATTTATCGGTCACGCGCTAAGCAGTGCTACGTGCGAGCTGTATCATCGATTTGGAATGTATTTAGCGCCCTTGACCACCGCGTTGACCACCGCGAAGTAGTGCCATTTTGGACACGTCTGCCCACGGAGGATACCTCCAGACTAAGACAGTCATAGCGAAGCTGAAACAAATGTTGGAGAAGCCATCGACGATAGAGAGAGTGACCGCAATAACGGAGGAGGGTGTTGCTGACATCGCTAGTGACAACGGCGCGCCTGTGATGGAGATCCAACAAAAAACAAAGGCGTCTCCAAAAAGACCCCTAAAAAGTGACCATGGTGCGGGCAGGGCTGCCGCCAGAAAGGCAAAGCACGAAAAGCTCCATTGTTGAGTTTCGAGAGTCCAAGGCCTCTATTCAGATGCCGCTCTGCGAACAGCACACGTCTTCCCCAGTCGCCAGTGTCCTGGAGTGACAAGCAACAGGAACTTTTGGCAACAGTGGTGGATCTGCAAGCTCTGATGTATGGATCTTCGTGGGGCTTGGGTAGGCCTGTGGGGTGTGGTTCTTGAGTCGTTCTGTGATTCCCACAACTTCGGCGTGGAACCACATCCAAAATACCTCGACCAATCGCACGCAAGCCTGTGAGAAGCAACAGGAACCGCAAAAGGCTGTTGCGACTAAGCGTGTACAACACCAATTAAAGACAGACCCATTCTATATGGAATAACAATCATGTCTTCCCCATGTGCTGATGGTAAGATGCTCGTCAACGTTTTATACCATAGCGCCGTTGTGTCTGGCCTTCTCATGGACTAGTCCCGCCTGGGCAAAATGGTTATTGGGGTGCTTCCCCCAAACTAGACACCAAACCCTGTGATGTGGGTATGGTCGTTATGGACGTCGCCCTCACCATGGCCATCAAGGAAATGCCAATTAAACACGGTCTCCTTCCTGCTGATATCATGAAATAATGACCTCGATCGCAATATTAGTAGAGGGGTGCGCTCGTCAACGCTCTGGCCTTCTCGGGGTCGAACTACCTCTTCTCGATGCTAAGAAGCTCTGGTGTAGACGAGGAGCGGAAGCGCCACAATTTGTCTGTAGCGCAGCTCCAGTTCGCACAGGCAAAATGGCCCCGAAAATGGACCGAGCGCCTTGACTGGATTAACGAAGAATTCTTCCGCCGGAACCACGGTGTGCAAACTTTCCAGGACGTCGATGTCACGATCCGAGAGTATGCTCAGGTCTTTCCACAGGAAGGCATAACACTTGGCCCTCTGAGACCAGAGCTTCAGCTTTCTTACTTCTACACACTTAGTGGTGACCAAAAGATCGTGAGATCGCCTTTGTCGTCATCGATAGGCTTGGTGGCCTACGAGATCAGCCAAGTAGTGATGGGGATTTTTTTAATATGTCCTGTATAGTTATATATATATATATACAAGTACATACAAGCATGATGGCTCTTCCAGAAGAGCTGTACTGTGCTATGCTTGAGGTCGGGCACTGTGCCTGTAGGCACAAAATTCCCTGCCTGCTGACACATACCGTGATTGCCGTTGCCCACAGATCGCGTGAGCTGCGGCGCCGAGATGAAGGGTTAGCGTTCCGCTTTGCTATGATGGTACTGTCGGGCCCAACCAATATCCGAGAGACGACCGGATTACTTCCTGATAGTGTTGCATGCGTGTTGGAGGTTTATAAGCCTATTGGAATACATCGCCGAGCTTCACTCACAGACTTTCCTCACAGGACATTTCTCATAGGTATAATTAATCCATTCATCCATCCATCCATCCATCCATCCATCCATCCATCCATCCGTCCGTCCGTCCGTCCGTCCGTCCGTCCGTCCGTCCGTCCGTCCGTCCGTCCGTCCGTCCGTCCGTCCAACCACGAGTGAGTGGGTGGGTGGGTGGGTGGGTGGGTGGATGCCTGGGTTGGCGGGTGGGCGGGTGGGTGGGTGGGTGTGTTGGTTGTACATGAATGTATGCATATTTGTCTTCTCGTTAGGATTTATTCTTTCTTTCACTCAGACTTTCCTCACAGAACATTTCTCATAGGTATAATCCATCCATCCATCCGTCCATCTATCCACGAGTGAGTGAGGGGGTGGGTGGATGCATGAATGTATGCATATTTGTCTTCTCGTTCACTTAGTCTTATTTGCATACTCGTCCATTCAATCTGCTATTGCGTTACACCTGGTGCTTAAACGGAATTTACAACCAGAAAGACATGTTCTACCTGGTCACAGTTTCTACACACTCACTAACTCCCCCCATAGTGTGAAAGTTTCACCAATAACAATCACTAGTTATGAACATTTCTATTAACCGGACAAATGTATACCACTCTCAGTCAAAATTACCCCCCCCCCCCCATTTACAGTCTTCATGTCAGTCAAACAGGGAAGAAATATTTTTCTAAAAGCCCCCCCCCCCCCCCCCCACACCCTGCCTTATAACTGCTATGGTGTAGTGCCAGACAATACTCATTGTCAAAATTCATCAGTCAAAATTACGGTAAGTTGTTTATTAATGTGTTCGGGAAACTGACACAAATTACAAAAGCTGTTTATTCCCATCCTCAGTGACAGGGACAGGAGGGTCAGTTAAACAAAGAAAGAAATATTATTCTCAAAATATATAAGGAACAGAGATAGCTGTCAAGTTTCAGCCACTGTTTTACGGAAACATCGGTTTTCTTTCGTGGTTTCGTGATGGATTTTCGAATATAGTACTCAAAATAACTGAGTTCTGCGTTCGGGAATCTGGTACGAAACTACGAAGGGAAGTTTATTAATGTGTTCGGGAACCTGACACAAAATTGCAAAAAAACTATTTATTTCCATCCCCAATCGCATTGACAGAAGTGTTAGATTTTTTAAGTGTTGTTTGATCACCACATGTTTCCTGCTTTGTTGTATATTTTTGCCAAATGACCCCCCCCCCGCCCCACCCCTACAGTCTTCATGTCAGTCAAACAGGAAAATAAATATTTTTCTAAAAGCCTCCCCTGCCTTATAACTGCTATGGTGAAGTGCCAGACTATACTCATTAGAATTAACGCCCAACATACCATTTAACAATGCCATTGTAGTTTAAAGGAGCATATTTGTATTGAATTCATATTTTCATGCAGGACATTTGAAAACGGTGGTCGCGAGAGCCGTGTTGGAATGTCTAAAATGAGAACTCGAATAAAAGTCGTTCGGTTAATTTGTGCAATGAAACTTCTTCAACCGTTCATTAATTTATTGTAAATTAAAGGTATGAGTTCATCAGAGAATATCAGTTGCCAAACCCGGCACCGCGAACCAAAATTCTCTTTTTCAACCATTCAACCGCTACTTATCCACTTACACATTCACTCATTCTCATGTTCAGTCACTAGAAGGAGTGAATTGGGAAGTTGATTCTTAAATTCACCTTACCAAATTTTATTAATTTATTGTTGCACCTCGAACCAAAATTCTCTTATTCATCCATTCAACCGCTACTTATCCACTCACATATTCACTCTTTCCCCTATTCTGTTACTAGAAGGAGTGAATTGGGAAGTTAATTCTTAAATTCACCTTATCAAATTCGCAAAATCTTCCACAGTCCTCATAGGACTGTGCTACATGTGAAATAGAACTAGAATAACAGATACAGTTTTTTTCCATTTAGGATTTATTCTTTCATTCACTCATAGACTTTCCTCACAAGACATTTCTCATAGGTATAATCCATCCATCCATCCATCCATCCATCCATCCATCCATCCATCCATCCATCCATCCATCCACGAGTGTGTGGGTGGGTCGGTGGGTGGATGCATGGGTTGGCGGGTGGGTGGGTGGGTGCATGAATACATGCATAATTGTCTTCTCGTTAGGATTTATTCTCTCATTCACTCACATACATGTACTTTACTCACAGGACGTTTCTCATAGGTATAATCCATCCATCCATCCATCCATCCATCGATCCATCCATTCACTTACTGGAAGGAGTGAATTGGGAAGTTGATTCTTAAATTCACCTTATCAAATTCGCAAAATCTTCCACAGTCCTCATAGGACTGTTCTACATGTGAAATAGAACTAGAATAACAGATACAGTTTTTTCCATTTAGGATTTATTCTTTCATTCACTCATAGACTTTCCTCACAAGACATTTCTGATAGGTATAATCCATCCATCCATCCATCCATCCATCCATCCATCCATCCATCCATCCATCCATCCATCCATCCATCCATCCATCCATCCATCCAACCATCCATCCATCCATCCATCCATCCATCCATCCACGAGTGTGTGTGTGGGTGGGTGGGTGGATGCATGGGTTGGCGGGTGGGTGGGTGCATGAATGCATGCATATTTGTCTTCTCGTTAGGATGTATTCTCTCATTCACTCACATACATGTACTTTACTCACAGGACATTTCTCATAGGTATAATCCATCCATCCATCCATCCATCCATCCATCCATCCATCCATCCATCCATCATCCATCCATCCATCCATCCATCCATCCATCCATCCATCCATCCATCCATCATCCATCCATCCATCCATCCATCCATCCATCCATCCATCCATCCATCCATCCATCCACGAGTGGGTGGGTGTATGCCTGGGTGGGTGGATGTATGAATGTATGCATATTTGTCTTCTCGTTTACTTGGTCTTATTTGCATACTCGTCCATTCAATCTGCTATTTCGTAACACCCGGTGCTTAAACGGAATTTACAACCAGAAAGACATGTTCTACCTGGTCACAGTTTCTACACACTCACTAAGTCCCTCCATAGTGTGATAAATTCACCAATAACAATCACTAGTTATGAACATTTCTATTAACCGGACTAAACAAATGTATACCACTCTCAGTCAAAATTACCCCACAGTCTTCATGTAAGTCAAACAGGGAAAGAAATATTTTTCTAAAAGCCCCATCCCGCTGCCTTATAACTGCTATGGTGAAGTGCCAGACAATTCTCATTGTCAAAATTCATCAGTCAAATTACGATAAGTAGTTTATTAATGTGTTAGGGAAACTGACACAAATTACAAAAAGCTGTTTATTTACATCCTCAATCACAGGGACAGGAGGGCCAGTTAAACAAAAAAGAAATATTGTTCTCAAAATATATAAGGAACAGAGATAGCTGTCAAGTTTCAGCAACTGTTTTACCGAAACATCGGTTTTCTTGCGTGGTTTCGTGATGGATTTTCGAATATAGGTTATTAATGTGTTCGGACACAAAATTACAACGAAACTGTTTATTCTCATCCCCAATCGCATTGACAGAAGTGTTAGATTTCTTAAGTGTTGTTTGATCAGCACGTTTCCTGCTTTGTTTTATATTTTTGCCAAATGACCCCCCCCCCCCCCCCCCCCCATACAGTCTTGATGTCAATCAAACAGGGAAAGAAATATTTTTCTAAAAGCCTCCCCCTGCCTTATAACTGCTATGGTGAAGTGCCAGACTATACTCATTGGAATTAACACCCAACATACCATTTAACAATGCCATTGTAGTTCAAAGGAGCGTATTTGTATTGAATTCGTATTTTCATGCAGGGCATTTGAAAACGGTGGTCGCGAGAGCCGTGTTGGAATGTCTAAAATGAGAACTCGAATAAAAGTCGTTCGGTTAATTTGTGCTATGAAACTTCTTCAACCGTTCATTAATTTATTGTAAATTAAAGGTATGAGTTCATCAGAGAATATCAGTTGCCAAACCCGGCACCGCGAACCAAAATTCTCTTTTTCAACCATTCAACCGCTACTTATCCACTTACACATTCACTCATTCTCATGTTCAGTCACTAGAAGGAGTGAATTGGGAAGTTGATTCTTAAATTCACCTTACCAAATTTTATTAATTTATTGTTGCACCTCGAACCAAAATTCTCTTATTCATCCATTCAACCGCTACTTATCCACTTACACATTCACTCATTCTCATGTTCAGTCACAAGACGGAGTGAATTGGGAAGTTGATTCTTAAATTCACCTTATCAAATTTCATTAATTTATTGTTGCACCGCGAACCAAAATTCTCTTATTCATCCATTCAACCGCTGCTTATCCACTCACATATTCACTCATTCTCATGTCCAGTTATTGGGAAGTTGATTCTTAAATTCACCTTATCAAATTCGCAAAATCTTCCACAGTCCTCAGAGGACTGTTCTACATGTGGAATAGCACTAGAATAAAGGATACAGTTTTTCCATTTAGGATTTATTCTTTCATTCACTCACAGACTTTCCTCACAGGACATTTCTCGTAGGTATAATCCATCCATCCATCCATCCATCCATCCATCCATCGATCCATCGATCCATCCATCCATCCATCCATCCATCCATCCATCCATCCATCCATCCATCCACGAGTGGGTGGGTGGGTGGGTGGGTGGGTGGGTGGGTGGATGCCTGGGTGAAATACATGTGGTGATCAGAGACTCTCATTAGTCACGGTTTCTGGTAATTCCGTTTAAATCCTAAACTCGTCTGCTGAAGTGCCATTCAGTAACGGAACAGAATGATTTGTCGTAGTCCAAACTCCACTAAGTTAATAACTATTGTTATGAGTTGTTGTGTATCACACATTATTACTATTGATATAACACAATTATGTGTGACCAGAAGTATACCTGATGTTTACCAACCGATCATTCCACAACCCACTTTTTGGATAACTTCAAGTTTCTATTCACCAATCCACTAATCGCATTTTTCACTGGCGTAATAATCCATTGATCTACCGCCCCCCCCCCCCCCCGCCCCCATCGTCAGTACTGCACCACTGTAGTCCAAACTTTGTCCCAACTTACAAGTATTGATGTGGTGTGAACTGCTGTAAATCAATCATCAGTGCTTCCAATGAAAAAAAAGACCCACTTTACAAGGCATTAGAGAGTACAAAAGAATTCGTTATTTGTACCCACTGTACATCGCGTATGAACACATCTATCTCGAGTTTCAATTCATGATATTTAAATACGGTACTAGCAAAAACCGTTATAGAATATGCGAAAACTCAATAAATAAATAAAAGTTGTTCAGAAATTTCCCCATCGGAATTTGTTCAATTGCGAAAAAATTTATTATGTTATATGTACTTGTTAATAAGAGACTTTCAACGAGATTACATACTTTGTTTTCTCCAGTAATGTATCAATCATTCACCGACTTGGCATCTAACGACCCGTGTTCTGCCACTCATCCATTCACCTAGTCAGGGTGAATTGTAAGGCTTCCATTTAAAGTCTAGTTTTTTCCTCCTATCCTCACATTATCCACTAAGTTCTCCAGTTAAGCTTCATACCCATCCAAGATACCAAATGGCGTGATGCTGAACTCAGCAAATTTATGTACATATTTTAGTGTTTTTACCATATTTGTACAGAATTATTGTGTTCCCAATCTGACACCAAATCATATTCTTAAACTTCAACAGACTGTGACTACAAAAATAAAAACATTTTCGTCTACCAATTCAACCCTCATTAAACATTGCCACAGTGTCCGGATCTTGAATTCCTACTATATTCACCTTGGATTAATTCTTGAATTAAAACACCCAAAGAAAATACGGTATTCTTATCCATCGGGAAGGTACGGTGACATGTCGACACATAATGGCGGGTAGCATTGCGCTCGACGAGGTGCAGATGGAAGCGGAGTACGACTTTATCCGACTTCACAATGAAAAAGTATGTTCCCTACCAGAAAATGACGAATCCCCGTTCAAACACCACATAAACGATTGTAAATACTTTTCGCCTAGTGACTTTCGGTCTAAGACTAGCAATTTAGACGCCGGATTCTCACTATTTCACATCAACTGCCAAAGTCTAAAAGCTCACTGGGATTCCTTCCAACACTTGTTATGCAATTTACAAACAGAAAAACATTCTTTCGACATAATAGGACTTACCGAAATATTCCGTATTCCTCCAGACACTTCGTTTAAACTTGAAGGTTATGCCCCTATTATAAAATGTATGAGACCCGATGATGATGATGGCCGGGGAGGAGTTGGGCTATACATTAAAGAAGGGATAACATATAAAGTCAGAAGAGACATCTCAGTCTTCATTCCTCATGTCTTCGAATCCCTATTTATAGAAATAAAAGATAAACATAACTCCAAAATGATTGGCATCATATATCGACCCAACACCCCACCTAAAGCCGACATCAACCTCTTCTTATCAAAATTAACTGAAATAACGGATGTTTTGAATTCTGAAAATAAAAAAGTTTATATTATGGGAGACCTGAACCTCGACCTTTTAAAAGCATCCACACACTCCAAGACAGAAGAATTTATTAATCTCATGTTTAGCCAGGGATTTTTACCTTATATTACGAAGCTGACGAGAGTTTCTAGACATTCTGCTAGTTTGATAGACCATATCTTTACAAACAATACTTCACAAACAGCACTACCGGGAATAATTTTATCGGATGTATCAGACCATTTTGGGGTTTTTTACATTGAAGTTACACCCAAAATATGTAATGCACCACTGTTCACTCTGAAACAAATTATAAACGCAGAAAGAATCGCCGAATTCAAAACACTTCTCTCAGAGAGTAATTTTAACCCGGTAATGGAGTCGAATTGTCCCAACGAGTCATACGAAACTTTTCTTAGCATCTATATGAAAGCCTACGATAAAGCTTTTCCGTACAAACGTGTTCGTCAGAATAAGAAATTTATCAAGAAGCAGCCTTGGATGACAAGGGGGCTTATCATATCCTCTATCAATAAAGAAAAATTCTACAACAAAAAACTTAAGACCCCCAACGAACAGAACGTATTAAATTACAAAAACTATTGTAGAATCTTCAACAAGGTAAAAGAGCAGTGCAAAACCATTTATTATAGAGACATCTTAAACGAAAATAGAAACAATATGCGAAGAACATGGCAAATCTTAAATGAAGCTATAAATAAGGGAATACGCGAAAGGGGGTTGCCATCGTTTTTTATACAGGATGATATAGAAATAAAAGAAGCAAATAACATAGCAAACGAATTCAACAATTTTTTTTATCAGCATTGGAAAGGCTGTAACCGACCAGATTAAGAAACCAAATAAGTCCTATTTAGACTACATGAACACTAATATCTCCAACAACTTTTATCTGTTACCCACAGATCCCACAGAAGTCAGCCGAATAGTAAATAGAATGAAGCCCAAATTATCAAAAGACTGCGATGGTATAACTAGTAGTCTTCTTAAACAAACAATAAACGAAGTATTGGACCCCCTCACACATGTTATTAATAATTCTTTTATTAATGGCAAAGTACCTGATAGGATGAAGATTGCAAAAGTAATACCTATATTCAAAACAGGCGACGAGCATAGATTTACCAATTACAGACCTGTTAGTATACTTCCCGCGTTTTCAAAAGTACTGGAAAGCTAATGGAAACGAGACTTACAAATTTTCTAAATAGATTCAATATTTTATACCCCGACCAGTACGGATTTAGAAAACGCCATAGCACCATTCACCCAATCCTCCAACTTCTGAAAAGCACCGCAACAGAAAACAATAAACATGATAAAAACAGCACTTTAGCACTGTTCTTGGATTTGTCAAAGGCCTTCGACACGATAAATCACGAAATTCTATTATGTAAACTCGAAAAGTATGGTATCCGAGGCCTCGCGAATAATTGGTTCAGAAGTTACCTGTCTGACAGGCTTCAGTATGTTATGTACGAAGAACACAAATCAGATTCAGCGAAACAAAGCTGTGGAGTCCCACAGGGCTCAATCCTGGGCCCTGTACTCTTCCTTTTATATATCAACGATATTAGTAAATCAACATCACTCGATCTATTGTCGTTTGCGGATGATACCACGGTACGTACACTGCTCCGGTTCAGACGGGAATGCCATAACTCACTATTTCAACAACGAAGTTCAAAAAATATTTGAATGGTGCTCGGCGAACCAACTGCTGTTAAATGCTAAAAAAAACACTTATATTATACTTAACCCAAATAAAGGTAAGAATGATAATTTCTGTCAAGAGATAAAAATAAATAATCAAAAGATAAGCAAAGTCGGGGGAAGTGAGACAGAAAAATCTCTAAAATTTCTTGGAATAAGCATTGATGAACACTTAACCTACAAAGCTCATATATCTAGGCTATGCTCGAAAATAGCTCACGCAAATTACAACCTCAACAAAGTAAATCATATTCTCCCACGCAAAGTCCTGAAAGCACTGTACTACGCCCTGGTTCATAGTCATCTGGTGTACGGGATTTTAGCATGGGGCAATTCAAGAGCTGTTAATAAACTAGTTATCATGCAAAAGCGCTCATTAAGAATAATAAATAACAAAAAGTACAATTCCCATACAGACCCCTTATTTAAGGAAAATAAAATACTCAAAGTAGATGACTTGTTCAAATTGCATGCATTACTGTTCGCGCATGACTGGCAAAATGGCAGATTACCGGCTTCTTTTAACGATACATTCAAGGTTACTGACAACCCACTCGGTAGGACAACCCGGAAGTCGGGACATTTATACATAGAAAAAACACGTACACGAACCCTAGATAAACTTCATCTATACGCCATCCCGAAACTATGGAACGCTTTAGACGACACAGTTCGAAATATCAGTAACAGGGCTACATTTAAGAAAACATTGACCTCAACATTCCTTTCGTCATATTCGACGTATGTCCGTTGCGATAATCCCTACTGCCCAGACTGTACTTAGTAAATATTGATCATAGTGACACATTAGCAAATTAAACAAATCCGCTATAGAAAGATACTAGTCGTGCGATATGTCTTAATCTTGCACCCTCGTCCAATGCAACCTGCAGAGTTTTCCCGTCTAGTCGCCCCACTAACCTCGCGTAGAGACACACACGGTTAAGAAGCTCCAAACAATACTCTTGAGGAACAAATTTGCGTTCGGGAACACGTATTTAAGCAAGTGCTTGGTCAAGTCGGTCGGCTAATCATGGGAAGTCGCATGCGTGAACTGACCGACACCTAAATGCTGTCAGCTAGTTTACGGCATTCGCCTCTCACAGTGCGCCCACCGACATTGACCCCTCGTCCAATTAGAAAGATCATGATCTTTCTAGTTGGAACGATATTATCCACTCGATTTGACTGATTATGTCTCTTGAACTTTATGCGGAGCAATGATGGTAATTTAGCAAGCAGGTTGCTCTCTGCGGACTCTGCCTAAACAGAAACACCACCCCCCGCTGGCTTTTTATCCTAGCTTCTCACACTTGAACGTAATTTCGACCCAAGGAACGGAAAAACCAGCATCCCTATCATAGACCGGATAAATCGCCCCATGTTTACTCATCTAGTCACAGTCTGTTCGCGAGTTCTGTTTCCTTTAGGGGGTGGCAGGTAGACAGCCAATCTGGCTATGCCACTTCCCACGGTATGCTATTTGTTACTCCTGCATAATCTTTATTTTTGTTTACATCATACATATATCGTGAATAAAGAATCTGAATCTGAATCTGAACCCCACATCCCCTTCTCGTTAGCAGTTTGAGCTGCACTCCTGTTTTCTTGAGCAGCCTATCCCAGGAGAGGCCGGGGCTGGTGTAGTAGTGTGCGTGGTCTAAACCATACTGCGCATGTAGGTCTTCCGAAAGGTCTCAAAGGACGTCTGCCAGAAGGAGAACGCCCGTGCGGTTGTAGAGGTCTTGGTAGTCCCCTAGGGCGCGACAACTGAAGGCCTTCCATACCTTCTGAGCATGGGCGTAGTCATCCTTACCGATGTGTTTGTCAAACGGCTTGATGTAGAAGGCCTCCTTTGATGGGAGCTGGGACTCTGCGAAGCGCTCCCAGGAGTCTACGTACTCATACGGGTAGACACCTTTCCTCAGTAGGAGCTCGCTTCTTTCTCTGCTGGGTTGGTATTGGGCCATTATTTGAAATGCTTCAGGCTGATTTGCTGCTACGAGTTTATCTAGGGATGCCAGCAGGAACTGTGAACTGTCAATGAATCGGAACTGTCCGAGGGAGATGTACTTCTCCATGTTGTTTGGGATGCAAGTTACCCTGTCTTTAACTTTCGGGATGGCCTGCATTAGGAGATGGGAGTCATAGCCCCGCAGGTTGTGGAAAACTGGTATGGTCATGGTTTTAAGGCTCAACCGCAGCTTCAGGTTGCAGGCGTTGTGGGCGACAACTCGGTACTTCTCGGTGATGTGGCAAGGATCGCTGACACTGCCCAATTGCCCTTCAACTACCAGGGGCTTCTCGCACACCTGACAGCTGGTGGCTGTGTTGTAGTCTAGTAAATCATCTCGGGTCATCTGCACATCAATTTTGGGTTGGCAAACACCGCTTTGATCTTGTTCTCCTCTTCCTGGACTGCCCTGAGGAAATGCTCCGCTGCATTGCGCCCTCGGTATTTCACGGATGGCTCTGTCTGGCCATCGCAGCGCACCACGATGTAGCAGAAGGTGCACGTCTCGTGCAGCTGTGTTTTCTGAGTGTTGCTCTTCGCTGTGATCTTCGATCTTCTCTGTGAGGACCTCAAAGTCAGCGTAGATAACAAAGGGAGCTGGGAGCTGTTTATGATAATCTTTGAAAATCAGTTTATTCTTACCCTTTTCATGCATTTCCACTCTGACAGCCATCTTCCCGATCCCAAGACAAATTAGCTTGTGGGCCTCCAACAAATCACCTCTGGAGTAGAGGGTTGATAGGCAATTATCGCAGAAGTATTTGCGCTCCTGGTACTTGGTTTGGTCATGCAAGAGCCTGTTGAGGTCCTTGATCCAGGTGTAGTGGAATGTGTCTGCCTTCTCGATCAGCAGGAGGTTAATCCGTCGCATGCCAGCAGGTTGCCTGCTGAGCACGTGGATGATGACACCCTTGTCCCAGCCGAAAACGTTGATGGCCAGGTTGTTCTGTTTTCGATCTTCTGGATTTAGGAGATGTGTGTGGGGACGTCGATTCCTGTGAAATCTAACTCATCGTTTATTGGATAGCACGTTTGCCTATACATGGTTTGCTGCCAGGAAGAGAGGAGACCATAGACCCAACGGAGGGATTGGTCATCCTTGTTCTTTACGTTTATGACCGCCTTCTTGTGTCTCACTGCCGCTGGTAGTGGAATGCAGAAGCCCCCACCCCCTCTTCAGGGGTTGATATTGGGCCATGTCCTGCCAAAGAAAGAGACTGCACTCTGTCGTCCACCCAACCGGAACCTCTTTGTGTCATTTTCGAGCGTCTCCTGGATGCCGGGGAAGGCCCTGTCAAGTGCCTCGTTGATCTCACGAGCCTGCAGAACAGCTTCTTGTTTATGACGAAGCACAGGGTCTGTGAGCTCCTCACTGCCATCAGTATTGTCTTTGCGAAGCTGGGTCTTAAGAGCAAGCTGGAACTTTACTCCGTTGAGAGCTAGAATCTCTCCCCTGAGTTTTTGGCGAACCGTTGGCGCACATCCTCCAAGAAAGCTCTTGGGTCTGCGCTGAGGAGGTGCCTGAGTTTTAACTTTTTGCAATATGAGGAAAGGTCTTCTTCAGATCCACCATTCAATCTCTTTTGATATTTGCTCTGAAGCATTTTTTGGAGGATCAGATTAAATTTTGTTCAAATCAAGTCCTTGGGGTCAGATTTGGGCTGCGGTGTGAGCCCGAATTTTAACTTGGTACAGTATGAGGAATATGTCTTTAGGTCCACCAATCAGAATCGTTTGGTATTTGGTATTATACCCCTCACAGCTAGTAGTATACTGGAATCACCTCGTCTGTCCGTCCGTCGGTCCATCTGTCCGTCCGTCTGACATAATTTTGTCCGGAGATTTTCTGAAGACATTTATGGACCAGCCTGCTCGAAACTTGGTATGAATGTTCATCACCATGGAAACCTATGCACCTGCGATTATAGTTCTGGACAGAATATTTTTGCTAGAATTGTGCCCTTTTCAACTTGAAAAAAGTCGGCCTAGAATGTTGTCCAGAGATTTTCTCAGATGTTTATGGGCCGATTCCTTTGAAACTTGTTTGTGGATGTTTACTACCATGGGAACCTATGCACCTATGATTATAGTTTCAGTCGGAATATTTTTGCCAGAGTTATTCTCCTTTTCGTCCTAGAATGTCTGAATTTTGTCCGGATATTTTCTCAGATGTTTATGAGTCGATTCCTTTGAACCTTGGAATGGATGTTTACTACCTGTACACCTGCAATCATAGTTCCGGTCGGATTATTTTTGCCAGAATTATGCCCCTTTTTGACTTTAAGAAGCACGCCAATAATATTGTCCGGGGATTTTCTCAGATATTTATGGGTCAATTCCTTTGAAATTTGGTAGGAATGTTCACCATCATGGGAAGCTGTGCACTTGTGATTATAGTTTCGATAGAGCTTCTTTCACAGAGTTATGTCCCCTTTTCATCTCAGAATGCCTGAATTTTGTCCAGAGATTTTCTGAAATGTTTATGAGTCGATTTCTTAGAAACATATTATGGCCATTCACTACCATGGGAACCTGTGCATCTGCAATAATAGTTTCAATCCAACTTTTCTTGCCAAAGTTGTGAACCTTTTCGTTTTAGAATAATCATGGCGGTTGGGGGTATGGACAGGCCCATCTGAGATTCATATTCAGGCTTGTCTGTTCAATACATGCAATTTCAGTCATATTTGGGCTCCCCATATATTCATCTGTCAGAATCCTTTGATATTTGGTATGCAGCATAGTGAGTCGTGTCAGACTTAAATTTGTTCCACCGTGGAGGTCATATTTGGGCGCTATAGGAACCCACATTTTAACTTAGTGCAATATGAGGAACATTCTTTAAAAATCTTCTACATGAGATCTGCTAGTTGAAATCCTTGGATATTTGATGCACTGTACCATAAGGAGGGTCTGGTTCAATAGTATTCAAACTAAGTCCTTGGGGTCATATTTTGGTTCCCGAAATTTAACGAAAATATAGTGCAATATGTGGACTGTTCTTTAGAAATGTTCTTTTGATCCACCTGTGAGAATCTTTTAGTATTTGTTTTTCGGCATGGGTACTCAAATTGCAATATGAGGATAATTCTGTAAAACTCTTCTTTTGCAGATCCGCCAGTTAATTACCTTTGATATTTGGTATACTTCATTCTTAAGAGGGTCTGATTCATTTTTCTTTCAAAGAATGTCGCTGTGTTCATATTTGGACAAGATGTGGGAGCCCAAATTTAACTTATTCTTTATCGATCCACAAAGCAGAATCTTTTGATATTTGTTGTATAGCATTTCTCTGACCACTTGATTTAAATTGTTCAAATCGTTATGCATGACTTATTTTGGGGGCACCAGAAGTGTTTGAATTTAACACTGAACCCAACTGAGAATTTTCTCTTTGCAAATTACATGAATTTTGCTATATGTGGGATAGAGACAACTTGGGTTAAATTTATTATCCCCGCATTTTCAAAATTGCGGGGATATTGTCGTGATCTCCGCCCGTCCGTCCGTCCGTCCATCCGTCCGTCCCTCCGTCCGTCCGTCCGTCCGTACGTCACACCCTGAAAGGCTCCTAGGGTATTCAGTTCGAAACGTTTAAACTATGCTAATGTGTTCAGGTAACATCTCTAGATGTGCATGAAGGTATCGGAATTTTTATTTTGCCCCCGTCGTTTCCAGTGGAACCACTTTTATCGTTAGAAAATCAGTTTTCATCGAAAATCTCCTAGGGTATTTAATTTGAAACACTTAAACTATGCTAATGTGTTCAGGTAACATCTCTAGATGTGCACGAAGGTTTTGGAATTTTGATTTTGCCCCCGGTGGTTCCAGTGGAACCACTTTTATCATTAGAAAATCAGTTTTCATCGAAAGGCTCCTAGGGTATTTAATTCGAAATGCTTAAACTATGCTAATGCGTTCAGGTTGCAACTCAAGATGTGCATGAAGGTTTCGGAATTTTGATTCGGTCCCCGGTGGTTCCAGTGGAACCACTTTTATCGTTAGAAAATCAGTTTTTATCGAAAGGCTCCTAGGGTATTCAATTCGAAACGTTTAAACTATGCTAATGTGTTCAGATAACATCTCTAGATGTGCATGAAGGTTTCAGAATTTTAATTTTGCCCCCGGTGGTTCCAGTGGAACCACTTTTATTGTTAGAAAATCAGTTTTCATCGAAAGGCTCCTAGAGTATTTAATTTGAACTATGCTAATGTGTTCAGGTAACATCTCTAGATGTGCATGAAGGTTTCGGAATTTTGATTTTGCCTCCGGTGGTTCCAGTGGAACCACTTTTATTGTTAGAAAATCAGTTTTTATCGAAAGGCTCCTAGGGTATTTAATTCGAAATGCTTAAACTATGCTAATGTGTTCGGGTAGCAACTCGAGATGTGCGTGAAGGTTTCGGAATTTTGATTCGGCCCCCAGTGGTTCCAGTGGAACTACTTTTATCGTTAGAAAATCAGTTTTCATGGAAAGGCTCCTAGGGTGTTTAATTCGAAACGTTTAAACTATGCTAATGTGTTCAGGTAACATCTCTAGATGTGCATGAAGGTTTCGGAATTTTGATTTTGCCCTCAGTGGTTCCAGAGGAACCACTTTTATCATTAGAAAATCAGTTTTCATCGAAAGGCTTCTAGGGTATTCAATTCGAAACATTTAAACTATGCTAATGTGTTCAGGTAACATCTCTAGAAGTGCATGAAGGTTTCGGAATTTTGATTTTGCCCCCGGTGGTTCCAGTGGAACCACTTTTATCGTTATAAAATCAGTTTTCATCGAAAGGCTCCTAGGGTATTTAATTCAAAACGTTTAAACTATGCTAATGTGTTCAGGTAACATCTCTAGATGTGCATGAAGGTTTCGGAAATTTTGATTTTGCTCCCGATGGTTCCAGTGGAAACACTTTTATCGTTACAAAATCAATTTTCATCAAAAGGCTCCTAGGGTATTTAATTCGAAACGTTTAAACTATGCTAATGTGTTCATGTAGCATCACTAGATGTGTATGAAGGTTTCGGAATTTTGATTTTGCCCTAGGTGGTTCCAGTGGAACCACTTTTATTGTAAGGGTATTTAATTCGAAACGTTTAAACTATGCTAATGTGTTCAGGTAACATTTATAGATGTGCATGAAGGTTTCGGAATTTTGATTTTGTCCCCGGTGGTTCCAATGGAACCACTTTTATCGTTATAAAATCAGTTTTCATCAAAAGGCTCCTAGGGTATTTAATTCGAAACGTTTAAACTATGCTAATGTGTTCAGGTAACATCTCTAGATGTGCATGAAGGTTTCGGAAATTTTGATTTTGCCCCTGGTGGTTCCAGTGGAACCACTTTTATCGTTATAAAATGAGTTTTCATCGAAAGGCTACTAGGGTATTTAATTCAAAACGTTTAAACTATGCTAATGTGTTCATGTAGCATCACTAGATGTGTATGAAGGTTTCGGAATTTTGATTTTGCCCCAGGTGGTTCCCGTGGAACCACTTTTATTGTAAGGGTATTTAATTCGAAACGTTTAAACTATGCTAATATGTTCAGGTAACATTTCTAGATCTGCATGAAGGTTTAAAAATTTAGCTTTTGCCCCAGGTGGTTCCGGTGGATCCACTTTTATCGTTAGAAAGTTAAAAAAATTAATCGTAATTTATATATTTTTGATACTTACCAATGACCCAGACTTAGCTGGTGCTAAACTCCTTAATTCAGGGCCAAACACACATTCCCCCCCCCCCCCCATCCCCAAAATTTGCATCAAAAACCGAAAAATACATATCCTATATGGTCCTCCATACATTTACTCCTCTGCGCATGCGCAGTGTCAGGGAGGTCCCGAAATTGGAGCCAATTATCATTCTTTCAACAAGTGCCTGGTAAGCGTTATGTACTCAGCGGGGAGGTATGAGTTCCCAAATCCTGGGAGGGCCATCCCTGTCTGGGTCATTGGTAAGGGTAAAAAATATATAAATTACTATAAATTTTTTAACATTTTTATACTGTACCAATGACCCAGACTTAGCTGAATAGTAAATAGGCTGGAGGGCCTAGGACATAAAGGAAAATCCAGTAAGCTCAATTATGTATAATAGAATATCCTCTCCAGGAGAAAAGAAGAGATAGGCATTACATGTATCTTTCTTATTTATACAAAAGAAGAAAGACACAATACCGATCAGTAATTGAGCATAATAATAATCAGTGATCTCTATTAACATCCAGTATAACCCTTTATACTAATAGTTTTAAAGGTAAGCCAATAAATAAAGGAAGTCCAGAGAAATGAGACTCTTTATATTCATTAAAAGTGTCCGAGGATTGTATATTAATGCTCGTTTGACACATGACATATACAAATGCTTCACACCGAGCTACACTTTAAGAATATTACATGGATGAGTAAACATTAGCTTTACACTTTAAAACCATCACGGTACCGACTCGGAAATACTGACTCTAGGGGAGGTATTCGCTTGCTTTTCACTATAAAGCAGGTGACCTAAGGGACCCCCCCCCCTTTCCCCTTGCCTTAGGTCAAATACCCCAGAGCGAAGAGGGCAGCGGGACAGGGTCACTGCCGGAACAGAAAGCCTACATAACTATAGTTGCAACTGTTTAGTGGACGATATTCTGAGCAACTGATAACGGACCTAAACAATGGAGGTCTCCAGAAATGGACTCAATATTTCTGAGATAAAAATTAGTGAATGTGGAAGATTGAGACCAATATGCAGCCTTCAATAGACCAGTAATAGCAATACAATTAGCATAGGCCCAAGAAGTAGAAAGAACTCTTACTTCATGAGCTGAGATCTTGAGTGCCGACTGCTGAGAAGAAGATAATTTTTCATAAGCAGTACGAATAGCTAATTGAATCCATCTAGCAATAGAATGAACCATAATATCCTTTCTATTGGGCATCGAAGACAGAAAGAAACGCTTACGTCCCTTTCTGATGAACTCAGATCGACGTTTGTAAATACGTATTGCTCTAACAGGACACAGTAAAGGCCTACGCCCATCAGATGATGGAAGGGCCTTAATAACAATAGGTTCAGGATACTTATTAGGAGCCTGATTCTTAGCCAAAAATCCAACATTTGTGGTAAAGGTAATAGTATTACCAACACTACGGTAGTGAGAATCCTCCACAGATAGTGCATGGAGCTCACTAACTCTTCTAGCAGAAGAGAAAGCTAAGAGAAAAGCTGTCTTGTATGTTAAGAAATTGAAGTTCACTGTGTCAAGAGGCTCAAAAGGCACTTCTTTTAGCTTAAGAAGAACCCAGGCCAAATTCCACTTCGGAATTAATCTAAGGGTTCTAGGTCTATTTATCGAAAAATTTCTAACTAACTTAGATAAAGAGACATTAGTTCCAATCATCAAGCTATCATGATGTGCATAGGTATCGGATAGCATAGACCTATAACCCTTAATGATAGGCTGCAGATTAATCTCATCAAACAAGTATACCAGAAAGTTTGCAATGTCTGGTAAGGAAGGATCATAAATATTTACGGAATGATCCCCACACCACTAACAAAAGACCCTCCACTTAGCAGCATAGTTTAGCGAAGAGGAGGTCCTCCTACAGTTAGAAATCGCGTCCACTGCTCGTCCTGTAAAATGTTTTCCGTGCAAGAAGGACCGCACAACGGAAATACGTGAAGGTTTAGACCTTACGGATTGTGATGGAGAATGCGCAATTTCCCTTGCGAAAGATCTTCCCGTTGCGGAAGCTTCCTCGGCATGTCCCACAAGAGACACCTGAGTAGATTTATCCACGGTCTTTGTGGAGACAGAGATGCTACCAACAGAATCTTGCATTGCGATTGTTTTATCTTGAGCAATATCTGCTGAATCAACGGCGCTGGAGGATACGCATATCCTATCATTCCGTCCCAGGAGATCGAGAGAGCGTCTACTGCAAACGCTCGAGGATCTGGACAAGGTGACACATACGTCTGCAACTGATTGTTGAGATGTGTCGCAAATAAATCTATCATTGGCCGTTCCCATTGGTAGCAAATCTGATTGAATACTTGCTTGTTGAGAGTCCATTCTGACGGCAACAGGCGACCCCTCCGTGAAAGGGAGTCTGCTAAGACGTTCAGACGACCCGGAATATGACGGACGGAGAGAAGAATCTGATGTTCTAGTACAAACAGAAGAATTCTTTCCGTTAGATTGAGCAACGGAATGGAATGAGTACCACCCTGGTTCCGAATATAGGCAACTACTGTCGTATTGTCAGACATAATTTGCACCTGTGCATTCTGAATAACGTCTATCCAGTGACGTAGAGCAAGCCAAATCGACATCATCTCTTTGATGTTGATGTGCTTGCTTAGAAACTGCGGATCCCAAAGACCCTGGTACTTCAAATCCGATGGGCTCAGTGTCGCGCCCCAGCCTGTTTGACTGGCAACCGCCATAATTGTAAAACGCGGATCTGGCAACTGCAGTGGAACTCCCTGAGTTAACCACTGTATGTCTGCCCAAGTCTGAATCTCTTGTTTCACTTGGCTTGACAAGAGGATGTCCGTCTCGAGCGAATGAATCTTCACTCTCCAATTCTGAGTCAGATAGACCTGGAGAGGACGAGTGCGTAGCCGCCCCATCGGAATGAGATCCGCGGCAGCTCCGCACAGACTTATTAGTCTCATGAATTCCCTCGCTGAAACTTTGTCTGTGTGAAGACAATAGCGAGCGTAACAACTGACTAATTTCGCTCTGGTTACGGCAGACGAACGAGACTGTTGTGCGTCTCGAAGCTCATCCCCAGGTGGGTGAATGACTTGGACGGCACCAGATCCGACTTCTCTTCGTTTACTATGAAACCGAGACGTCGGAGCAAAAGAAGCAGATCCTGCATGTCGTTCTGAAGCGTTAACTCTTTGCCGTATTTCTGAAGAATATCATCCAGGTAAGCCGACATTACCGCAGACGAATGAGCTCGGAAATGAGTCATTACCGAGTGCATTACTTGAATGAAATCCCAGGGCGCTAGGTTCAGACCAAAGCACATCGCTCGGAACTGATAAACAACACCTAGGACAGCGAAGCGAAGATACTTTCTGAACGTCGGATGTACCATGACGTGAAAGTACGCATCCTTGAGGTCTAAGCTCGCAGCATAGTCGTTCACTCGAATGCTCTCTCTGGCCGATCGAATTGTCTCCATATAAAACTTTGGAGCCACGATCAGCTTGTTTATCCAGCTTAAGTCGATCACTGGACGGAACGAGCCGTCTGGCTTCGGAACCAGAAAGAGATGGCTGTAGAAACCTGGAGATTCCTGGTCTTCTATGACCTCTGTCGCGTTCTTCGTTAAAAGAGACTGGACTTCTGATAGAAGTGCCGTTCTTTTCTGACAATTTAACGGAAGCTGAGTCCATCTTGGACTTCGAGTTAATGTAGGGTTGCCTTTGAAGGACAGTTTTAGTCCTTCCGAAATAACCCCTCAAACCTAAGGGTCCTCCGTAATTGATTCCCAATTTCTTGAGAAACTCGACAGTCTTCCACCCACCGGAACACGACAGAGGTCTAAACCATCACCTCCTGGATCCACCAGGCTTGCGGAAGGAGAAACTACGTCTTCCGCGACCCGCACCTCACCCCGTCTGCCTAGGGGCGTCTGACCGGTTATTCCGGCCAGCGTAATGGCCCCTACTCGAGTCGCTACGCTGCCGGTCTCTAGAGTAAGACCTAGAGGACGCATAGGAACCTCTATAGGAACTTCCCCTGGACGAACTCGTCCCGGAAGTGCCTGGCCTACTCCTGTCTGCTGGTTCCGATTTCTTGGAAGCAGACTTAAACAGCAGGGAGTCCGAAGCTTTCTTTGTTAATTTATCATATATATCAGAAAGCTTGCCACTGAAGAGAAACTCTCCAGATACTGGAGCGACTCTAAGCGAGTTTTTCACCTTACTGTCCACGCGTGTGGAAGTAGCCAGGGCCGCGTCACGTCTAGCTAACTCCAGATTTGCCACTGAAAGGGCGGAGTTATACGTGGAAAAAGCTATGGCCCTGGACAGAACTCTTAATGACGTTTGTACGTCTTGAAATTCTGGTCCTTCAAAGCGTAATGACAACGCTCTAGTAAGGTGATCTGCGTAGGAAAGAGCGTCTAAACTAGCTCTGTTAGACGATATCGTCGTTTCCATCGTTGACGACAGAAGTGACATAGACGACGGCATGGATATATCAAGGTCTTCAGCCTGGTCGTCTAAACGCAGAGGAACTCTCTGGATGCCCTGACCTGCCGTATCAAACTTGTTCCTTTGATTAATAAACGGAAGCTGTAGAGCAGATGCCGGTAGGAAGGCTGACCTGCCCGTCTTGTTGGCAAGTTTATAAATAGCGTCATTCAATAATTAAAAAATCCGAGAGACATTGTTGGATTGTGACGGAAATTCCGGGACAATGTCCCTAAACCGATTAAAAAAATTGGTGTCCAGTGGCGCTATCACCCTCCTATCCGGCTGCGCAGCATTCTGGTCCGGCGGAACAACTTCTGGAAGGTAATGCCGGATGAATTCTACGGCTATTTTATTTTGTTCCGAAAGGGACATATCTAATTCATCGGAATCCCTTTCGTCATCCTGCCGGACCTCATGGAAATCTCGGTCGTCCACACCTGATCCAGCGGCCAAACCTGCCGACCCAGCATCGTCTGATATTTCATGTTCCGACAGAGGCTCAGCCGGTTGCTGGGATGCTGCGATTATCTTTGCTATCTATGATAGCACATCCGTTACGGAGGCCTGGGGAGCTGCGGTCTTACTGGATTTAGCCGCCGGAAGCTCCCTGGACGTTGCATCCTGCATGCATCTTTTAGGCGAACGTTCGGATGTAGAAGGCCTCATATCCCTGGCTAATGGATGGCGTGACCTGGTCGCCGCGGAATCCCTGGTCGGCGAAGCTGACTGTAATTCACTGGTCACGTAGCCAAGGTGCGGTCGAGTGTGCTGCTGTGAGGATGAGGAAGCCTTATAGGTAGCCTCGCTGGACTGCCTATATACCGGAGTGTCCCGAGCGGCGGACGTATGCTCCGCTACGGACTACAACATCAGGTCCCAGATGCTGCTGTATGAGAGAGAGACTTCTCTCGCTTGCAGCTCGTGTCGAGCTGGACAAGCTAAACACCGGACTATCAGGCTTCCTCCGATCCATCCTCCTTTCTGTCGTCACTGGGTGTACACGTGGATGTTTTATAGTGCTCGCAACACCCGACTCTCTCTGCTGGACCGCAACGGATGAACCTGGGTGCTGCCCCATTCGGTGAATGGATGCAACCCTGGTTGAGTTAGCGGTCGTCAACCCCTTCAGGTTCCTTTCGGGTAACTGACGAATCTCCATGAGCACTTTTGCCGCTAGCTCTTCGATTGTATGTGACGACGGAGGCACACTTTTGGACGACATCACGGAAATATCACCCTGTTCTTGTTCCTCTGAAAAATAGAGTGAAAGACTAGAGTGACTCTGCGGAGAGAGAACTGGCATGGACCTTTCTCCAGTAACAACATACCGTGACACACGTTTCCAACGTTTGTCATCCCATTTGAAACACACTTAACAAAGATCAGTGCGAGTACAGAGAGCACAATTAATACAGAAATCATGAGAATCATAGGAAGATTTCCTTCTATTACAATTTGAACAATAATCATTCATTGTGAAAGGTAAACAATCATAGTACTCGCACTGATCCTTGAGAATAAAGATACATAATACAACAATCCGTTATAGTCATTAAGAAATAATGATTGGAAAAGAAAAAAAAAATTCAAAAAATTTTTTTTTCAGAAGAGCCCAAGTTCCCAAAGGGAACCCTGAGCCCAATGGATCCCAAAAAAGCCTAAGTGTGGACAAAAATTTAAATTAATTTTGAAAAAATTAATGAGACACTTACGGACAATAATAATGTATCTTGCTATGAATAAGAGATGCAGAAGACAAATAATCACTATCAGCAGTAACTGTTGTCAACCTAAGCAAAAGTGTCATCAAACCGGAAACATGACTCCAGGCACCGAACAAACATGGCCCGAAATCAGTTACCAATTAAAACACTATCTGATGCAAAACAGAGACTTCCAGAGAAGAAACTGTAGAACACCAGATGGAAGATGCAGACCAAAACGCCTAAACACCCCTAGGGTGAGGACGTAAACATGGGGAAAAAACATAAAAAATTCTGTTACCAAGCCAAAACTCCCCAAAAAGTTTAGTAATAAACATTACAAAAAATAAGCCAAAACATGGGAGAATAGCTAGGGGGAATAAGGAAGGTAGAGAGGAAACACTGATCAAACAATGGTACTTCATAGCAAGAATGACAACATCAGGGCAATCCGTTACGGAGGCCTGGGGAGCTGCGGTCTTACTGGATTTAGCCGCCGGAAGCTCCCTGGACGTTGCATCCTGCATGCATCTTTTAGGCGAACGTTCGGATGTAGAAGGCCTCATATCCCTGGCTAATGGATGGCGTGACCTGGTCGCCGCGGAATCCCTGGTCGGCGAAGCTGACTGTAATTCACTGGTCACGTAGCCAAGGTGCGGTCGAGTGTGCTGCTGTGAGGATGAGGAAGCCTTATAGGTAGCCTCGCTGGACTGCCTATATACCGGAGTGTCCCGAGCGGCGGACGTATGCTCCGCTACGGACTACAACATCAGGTCCCAGATGCTGCTGTATGAGAGAGAGACTTCTCTCGCTTGCAGCTCGTATCGAGCTGGACAAGCTAAACACTGGACAACGGATGAACCTGGGTGCTGCCCCATTCGGTGAATGGATGCAACCCTGGTTGAGTTAGCGGTCGTCAACCCCTTCAGGTTCCTTTCGGGTAACTGACGAATCTCCATGAGCACTTTTGCCGCTAGCTCTTCGATTGTATGTGACGACGGAGGCACACTTTTGGACGACATCACGGAAATATCACCCTGTTCTTGTTCCTCTGAAAAATAGAGTGAAAGACTAGAGTGACTCTGCGGAGAGAGAACTGGCATGGACCTTTCTCCAGTAACAACATACCGTGACACACGTTTCCAACGTTTGTCATCCCATTTGAAACACACTTAACAAAGATCAGTGCGAGTACAGAGAGCACAATTAATACAGAAATCATGAGAATCATAGGAAGATTTCCTTCTATTACAATTTGAACAATAATCATTCATTGTGAAAGGTAAACAATCATAGTACTCGCACTGATCCTTGAGAATAAAGATACATAATACAACAATCCGTTATAGTCATTAAGAAATAATGATTGGAAAAGAAAAAAAAAATTCAAAAAATTTTTTTTTCAGAAGAGCCCAAGTTCCCAAAGGGAACCCTGAGCCCAATGGATCCCAAAAAAGCCTAAGTGTGGACAAAAATTTAAATTAATTTTGAAAAAATTAATGAGACACTTACGGACAATAATAATGTATCTTGCTATGAATAAGAGATGCAGAAGACAAATAATCACTATCAGCAGTAACTGTTGTCAACCTAAGCAAAAGTGTCATCAAACCGGAAACATGACTCCAGGCACCGAACAAACATGGCCCGAAATCAGTTACCAATTAAAACACTATCTGATGCAAAACAGAGACTTCCAGAGAAGAAACTGTAGAACACCAGATGGAAGATGCAGACCAAAACGCCTAAACACCCCTAGGGTGAGGACGTAAACATGGGGAAAAAACATAAAAAATTCTGTTACCAAGCCAAAACTCCCCAAAAAGTTTAGTAATAAACATTACAAAAAATAAGCCAAAACATGGGAGAATAGCTAGGGGGAATAAGGAAGGTAGAGAGGAAACACTGATCAAACAATGGTACTTCATAGCAAGAATGACAACATCAGGGCTATGCCTCGAAAAAAGGCAACTTGAAATAATTTCATAAAATAATTATAAGTTACAGCCCTGAACATTTTCTTGCACTAATATTTCTCTCCTCCTTATATATCCTCTTTATTTCCACCATTTCTCTCATCAAAATGTGTATGGCATCATGAAAACTGAGATTTGGAAGCACAAATAACAGTGAAGTGTAACTGTTTTGAGGGTCAAACAAAGAATGATAATTGGTGCCAATTTCGGGACATCCTTGACACTGCGCATGCGCAGATAAGTAAATGTATGAAGGACCATATAGGACATGTATTTTTTCGGTTTTTAATGCAACTTTTGGGGATTGGGGGGGGGGGGGGCAACATTTGTGTTTGGCCCTGAATTAAGGAGTTTAGCACCAGCTAAGTCTGGGTCATTGGTACAGTATAAAAATATCAGTTTTCATCGAAAGGCTCCTTGGGTATTAATTCGAAACGTTAAGCCTATGCTAAGGTGTCGCTAAGGAAATGCGGGGATACACCATTGTGTGCTTTGCACACAAATAACTCGATCTAGTTTAGATTTTGATGTGGCTGGATAAGATTAACTTTCTCAGCTCACTTGAGCGAAGCTCAAGGGGAGCTTGCATGATTATTTTCTGTCCATTGTCCGTCATCCATCGCCCGCCAATCTTCCGTTCGTACGGCATGAAGTTTACATTATTGACTTCTCAAAAACCTCTATGCCAAACTGAATTGAATTTGATATGTGTGGTTCCTATCGTACATCAATTCAGGGTTGTTCAAATAAAATTACCACGCCCATAGTGTTGGACCAAACAGGGCATACTCCTGTTAGCTTTTGATGATTTTGTATAGAACATCCTTAGACGTCAGATTCAAGTGTGTTCAAATAAAGTCCTTGTGGTGATATTTGGGATCACTTAGGTAACTCGAGCTTTAACCAGATGCAATGTAAGGAATGTTCTTCAAAAACCTTTTTTCTAGGATCTATCAGACAAAACCGTTTGATATTTGATATGAAGCGTCCTTGGGAGGCTCCTATTCACGTTTGTTCAAGTCAAGTCCCTAGGTTTATATTTGAACTCCAGTTTTACCTTGTTGCAATATGAGTAAATTTATTTTAAAATCTTTTTCTACTGATCTACCCTTGAAATCCGCTTGATATTTGGTATACTGCATCTTTGGGGAGGTGGGGAGTTGTCAGCTTGCCGTTTGTTAAAATTTGGTTCCTGGAGTAATATTTAGAAGCCAAGTTTAGCTTTGGTGTAATATGAGAAAAAAAAGGTTTTAAAATCGTATTCTTCTGATCCACCAATCGGAATCTTTTTTGATGATTAGTATAGAGAATCCGGGGGTTGGGCCAGATTCAAGTTTGTTCACATCTAGTCCCTGGGGTAATATTTGAGCTCCCAATGGGAACTCTGAACTTTAACTTAGTGCAATAAGAGGAATATTCTTTAAAAAAAAGACTTTTTTCAGATCTTCAATTCAGAATCTTCTAGTTTGCAGTATCCTTAGTGAGGTCAGATTCCAGTTTGTCCAAATCATTTTTGGGCTCCCTATGGCAACCTTAATTTTAACTTAGTGCAATATGGGTGAAATTACTTTAAATATCTCCATCAGATTCACAACCCACAATCGTTTGATATTTAATATGCCGCGACCTTAGGAGGTTCAGATTTCAGTTGTTCAAAGAAAATGCGTTAGGTCATATTTAGACTCCCTGTGGGATCCAAACTTTCAACTTGGTGCAATGCAGGAACTATTCTTTAAAATTTCACATTCACGATTCTTCTGTAACATCGTATTGACATCTTTAGTGTGGTGAGATTTAGGTTCACGTTTGTCCAAATCAAATACTTGGGCTCATATTTGGTCTCTCTATGGGAGCCCGCAGTTCGACTTAGTCCAGCATGAGGAATGTCCTTCAAGATCGTCTTCAAATCAACTCGGTAGTTTCTTTTATACTTGGAATATAGCATCACTATAACTCATAGATTAAAGTTTGTTCAAAGTGTTACTCTTGACGGATTGGTATGGATATCAGAGGAGTTTAAAATTTAAAACAGAACCCGATGGAGAATTTACTATTTGTTTAAATGAACTGTGCCAACGAATGACTGAACTGGTAAACTTGAGTCAGATGTAAATGTGAGTACATACGATTTTCGTTTGTCCAAATGGAGTTCTACGAGTCCACATGAGGCCCGGGGAGGGAGCAGGAGAAGAAGGGTCCATGAGACAAAACGTTTTTGCTAGAGAACATGATTAGGAGGATTTAGATTGAATTCAAAAATAATAATTCGCCATGTGGAGAGGGAGGTCGGGTTTGGGGAGGGGAGCAAGTGGATATTCTACTTTTTTTTGCTTCACAATGCGTTTAAAAGGTATTGAGTGATTTTATGCCAAAACAAACCCCGAAAACCCTTCTCCGCCCATCCCATCTAGATAAATTAGATTAACTATATTAACATGCCGATGCTGAATATGACCTTAGATCCTTCTTTAAACAATTTTATGAGATGAGCGATTGTGGCCACTTTGGGTCTCTTGTTTCAAATGGGCCTAGGATGGTTGCGGTAGGGCTTTAAAATATGTTTTGAGAGTTTTTTTAATGAAACAAAAAACAAAAATACCCAGTTGACCACGTGCGGGTCTGTGGGAGGGGCCGTTTTATTTCTTTGTTTAAAATGAGTTTCAAAGGGTTTTGAGATTCTTTGCAAAGAAAATAAATCTTATCCACACTCCCCACTCCACCCATCCTGTTCCTAGGGGCAGTTCTTTGAAATCACTCAAAATCCACGAAAACTTGTTTTAAAGGAAAGAAAACGAGACGAAAATAGAAGAAAGTTCATCCTGTTGACCAGACAGGACAACCTGCGTTAAAAATACGATGTTGAGAGATCGCAGTATGAATGCTGGGGTAGCCAAGACCCTAGAAATTGGAAAATATAGATTTAGAATCCCAGATCTTGGAAAAACAGTTTAGCGTTTTCCCAAATACTACTCAAGAAGGGGAAGTCGCAAAATTATATGCAGCTGTTTATAAGTATCTTTTAAATTTCATAGTTGCATTTCAGGAGGGAGGGTTTATAATATGTATTGTTATAGGTGTTTTGGGAGATTAGGTTTGGGTCATAGGTTTTTTAGAAGTTTAATGGATTTGTTAAAGGGATGCGGTGGCTCAGTCGTCAGAGAGCTAGGCTGCAACCCGCGAGGTCCTCTGTTCGAATCCCACCTGTGTTCTTGGACATGACACTTAATCCCGATTGTCCACGCGTACGAAAGCGTACTGCACGTCGATGGTGCACTTGTCTTCAGCCAATGCTAATCCTGCTTGTGTGGAGTTAGTACACTGGGATAGATAGATAGATAGATAGATAGATAGATAGATAGATAGATAGATAGATAGATAGATAGATAGATAGATAGATAGATAGATAGATAGATAGATAGATAGATAGATAGATAGATAGATAGATAGATAGATAGATAGATAGATAGATAGATAGATAGATAGATAGATAGATAGATAGATAGATAGATAGATAGATAGATAGATAGATAGATAGATAGATAGATAGATAGATAGATAGATAGATAGATAGATAGATAGATAGATAGATAGATATTTTTCAAAACAAAGAAGCACGGGCGCAGGTCGGTAAATCGATTTCTGTTGTAAATTATTTCTATGGAATTCAATGTTGTTTTAATATTTTTGAAGTTATATGACTTTATGACAAAATGAACTCATCTCAGAAGTGCTTTCACAAGAATGTTTCGAAGACTGGGATTTTTCTTATAAGCTATGATGCATCGTTTGTTAATGGCTTCTGGCAGTTTTGTGTTTAATTCCGTAAAGTTGTTTTTGAAAATTTTTGCAATTTCGACATTGCGTCGATTATAAACCAAAGGAAAACAAATAATTTTATTTGGCAACCCAGAGTACTCTCTATTGAGTCCGTATGGGAGATAGGTCCTGAGCTTACCAATCCAATAGTTTTCACGCTCAAGTCGTTTGTCTGTTGTGGTTTCGTCATCGTCCAAAAACGGAATTTGCTCAATGGGTTGGAAACTAAAATGTGACTTAATGTCATGACCCGGGAGGTTAAAGTGGTCTGAGACTGCCTTTCCTGAATCTAAACGGATATTTGATAAATGGTTTTGCATTCTGACGCGCAGATGGTTTTTCGTCTGGCCGACATATTGGATATGGCATAATTTACATGTGATTAAATAAATGATGTTTTCAGAATCACAGTTGAAGCTGTTTCTAACTTGGTAAAACATACGGGTTTGTTCGCTAAAGAATGTTTTACCGGTATTCATGTAGTTCATACGATGTATGTAACAAATTTTGCGTTGACATAGATTTACTGATCCGTTTCCCAGAACAGGGCGGTTATGCCGAATTTTCGTGTGGTGCGTTGGCTCAGAGTCCCGAATGGGTGTCTCTATCTCACGGATTGTATCAGATTTAATTTTTCGCAAAAGTCGTTTTGAGTAACCGCGTTTAACAAGTGTTTTGAAAAGAATTGAACATGCGTGATTGAGGTCGCTTCTGTTCGTACAATTTCTATGGAATCGAATGATTTGAGATTTTACCAACCCATTGAATAGTTTGGGTGGGTGGTAAGAAGCTCTATGGAGAAGTTGGTGAGAATCGGTCGGTTTAAAAAAGACTTTTGTGTCTAGTACGTTGCTATGCCGGAACTGAGGGCCCTTGAATACAGTCACATCCAGAAAATCAATGGTATTTTCTGAAATGCAGGGCTGTAATTTAATGGATTCATCGTGGTTGTTCAGGATTTCCAAGAATTCGTTGAAGTCATCACGGCCATGGGGCCATATGATGAAAATGTCGTCTTGGAACCTGTGATAACATAATGGCTGTTTTCTTGCTTTAGCAAGAGCACCTCTCTCCCATTCTGCAACAAAAATATTAGCAAAATTTGGACTGAATTTTTTACCCATACTACATCCACTTATTTGGAGGTAAAATTTATTGTTAAATTCAAAGTCGTTACCTTTCAATGATAATTCTAACAATTGCAGGATTTCTTCCGATGGCCTGTTTGGGTCATCGTACCTTTTGAATGATTTTTTTATTGCCTCTAGACCAGCGTCAATACCAATGTTAGTATACATACTTTCAATGTCTAGGGTAATGAGGAGACTGTCGGAAGGAACCTGCAGTTTGTTAATTTTCATTAAAAAGTCCTCAGTGTCTTTGAGGAAGCTCGGATGGCGGCAAGCAATTGGTTTTAAATAAAAATCAATATACTGTGAAATGTGGTAAGATTCCGAGCCACAGTCGCTGACAATAGGCCGACCAGGAGGGGTAAATTCGTCACTCCAACTGCTGAGTGGTTTATGTATTTTAGGCAAGAGGTAAAACTTACGATTGTTTGAATCCCTCTCTGCAATTAAATACTCGACATGTTTTTTCTCAATGAAGTCGTGGTCCAGCAAGCTTTTTAGAATTTCATTAAATTTTGAACAATTTTCTTGCCAAATTGGTGCTTCTAAAGGTTTGTAATATTTTGGGTTATTTAATTGGCGTTCAGCTTCTTTAATATAATTATCTTTTGACATCAGAACTGTAGCAGATCCTTTGTCACAAGGCTTGATGATAATTTGTTTGTTGTTTTTAAGCGTCTTCAGGGCGTTTCTTTCGATTTGGTTCAAATTTTGTTTGTCTTTCAAAAATGATTCCGGGATTTGGCTTACTTGTTCTTTAACTTTTTGAGAAATCTCATTAATTTCAGGTTTAACTTTCCGAGGTGGTGGGCACCACCCGGTTGGATTGGCAAAGAGGTCTTTTGAGCCTGTTGAATTTCGAAATTTATCTGCCAATGCTGTTGCCCTAAAAAATTGTTGGCTTGCTGGACCACCGTTCATTTCGTTAATGTAACTGTAATCATCCATGACAACTGCACCTGTCCCAAAATCTACGGTTTTGGGCTTAGGTTTTAATGGGGCTGGGGTGGGAACGAAAGTTAAACCATACCTGAGTAGATCTTTCTCACCTTCAGTTAATTTTAGATCAGGAACCAAGTTAACTATTTCGGTTCCGAGTCCTACTTTCTCTCCATGGCTGATGCCTTCTTCTGTAATTAGTTTAAAGGCTGCTCTTTGATGTATGGTTCTATGCGTGGCAGCCATCCTTGGTAGATTTTATTCGCTGTTTCCGTCGACCAGTGGATGGGATCACCTGGGCAACATTTAAACTGGCTTGCTGGAATTGCCGGGATTATCTCCAAATTCTTTGTTGACTTCGCAGCCTCGTTGATAACAGTCAAATTTTGTTGGTCCCTAGAACATAAACTAGAAGAAAAATTATGTTCCTGAAAAAGAAGTTTTGTATTAGGGTAACATTTGCGGAAATTGCTTACCATATTACCTAGTCTACCTGTTGATGTGTGACCAATCTTTTTTCTGTTCTGCACGTCTATGCGCCAGTCTTCTCTATTGTTGACACCAACGTTAAATAAAATTGCTTTGGGATGTTGTCGATCTTTTTCCTTTTCCATGTTCTTAGCCATCTGACGAATGTGATTTAAGGTTCCACCAGAGTATGATGCGATGAAGGTGTTGGGTGGAGGGTTGGCATCAATCCTCGAGATGTTAGATGATCCGATGATCCAAACAGGTTTGTTTGGCTTGACTGGCAGGGTCCAGCTGTTCTTGTTTTCACCAGATTTCCAGAATCGGTAGAATGACGACTTGCCGTTTGTAGATGGTTTCTTTTGAGGTGGTGTCTTGACTATGCTGGCGTACGATGGCGATTCCGGTGTTGTGGAGCAACGTGCTGCAAATGATGGTTTTTTGGTCGCTGGTGCTGTTGGAGAGATGGTTTCCCGTCTTTTTCTTTTCGATGGAGTTTCTCTGGAAGTAGAAAATGAAATTTGCTGGCGGGCCACCGGCGATTTAGAACGAGCACGTTGATTGAAAGAGGTCTGGCTAATGACCGCTGGTTTTTTGAACTGGGACAGAAGTTGATCCGAAAGAGAATAAAATTTGTCAATAGTACTTTCTTGTAGTCGATTACCAAAATTCTTCTGTCCCCATTTAACTGCCGTGTTCTGTGCTCGTGGAAAGTCCTGGGGTTTTAGAAAAGGAGCCGAAAGAACCAGGTCTTGTTTTTCTTTTAGAGTTTTTTTGTAATAATCTACCAAAGTTTGTATAACTTCAAAAGCCCATTTTTTGGTTAAATTGTTGAGCGCGTCCGAAATATAAATGGTTGGCAGAGCCGGCCGAAAGGTTTTATTGCGCTCGTCCACTGTTTTTTGGAATGATTTTGGGAGGACTTTCTGTGCCAAACAGTCCTCGAGAAATGCCAAATGGTGAAATAGTTGTAGAATGTGGTAAAGGGATTTTACCAATTGTGCATGAGCCGAATATGCCGGGTCTTTTTGCCGCTCTTGGCGGTTAACAGATTTAACATTTGTGGAATTTTTAGCCATTTTCCCGGACTTAATTTAGGCTGAAATAAATGATTATTAGAACAAGTCAAAATGATGAAAAAGTGGTGAAAAAATGAAGCAAAAATGAAAATGAACGAATAAATGAAATGTGAATACCTAATGAAAATGTTGATGAAATAAATAGAGCGCACTGTCGTTGCCTCGACGTTTCGGGTTAAATGCCCTTCTTCAGGAAGCAGGTGAATTCGATTTTCCAATTATCCCAAAGCGTTTAAATACCTTTACTTCATCTGTTGATGAGGCCAAACTGGCCAATCACTGTGACTGAGATGGATTCACTCAGTGATTAGTGGAAAACAACCATTCAAATGTCATCAAACTTTAGCGGTATTTCTACTGTTAATGTTTGATGGCATTTGAATGACTTGTGTTCACTGGCTGAAGACTGTTGGAAATCAAACTCATGACAATGCGCAAAACTAATCGACAGATAATTCATGTTTTTATAATAGAAATAATTCAAAGGTCTGGCACTGGCGGATAGATATTTTTCAAAACAAAGAAGCACGGGCGCAGGTCGGTAAATCGATTTCTGTTGTAAATTATTTCTATGGAATTCAATGTTGTTTTAATATTTTTGAAGTTATATGACTTTATGACAAAATGAACTCATCTCAGAAGTGCTTTCACAAGAATGTTTCGAAGACTGGGATTTTTCTTATAAGCTATGATGCATCGTTTGTTAATGGCTTCTGGCAGTTTTGTGTTTAATTCCGTAAAGTTGTTTTTGAAAATTTTTGCAATTTCGACATTGCGTCGATTATAAACCAAAGGAAAACAAATAATTTTATTTGGCAACCCAGAGTACTCTCTATTGAGTCCGTATGGGAGATAGGTCCTGAGCTTACCAATCCAATAGTTTTCACGCTCAAGTCGTTTGTCTGTTGTGGTTTCGTCATCGTCCAAAAACGGAATTTGCTCAATGGGTTGGAAACTAAAATGTGACTTAATGTCATGACCCGGGAGGTTAAAGTGGTCTGAGACTGCCTTTCCTGAATCTAAACGGATATTTGATAAATGGTTTTGCATTCTGACGCGCAGATGGTTTTTCGTCTGGCCGACATATTGGATATGGCATAATTTACATGTGATTAAATAAATGATGTTTTCAGAATCACAGTTGAAGCTGTTTCTAACTTGGTAAAACATACGGGTTTGTTCGCTAAAGAATGTTTTACCGGTATTCATGTAGTTCATACGATGTATGTAACAAATTTTGCGTTGACATAGATTTACTGATCCGTTTCCCAGAACAGGGCGGTTATGCCGAATTTTCGTGGGGTGCGTTGGCTCAGAGTCCCGAATGGGTGTCTCTATCTCACGGATTGTATCAGATTTAATTTTTCGCAAAAGTCGTTTTGAGTAACCGCGTTTAACAAGTGTTTTGAAAAGAATTGAACATGCGTGATTGAGGTCGCTTCTGTTCGTACAATTTCTATGGAATCGAATGATTTGAGATTTTACCAACCCATTGAATAGTTTGGGTGGGTGGTAAGAAGCTCTATGGAGAAGTTGGTGAGAATCGGTCGGTTTAAAAAAGACTTTTGTGTCTAGTACGTTGCTATGCCGGAACTGAGGGCCCTTGAATACAGTCACATCCAGAAAATCAATGGTATTTTCTGAAATGCAGGGCTGTAATTTAATGGATTCATCGTGGTTGTTCAGGATTTCCAAGAATTCGTTGAAGTCATCACGGCCATGGGGCCATATGATGAAAATGTCGTCTTGGAACCTGTGATAACATAATGGCTGTTTTCTTGCTTTAGCAAGAGCACCTCTCTCCCATTCTGCAACAAAAATATTAGCAAAATTTGGACTGAATTTTTTACCCATACTACATCCACTTATTTGGAGGTAAAATTTATTGTTAAATTCAAAATCGTTACCTTTCAATGATAATTCTAACAATTGCAGGATTTCTTCCGATGGCCTGTTTGGGTCATCGTACCTTTTGAATGATTTTTTTATTGCCTCTAGACCAGCGTCAATACCAATGTTAGTATACATACTCTCAATGTCTAGGGTAATGAGGAGACTGTCGAAAGGAACCTGCAATTTGTTAATTTTCATTAAAAAGTCCTCAGTGTCTTTGAGGAAGCTCGGATGGCGGCAAGCAATTGGTTTTAAATAAAAATCAATATACTGTGAAATGTGGTAAGATTCCGAGCCACAGTCGCTGACAATAGGCCGACCAGGAGGGGTAAATTCGTCACTCCAACTGCTGAGTGGTTTATGTATTTTAGGCAAGAGGTAAAACTTACGATTGTTTGAATCCCTCTCTGCAATTAAATACTCGACATGTTTTTTCTCAATGAAGTCGTGGTCCAGCAAGCTTTTTAGAATTCCATTAAATTTTGAACAATTTTCTTGCCAAATTGGTGCTTCTACAGGTTTGTAATATTTTGGGTTATTTAATTGGCGTTCAGCTTCTTTAATATAATTATCTTTTGACATCAGAACTGTAGCAGATCCTTTGTCACAAGGCTTGATGATAATTTGTTTGTTGTTTTTCAGCGTCTTCAGGGCGTTTCTTTCGATTTGGTTCAAATTTTGTTTGTCTTTCAAAAATGATTCCGGGATTTGGCTTATTTGTTCTTTAACTTTTTGAGAAATCTCATTAATTTCAGGTTTAACTTTCCGAGGTGATGGGCACCACCCGGTTGGATTGGCAAAGAGGTCTTTTGAGCCTGTTGAATTTCGAAATTTATCTGCCAATGCTGTTGCCCTAAAAAACTGTTGGCTTGCCGGACCACCGTTCATTTCGTTAATGTAACTGTAATCATCCATGACAACTGCACCTGTCCCAAAATCTACGATTTTGGGCTTAGGTTTTAATGGGGCTGGGGCGGGAACGAAAGTTAAACCATACCTGAGTAGATCTTTCTCACCTTCAGTTAATTTTAGATCAGGAACCAAGTTTACTATTTCGGTTCCTAGTCCTACTTTTTCTCCATGGCTGATGCCTTCTTCTGTAATTAGTTTAAAGGCTGCTCTTTGATGTATGGTTCTATGCGTGGCAGCCATCCTTGGTAGATTTTATTCGCTGTTTCCGTCGACCAGTGGATGGGATCACCTGGGCAACATTTAAACTGGCTTGCTGGAATTGCCGGGATTATCTCCAAATTCTTTGTTGACTTCGCAGCTTCGTTGATAACAGTCAAATTTTGTTGGTCCCTGGAACATAAACTAGAAGAAAAATTATGTTCCTGAAAAAGAAGTTTTGTATTAGGGTAACATTTGCGGAAATTGCTTACCATATTACCTAGTCTACCTGTTGATGTGTGACCAATCTTTTTTCTGTTCTGCACGTCTATGCGCCAGTCTTCTCTATTGTTGACACCAACGTTAAATAAAATTGCTTTGGGATGTTGTCGATCTTTCTCTTTTTCCATGTTCTTAGCCATTTGCCGAATGTGGTTTAAAGTTCCACCAGAGTATGATGCGATGAAGGTGTTGGGTGGAGGGTTGGCATCAATCCTCGAGATGTTCGATGATCCGATGATCCAAACAGATTTGTTTGGCTTGACTGGCAGGGTCCAGCTGTTCTTGTTTTCACCAGATTTCCAGAATCGGTAGAATGACGACTTGCCGTTTGTAGATGGTTTCTTTTGAGGTGGTGTCTTGACTATGCTGGCGTACGATGGCGATTCCGGTGTTGTGGAGCAACGTGCTGCAAATGATGGTTTTTTGGTCGCTGGTGCTGTTGGAGAGATGGTTTCCCGTCTTTTTCTTTTCGATGGAGTTTCTCTGGAAGTAGAAAATGAAATTTGCTGGCGGGCCACCGGCGAATTAGAACGAGCACGTTGATTGAAAGAGGTCTGGCTAATGACCGCTGGTTTTTTGAACTGGGACAGAAGTTGATCCGAAAGAGAATAAAATTTGTCAATAGTACTTTCTTGTAGTCGATTACCAAAATTCTTCTGTCCCCATTTAACTGCCGTATTCTGTGCTCGTGGAAAGTCCTGGGGTTTTAGAAAAGGAGCCGAAAGAACCAGGTCTTGTTTTTCTTTTAGAGTTTTTTTGTAATAATCTACCAAAGTTTGTATAACTTCAAAAGCCCATTTTTTGGTTAAATTGTTGAGCGCGTCCGAAATATAAATGGTTGGCAGAGCCGGCCGAAAGGTTTTATTGCGCTCGTCCACTGTTTTTTGGAATGATTTTGGGAGGACTTTCTGTGTCAAACAGTCCTCGAGAAATGCCAAATGGTGAAATAGTTGTAGAATGTGGTAAAGGGATTTTACCAATTGTGCATGAGCCGAATATGCCGGGTCTTTTTGCCGCTTGTTATAGGTGTTTTGGGAGATTAGGTTTGGGTCATAGGTTTTTAGAAGTTTAATGGATTTGTTAAAGGGATGCGGTGGCTCAGTCGTCAGAGAGCTAGGCTGCAACCCGCGAGGTCCTCTGTTCGAATCCCACCTGTGTTCTTGGACATGACACTTAATCCCGATTGTCCACGCGTACGAAAGCGTACTGCACGTCGATGGTGCACTTGTCTTCAGCCAATGCTAATCCTGCTTGTGTGGAGTTAGTACACTGGGATAGATAGATAGATAGATAGATAGATAGATAGATAGATAGATAGATAGATAGATAGAGATAGATAGATAGATAGATAGATAGATAGATAGATAGATAGATAGATAGATAGATAGATAGATAGATAGATAGATAGATAGATAGATAGATAGATAGATAGATAGATGATAGATAGATAGATAGATAGATATTTTTCAAAACAAAGAAGCACGGGCGCAGGTCGGAAAATCGATTTCTGTTGTAAATTATTTCTATGGAATTCAATGTTGTTTTAGTATTTTTGAAGTTATATGACTTTGTGACAAAATGAACTCATCTCAGAAGTGCTTTCACAAGAATGTTTCGAAGACTGGGATTTTTTTTGTAAGCTATGATGCATCGTTTGTTAATGGCTTCTGGAAGTTTCGTATTTAATTCTGTGAAGTTGTTTTTGAAAATTTTTGCAATTTCGACATTGCGTCGATTATAAACCAGAGGAAAACAAATAATTTTATTTGGCAACCCAGAGTACTCTCTATTGAGTCCGTATGGGAGATAGGTCCTGAGAAGTCATCACGGCCATGGGGCCATATGATGAAAATGTCGTCTTGGAACCTGTGATAACATAATGGCTGTTTTCTTGCTTTAGCAAGAGCACCTCTCTCCCATTCTGCAACAAAAATATTAGCAAAATTTGGACTGAATTTTTTACCCATACTACATCCACTTATTTGGAGGTAAAATTTATTGTTAAATTCAAAGTCGTTACCTTTCAATGATAATTCTAACAATTGCAGGATTTCTTCCGATGGCCTGTTTGGGTCATCGTACCTTTTGAATGATTTTTTTATTGCCTCTAGACCAGCGTCAATACCAATGTTAGTATACATACTTTCAATGTCTAGGGTAATGAGGAGACTGTCGGAAGGAACCTGCAGTTTGTTAATTTTCATTAAAAAGTCCTCAGTGTCTTTGAGGAAGCTCGGATGGCGGCAAGCAATTGGTTTTAAATAAAAATCAATATACTGTGAAATGTGGTAAGATTCCGAGCCACAGTCGCTGACAATAGGCCGACCAGGAGGGGTAAGTTCGTCACTCCAACTGCTGAGTGGTTTATGTATTTTAGGCAAGAGGTAAAACTTACGATTGTTTGAATCCCTCTCTGCAATTAAATACTCGACATGTTTTTTCTCAATGAAGTCGTGGTCCAGCAAGCTTTTTAGAATTTCATTAAATTTTGAACAATTTTCTTGCCAAATTGGTGCTTCTAAAGGTTTGTAATATTTTGGGTTATTTAATTGGCGTTCAGCTTCTTTAATATAATTATCTTTTGACATCAGAACTGTAGCAGATCCTTTGTCACAAGGCTTGATGATAATTTGTTTGTTGTTTTTCAGCGTCTTCAGGGCGTTTCTTTCGATTTGGTTCAAATTTTGTTTGTCTTTCAAAAATGATTCCGGGATTTGGCTTACTTGTTCTTTAACTTTTTGAGAAATCTCATTAATTTCAGGTTTAACTTTCCGAGGTGGTGGGCACCACCCGGTTGGATTGGCAAAGAGGTCTTTTGAGCCTGTTGAATTTCGAAATTTATCTGCCAATGCTGTTGCCCTAAAAAATTGTTGGCTTGCTGGACCACCGTTCATTTCGTTAATGTAACTGTAATCATCCATGACAACTGCACCTGTCCCAAAATCTACGGTTTTGGGCTTAGGTTTTAATGGGGCTGGGGTGGGAACGAAAGTTAAACCATACCTGAGTAGATCTTTCTCACCTTCAGTTAATTTTAGATCAGGAACCAAGTTAACTATTTCGGTTCCGAGTCCTACTTTCTCTCCATGGCTGATGCCTTCTTCTGTAATTAGTTTAAAGGCTGCTCTTTGATGTATGGTTCTATGCGTGGCAGCCATCCTTGGTAGATTTTATTCGCTGTTTCCGTCGACCAGTGGATGGGATCACCTGGGCAACATTTAAACTGGCTTGCTGGAATTGCCGGGATTATCTCCAAATTCTTTGTTGACTTCGCAGCCTCGTTGATAACAGTCAAATTTTGTTGGTCCCTAGAACATAAACTAGAAGAAAAATTATGTTCCTGAAAAAGAAGTTTTGTATTAGGGTAACATTTGCGGAAATTGCTTACCATATTACCTAGTCTACCTGTTGATGTGTGACCAATCTTTTTTCTGTTCTGCACGTCTATGCGCCAGTCTTCTCTATTGTTGACACCAACGTTAAATAAAATTGCTTTGGGATGTTGTCGATCTTTTTCCTTTTCCATGTTCTTAGCCATCTGACGAATGTGATTTAAGGTTCCACCAGAGTATGATGCGATGAAGGTGTTGGGTGGAGGGTTGGCATCAATCCTCGAGATGTTAGATGATCCGATGATCCAAACAGGTTTGTTTGGCTTGACTGGCAGGGTCCAGCTGTTCTTGTTTTCACCAGATTTCCAGAATCGGTAGAATGACGATTTGCCGTTTGTAGATGGTTTCTTTTGAGGTGGTGTTTTGACTATGCTGGCGTACGATGGGGATTCCGGTGTTGTGGAGCAACGTGCTGTAAATGATGGTTTTTTGGTCGCTGGTGCTGTTGGAGAGATGGTTTCCCGTCTTTTTCTTTTCGATGGAGTTTCTCTGGAAGTAGAAAATGAAATTTGCTGGCGGGCCACCGGCGATTTAGAACGAGCACGTTGATTGAAAGAGGTCTGGCTAATGACCGCTGGTTTTTTGAACTGGGACAGAAGTTGATCCGAAAGAGAATAAAATTTGTCAATAGTACTTTCTTGTAGTCGATTACCAAAATTCTTCTGTCCCCATTTAACTGCCGTGTTCTGTGCTCGTGGAAAGTCCTGGGGTTTTAGAAAAGGAGCCGAAAGAACCAGGTCTTGTTTTTCTTTTAGAGTTTTTTTGTAATAATCTACCAAAGTTTGTATAACTTCAAAAGCCCATTTTTTGGTTAAATTGTTGAGCGCGTCCGAAATATAAATGGTTGGCAGAGCCGGCCGAAAGGTTTTATTGCGCTCGTCCACTGTTTTTTGGAATGATTTTGGGAGGACTTTCTGTGCCAAACAGTCCTCGAGAAATGCCAAATGGTGAAATAGTTGTAGAATGTGGTAAAGGGATTTTACCAATTGTGCATGAGCCGAATATGCCGGGTCTTTTTGCCGCTCTTGGCGGTTAACAGATTTAACATTTGTGGAATTTTTAGCCATTTTCCCGGACTTAATTTAGGCTGAAATAAATGATTATTAGAACAAGTCAAAATGATGAAAAAGTGGTGAAAAAATGAAGCAAAAATGAAAATGAACGAATAAATGAAATGTGAATACCTAATGAAAATGTTGATGAAATAAATAGAGCGCACTGTCGTTGCCTCGACGTTTCGGGTTAAATGCCCTTCTTCAGGAAGCAGGTGAATTCGATTTTCCAATTATCCCAAAGCGTTTAAATACCTTTACTTCATCTGTTGATGAGGCCAAACTGGCCAATCACTGTGACTGAGATGGATTCACTCAGTGATTAGTGGAAAACAACCATTCAAATGTCATCAAACTTTAGCGGTATTTCTACTGTCAATGTTTGATGGCATTTGAATGACTTGTGTTCACTGGCTGAAGACTGTTGGAAATCAAATTCATGACAATGCGCAAAACTAATCGACAGATAATTAATGTTTTTATAATAGAAATAATTCAAATAGTCTGGCACTGGCGGATAGATATTTTTCAAAACAAAGAAGCACGGGCGCAGGTCGGTAAATCGATTTCTGTTGTAAATTATTTCTATGGAATTCAATGTTGTTTTAATATTTTTGAAGTTATATGACTTTATGACAAAATGAACTCATCTCAGAGGTGCTTTCACAAGAATGTTTCGAAGACTGGGATTTTTCTTATAAGCTATGATGCATCGTTTGTTAATGGCCTCTGGCAGTTTTGTATTTAATTCTGTGAAGTTGTTTTTGAAAATTTTTGCAATTTCGACATTGCGTCGATTATACACCAAAGGAAAACAAATAATTTTATTTGGCAACCCAGAGTACTCTCTATTGAGTCCGTATGGGAGATAGGTCCTGAGCTTACCAATCCAATAGTTTTCACGCTCAAGTCGTTTGTCTGTTGTGGTTTCATCATCGTCCAAAAACGGAATTTGCTCAATGGGTTGGAAACTAAAATGTGACTTAATGTCATGACCCGGGAGGTTAAAGTGGTCTGAGACTGCCTTTCCTGAATCTAAACGGATATTTGATAAATGGTTTTGCATTCTGACGCGCAGAGGGTTTTTCGTCTGGCCGACATATTGGATATGGCATAATTTACATGTGATTAAATAAATGATGTTTTCAGAATCACAGTTGAAGCTGTTTCTAACTTGGTAAAACATACGGGTTTGTTCGCTAAAGAATGTTTTACCGGTATTCATGTAGTTCATACGATGTATGTAACAAATTTTGCGTTGACATAGATTTACTGATCCATTTCCCAGAACAGGGCGGTTATGCCTAATTTTCGTGGGGTGCGTTGGCTCAGAGTCCCGAATGGGTGTCTCTATCTCACGGATTGTATCAGATTTAATTTTTCGCAAAAGTCGTTTTGAGTAACCGCGTTTAACAAGTGTTTTGAAAAGAATTGAACATGCGTGATTGAGGTCGCTTCTGTTCGTACAATTTCTATGGAATCGAATAATTTGAGATTTTACCAACCCATTGAATAGTTTGGGTGGGTGGTAAGAAGCTCTATGGAGAAGTTGGTGAGAATCGGTCGGTTTAAAAAAGACTTTTGTGTCTAGTACGTTGCTATGCCGGAACTGAGGGCCCTTGAATACAGTCACATCCAGAAAATCAATGGTATTTTCTGAAATGCAGGGCTGTAATTTAATGGATTCATCGTGGTTGTTCAGGATTTCCAAGAATTCGTTGAAGTCATCACGGCCATGGGGCCATATGATGAAAATGTCGTCTTGGAACCTGTGATAACATAATGGCTGTTTTCTTGCTTTAGCAAGAGCACCTCTCTCCCATTCTGCAACAAAAATATTAGCAAAATTTGGACTGAATTTTTTACCCATACTACATCCACTTATTTGGAGGTAAAATTTATTGTTAAATTCAAAATCGTTACCTTTCAATGATAATTCTAACAATTGCAGGATTTCTTCCGATGGCCTGTTTGGGTCATCGTACCTTTTGAATGATTTTTTTATTGCCTCTAGACCAGCGTCAATACCAATGTTAGTATACATACTCTCAATGTCTAGGGTAATGAGGAGACTGTCGAAAGGAACCTGCAATTTGTTAATTTTCATTAAAAAGTCATCAGTGTCTTTGAGGAAGCTCGGATGGCGGCAAGCAATTGGTTTTAAATAAAAATCAATATACTGTGAAATGTGGTAAGATTCCGAGCCACAGTCGCTGACAATAGGCCGACCAGGAGGGGTAAATTCGTCACTCCAACTGCTGAGTGGTTTATGTATTTTAGGCAAGAGGTAAAACTTACGATTGTTTGAATCCCTCTCTGCAATTAAATACTCGACATGTTTTTTCTCAATGAAGTCGTGGTCCAGCAAGCTTTTTAGAATTCCATTAAATTTTGAACAATTTTCTTGCCAAATTGGTGCTTCTAAAGGTTTGTAATATTTTGGGTTATTTAATTGGCGTTCAGCTTCTTTAATATAATTATCTTTTGACATCAGAACTGTAGCAGATCCTTTGTCACAAGGCTTGATGATAATTTGTTTGTTGTTTTTCAGCGTCTTCAGGGCGTTTCTTTCGATTTGGTTCAAATTTTGTTTGTCTTTCAAAAATGATTCCGGGATTTGGCTTATTTGTTCTTTAACTTTTTGAGAAATCTCATTAATTTCAGGTTTAACTTTCCGAGGTGATGGGCACCACCCGGTTGGATTGGCAAAGAGGTCTTTTGAGCCTGTTGAATTTCGAAATTTATCTGCCAATGCTGTTGCCCTAAAAAACTGTTGGCTTGCCGGACCACCGTTCATTTCGTTAATGTAACTGTAATCATCCATGACAACTGCACCTGTCCCAAAATCTACGATTTTGGGCTTAGGTTTTAATGGGGCTGGGGCGGGAACGAAAGTTAAACCATACCTGAGTAGATCTTTCTCACCTTCAGTTAATTTTAGATCAGGAACCAAGTTTACTATTTCGGTTCCTAGTCCTACTTTTTCTCCATGGCTGATGCCTTCTTCTGTAATTAGTTTAAAGGCTGCTCTTTGATGTATGGTTCTATGCGTGGCAGCCATCCTTGGTAGATTTTATTCGCTGTTTCCGTCGACCAGTGGATGGGATCACCTGGGCAACATTTAAACTGGCTTGCTGGAATTGCCGGGATTATCTCCAAATTCTTTGTTGACTTCGCAGCTTCGTTGATAACAGTCAAATTTTGTTGGTCCCTGGAACATAAACTAGAAGAAAAATTATGTTCCTGAAAAAGAAGTTTTGTATTAGGGTAACATTTGCGGAAATTGCTTACCATATTACCTAGTCTACCTGTTGATGTGTGACCAATCTTTTTTCTGTTCTGCACGTCTATGCGCCAGTCTTCTCTATTGTTGACACCAACGTTAAATAAAATTGCTTTGGGATGTTGTCGATCTTTCTCTTTTTCCATGTTCTTAGCCATTTGCCGAATGTGGTTTAAAGTTCCACCAGAGTATGATGCGATGAAGGTGTTGGGTGGAGGGTTGGCATCAATCCTCGAGATGTTCGATGATCCGATGATCCAAACAGATTTGTTTGGCTTGACTGGCAGGGTCCAGCTGTTCTTGTTTTCACCAGATTTCCAGAATCGGTAGAATGACGACTTGCCGTTTGTAGATGGTTTCTTTTGAGGTGGTGTCTTGACTATGCTGGCGTACGATGGCGATTCCGGTGTTGTGGAGCAACGTGCTGCAAATGATGGTTTTTTGGTCGCTGGTGCTGTTGGAGAGATGGTTTCCCGTCTTTTTCTTTTCGATGGAGTTTCTCTGGAAGTAGAAAATGAAATTTGCTGGCGGGCCACCGGCGAATTAGAACGAGCACGTTGATTGAAAGAGGTCTGGCTAATGACCGCTGGTTTTTTGAACTGGGACAGAAGTTGATCCGAAAGAGAATAAAATTTGTCAATAGTACTTTCTTGTAGTCGATTACCAAAATTCTTCTGTCCCCATTTAACTGCCGTATTCTGTGCTCGTGGAAAGTCCTGGGGTTTTAGAAAAGGAGCCGAAAGAACCAGGTCTTGTTTTTCTTTTAGAGTTTTTTTGTAATAATCTACCAAAGTTTGTATAACTTCAAAAGCCCATTTTTTGGTTAAATTGTTGAGCGCGTCCGAAATATAAATGGTTGGCAGAGCCGGCCGAAAGGTTTTATTGCGCTCGTCCACTGTTTTTTGGAATGATTTTGGGAGGACTTTCTGTGTCAAACAGTCCTCGAGAAATGCCAAATGGTGAAATAGTTGTAGAATGTGGTAAAGGGATTTTACCAATTGTGCATGAGCCGAATATGCCGGGTCTTTTTGCCGCTTGTTATAGGTGTTTTGGGAGATTAGGTTTGGGTCATAGGTTTTTAGAAGTTTAATGGATTTGTTAAAGGGATGCGGTGGCTCAGTCGTCAGAGAGCTAGGCTGCAACCCGCGAGGTCCTCTGTTCGAATCCCACCTGTGTTCTTGGACATGACACTTAATCCCGATTGTCCACGCGTACGAAAGCGTACTGCACGTCGATGGTGCACTTGTCTTCAGCCAATGCTAATCCTGCTTGTGTGGAGTTAGTACACTGGGATAGATAGATAGATAGATAGATAGATAGAGATAGATAGATAGATAGATAGATAGATAGATAGATAGATAGATAGATAGATAGATAGATAGATAGATAGATAGATAGATAGATAGATAGATAGATAGATAGATAGATAGATAGATATTTTTCAAAACAAAGAAGCACGGGCGCAGGTCGGTAAATCGATTTCTGTTGTAAATTATTTCTATGGAATTCAATGTTGTTATAATATTTTTGAAGTTATATTACTTTATAGATAGACTGATAGATATTACTTTATAGATAGATAGATAGATAGATAGATAGATAGATAGATAGATAGATAGATAGATAGATAGATAGAGAGAGAGAGAGAGAGAGAGAGAGAGAGAGAGAGAGAGAGAGAGAGAGAGAGAGATAGATAGATAGATAGATAGATAGATAGATAGATAGATATTTTTCAAAACAAAGAAGCACGGGCGCAGGTCGGTAAATCGATTTCTGTTGTAAATTATTTCTATGGAATTCAATGTTGTTTTAATATTTTTGAAGTTATATTACTTTATGACAAAATGAACTCATCTCAGAAGTGCTTTCACAAGAATGTTTCGAAGACTGGGATTTTTCTTATAAGCTATGATGCATCGTTTGTTAATGGCTTCTGGCAGTTTTGTGTTTAATTCCGTAAAGTTGTTTTTGAAAATTTTTGCAATTTCGACATTGCGTCGATTATAAACCAAAGGAAAACAAATAATTTTATTTGGCAACCCAGAGTACTCTCTATTGAGTCCGTATGGGAGATAGGTCCTGAGCTTACCAATCCAATAGTTTTCACGCTCAAGTCGTTTGTCTGTTGTGGTTTCATCATCGTCCAAAAACGGAATTTGCTCAATGGGTTGGAAACTAAAATGTGACTTAATGTCATGACCCGGGAGGTTAAAGTGGTCTGAGACTGCCTTTCCTGAATCTAAACGGATATTTGATAAATGGTTTTGCATTCTGACGCGCAGAGGGTTTTTCGTCTGGCCGACATATTGGATATGGCATAATTTACATGTGATTAAATAAATGATGTTTTCAGAATCACAGTTGAAGCTGTTTCTAACTTGGTAAAACATACGGGTTTGTTCGCTAAAGAATGTTTTACCGGTATTCATGTAGTTCATACGATGTATGTAACAAATTTTGCGTTGACATAGATTTACTGATCCATTTCCCAGAACAGGGCGGTTATGCCGAATTTTCGTGGGGTGCGTTGGCTCAGAGTCCCGAATGGGTGTCTCTATCTCACGGATTGTATCAGATTTAATTTTTCGCAAAAGTCGTTTTGAGTAACCGCGTTTAACAAGTGTTTTGAAAAGAATTGAACATGCGTGATTGAGGTCGCTTCTGTTCGTACAATTTCTATGGAATCGAATGATTTGAGATTTTACCAACCCATTGAATAGTTTGGGTGGGTGGTAAGAAGCTCTATGGAGAAGTTGGTGAGAATCGGTCGGTTTAAAAAAGACTTTTGTGTCTAGTACGTTGCTATGCCGGAACTGAGGGCCCTTGAATACAGTCACATCCAGAAAATCAATGGTATTTTCTGAAATGCAGGGCTGTAATTTAATGGATTCATCGTGGTTGTTCAGGATCTCCAAGAATTCGTTGAAGTCATCACGGCCATGGGGCCATATGATAAAAATGTCGTCTTGGAACCTATGATAACATAATGGCTGTTTTCTTGCTTTAGCAAGAGCACCTCTTTCCCATTCTGCAACAAAAATATTAGCAAAATTTGGACTGAATTTTTTACCCATACTACATCCACTTACTTGGAGGTAAAATTTATTGTTAAATTCAAAGTCGTTACCTTTCAATGATAATTCTAACAATTGCAGGATTTCTTCCGATGGTCTGTTCGGGTCATCGTACTTTTTGAATGATTTTTTTATTGCCTCTAGACCAGCGTCAATACCAATGTTAGTATACATACTTTCAATGTCTAGGGTAATGAGGAGACTGTCGGAAGGAACCTGCAATTTGTTAATTTTCATTAAAAAGTCCTCAGTGTCTTTGAGGAAGCTCGGATGGCGGCAAGCAATTGGTTTTAAATAAAAATCAATATACTGTGAAATGTGGTAAGATTCCGAGCCACAGTCGCTGACAATAGGCCGACCAGGAGGGGTAAATTCGTCACTCCAACTGCTGAGTGGTTTATGTATTTTAGGCAAGAGGTAAAACTTACGATTGTTTGAATCCCTCTCTGCAATTAAATACTCGACATGTTTTTTCTCAATGAAGTCGTGGTCCAGCAAGCTTTTTAGAATTCCATTAAATTTTGAACAATTTTCTTGCCAGATTGGTGCTTCTAAAGGTTTGTAATATTTTGGATTATTTAACTGGCGTTCAGCTTCTTTAATATAATTATCTTTTGACATCAGAACTGTAGCAGATCCTTTGTCACAAGGCTTGATGATAATTTGTTTGTTGTTTTTTAGCGTCTTCAGGGCGTTTCTTTCGATTTGGTTCAAATTTTGTTTGTCTTTCAAAAATGATTCCGGGATTTGGCTTACTTGTTCTTTAACTTTTTGAGAAATCTCATTAATTTCAGGTTTAACTTTCCGAGGTGATGGGCACCACCCGGTTGGATTGGCAAAGAGGTCCTTTGAGCCTGTTGAATTTCGAAATTTATCTGCCAATGCTGTTGCCCTAAAAAATTGTTGGCTTGCTGGACCACCGTTCATTTCGTTAATGTAACTGTAATCATCCATGACAACTGCACCTGTCCCAAAATCTACGGTTTTGGGATTAGGTTTTAATGGGGCTGGGGCGGGAACGAAAGTTAAACCATACCTGAGTAGATCCTTCTCACCTTCAGTTAATTTTAGATCAGGAACCAAGTTGACTATTTCGGTTCCTAGTCCTACTTTTTCTCCATGGCTGATGCCTTCTTCTGTAATTAGTTTAAAGGCTGCTCTTTGATGTATGGTTCTATGCGTGGCAGCCATCCTTGGTAGATTTTATTCGCTGTTTCCGTCGACCAGTGGATGGGATCACCTGGGCAACATTTAAACTGGCTTGCTGGAATTGCCGGGATTATCTCCAAGTTCTTTGTTGACTTCGCAGCCTCGTTGATCACAGTCAAATTTTGTTGGTCCCTAGAACATAAACTAGAAGAAAAATTATGTTCCTGAAAAAGAAGTTTTGTATTAGGGTAACATTTGCGGAAATTGCTTATCATATTACCTAGTCTGCCTGTTGATGTGTGACCAATCTTTTTTCTGTTCTGCACGTCTATGCGCCAGTCTTCTCTATTGTTGACCCCAACGTTGAATAAAATTGCTTTGGGATGTTGTCGATCTTTCTCTTTTTCCATGTTCTTAGCCATCTGACGAATGTGATTTAAAGTTCCACCAGAGTATGATGCGATGAACGTGTTGGGTGGAGGGTTGGCATCAATCCTTGAGATGTTCAATGATCCGATGATCCAAACAGGTTTGTTTGGCTTGACTGGCAGGGTCCAGCTGTTCCTGTTTTCACCAGATTTCCAGAATCGGTAGAATGACGACTTGCCGTTTGTAGATGGCTTCTTTTGAGGTGGTGTTTTGACTATGCTGGCGTACGATGGCGATTCCGGTGTTGTGGAGCAACGTGCTGTAAATGATGGTTTTTTGGTCGCTGGTGCTGTTGGAGAGATGGTTTCTCGTCTTTTTCTTTTCGATGGAGTTTCTCTGGAAGTAGAAAATGAAATTTGCTGGCGGGCCACCGGCGATTTAAAACGAGCACGTTGATTGAAAGAGGTCTGGCTAATGACCGCTGGTTTTTTGAACTGGGACAGAAGTTGATCCGAAAGAGAATAAAATTTGTGAATAGTACTTTCTTGTAGTCGATTACCAAAATTCTTCTGTCCCCATTTAACTGCCGTATTCCGTGCTCGTGGAAAGTCCTGGGGTTTTAGAAAAGGAGCCGAAAGAACCAGGTCTTGTTTTTCTTTTAGAGTTTTTTTGTAATAATCTACCAATGTTTGTATAACTTCAAAAGCCCATTTTTTGGTTAAATTGTTGAGCGCGTCCGAAATATAAATGGTTGGCAGAGCCGGCCGAAAGGTTTTATTGCGCTCGTCCACTGTTTTTTGAAATGATTTTGGGAGGACTTTCTGTGCCAAACAGTCCTCTAAAAATGCCAAATGGTGAAATAGTTGTAGAATGTGGTAAAGGGATTTTACCAATTGTGCATGAGCCGAATATGCCGGGTCTTTTTGCCGCTCTTGGCGGTTAACAGATTTAACATTTGTGGAGTTTTTAGCCATTTTCCCGGACTTAATTTAGGCTGAAATAAATAATTATTAGAACAAGTCAAAATGATGAAAAAGTGATGAAAAAGTGAAGCAAAAATGAAAATGAACGAATAAATGAAATGTGAATACCTAATGAAAATGTTGATGAAATAAATAGAGCGCACTGTCGTTGCCTCGACGTTTCGGGTTAAATGCCCTTCTTCAGGAAGCAGGTGAATTCGATTTTCCAATTATCCCAAAGCGTTTAAATACCTTTACTTCATCTGTTGATGAGGCCAAACTGGCCAATCACTGTGAATGAGATGGATTCACTCAGTGATTAGTGGAAAACAACCACCATTCAAATGTCATCAAACTTTAGCGGTATTTCTACTGTTAATGTTTGATGGCATTTGAATGACTTGTGTTCACTGGCTGAAGACTGTTGGAAATCAAACTCATGACAATGCGCAAAACTAATCGACAGATAATTAATGTTTTAAAAATAGAAATAATTCAAAGGTCTGGCACTGGCGGATAGATATTTTTCAAAACAAAGAAGCACGGGCGCAGGTCGGAAAATCGATTTCTGTTGTAAATTATTTCTATGGAATTCAATGTTGTTTTAGTATTTTTGAAGTTATATGACTTTGTGACAAAATGAACTCATCTCAGAAGTGCTTTCACAAGAATGTTTCGAAGACTGGGATTTTTTTTGTAAGCTATGATGCATCGTTTGTTAATGGCTTCTGGAAGTTTCGTATTTAATTCTGTGAAGTTGTTTTTGAAAATTTTTGCAATTTCGACATTGCGTCGATTATAAACCAGAGGAAAACAAATAATTTTATTTGGCAACCCAGAGTACTCTCTATTGAGTCCGTATGGGAGATAGGTCCTGAGAAGTCATCACGGCCATGGGGCCATATGATGAAAATGTCGTCTTGGAACCTGTGATAACATAATGGCTGTTTTCTTGCTTTAGCAAGAGCACCTCTCTCCCATTCTGCAACAAAAATATTAGCAAAATTTGGACTGAATTTTTTACCCATACTACATCCACTTATTTGGAGGTAAAATTTATTGTTAAATTCAAAATCGTTACCTTTCAATGATAATTCTAACAATTGCAGGATTTCTTCCGATGGCCTGTTTGGGTCATCGTACCTTTTGAATGATTTTTTTATTGCCTCTAGACCAGCGTCAATACCAATGTTAGTATACATACTCTCAATGTCTAGGGTAATGAGGAGACTGTCGAAAGGAACCTGCAATTTGTTAATTTTCATTAAAAAGTCCTCAGTGTCTTTGAGGAAGCTCGGATGGCGGCAAGCAATTGGTTTTAAATAAAAATCAATATACTGTGAAATGTGGTAAGATTCCGAGCCACAGTCGCTGACAATAGGCCGACCAGGAGGGGTAAATTCGTCACTCCAACTGCTGAGTGGTTTATGTATTTTAGGCAAGAGGTAAAACTTACGATTGTTTGAATCCCTCTCTGCAATTAAATACTCGACATGTTTTTTCTCAATGAAGTCGTGGTCCAGCAAGCTTTTTAGAATTCCATTAAATTTTGAACAATTTTCTTGCCAAATTGGTGCTTCTAAAGGTTTGTAATATTTTGGGTTATTTAATTGGCGTTCAGCTTCTTTAATATAATTATCTTTTGACATCAGAACTGTAGCAGATCCTTTGTCACAAGGCTTGATGATAATTTGTTTGTTGTTTTTCAGCGTCTTCAGGGCGTTTCTTTCGATTTGGTTCAAATTTTGTTTGTCTTTCAAAAATGATTCCGGGATTTGGCTCACTATTTCGGTTCCTAGTCCTACTTTCTCTCCATGGCTGATGCCTTCTTCTGTAATTAGTTTAAAGGCTGCTCTTTGATGTATGGTTCTATGCGTGGCAGCCATCCTTGGTAGATTTTATTCGCTGTTTCCGTCGACCAGTGGATGGGATCACCTGGGCAACATTTAAACTGGCTTGCTGGAATTGCCGGGATTATCTCCAAATTCTTTGTTGACTTCGCAGCCTCGTTGATAACAGTCAAATTTTGTTGGTCCCTAGAACATAAACTAGAAGAAAAATTATGTTCCTGAAAAAGAAGTTTTGTATTAGGGTAACATTTGCGGAAATTGCTTATCATATTACCTAGTCTACCTGTTGATGTGTTGCCAATCTTTTTTCTGTTCTGCACGTCTATGCGCCAGTCTTCTCTATTGTTGACCCCAACGTTGAATAGAATTGCTTTGGGATGTTGTCGATCTTTCTCTTTTTCCATGTTCTTAGCCATCTGACGAATGTGATTTAAGGTTCCACCAGAGTATGATGCGATGAACGTGTTGGGTGGAGGGTTGGCATCAATCCTTGAGATGTTCGATGATCCGATGATCCAAACAGGTTTGTTTGGCTTGACTGGCAGGGTCCAGCTGTTCTTGTTTTCACCAGATTTCCAGAATCGGTAGAATGACGATTTGCCGTTTGTAGATGGTTTCTTTTGAGGTGGTGTTTTGACTATGCTGGCGTACGATGGGGATTCCGGTGTTGTGGAGCAACGTGCTGTAAATGATGGTTTTTTGGTCGCTGGTGCTGTTGGAGAGATGGTTTCCCGTCTTTTTCTTTTCGATGGAGTTTCTCTGGAAGTAGAAAAAGAAATTTGCTGGCGGGCCACCGGCGATTTAGAACGAGCACGTTGATTGAAAGAGGTCTGGCTAATGACCGCTGGTTTTTTGAACTGGGACAGAAGTTGATCCGAAAGAGAATAAAATTTGTCAATAGTACTTTCTTGTAGTCGATTACCAAAATTCTTCTGTCCCCATTTAACTGCCGTATTCCGTGCTCGTGGAAAGTCCTGGGGTTTTAGAAAAGGAGCCGAAAGAACCAGGTCTTGTTTTTCTTTTAGAGTTTTTTTGTAATAATCTACCAAAGTTTGTATAACTTCAAAAGCCCATTTTTTGGTTAAATTGTTGAGCGCGTCCGAAATATAAATGGTTGGCAGAGCCGGCCGAAAGGTTTTATTGCGCTCGTCCACTGTTTTTTGGAATGATTTTGGGAGGACTTTCTGTGCCAAACAGTCCTCGAGAAATGCCAAATGGTGAAATAGTTGTAGAATGTGGTAAAGGGATTTTACCAATTGTGCATGAGCCGAATATGCCGGGTCTTTTTGCCGCTCTTGGCGGTTAACAGATTTAACATTTGTGGAATTTTTAGCCATTTTCCCGGACTTAATTTAGGCTGAAATAAATGATTATTAGAACAAGTCAAAATGATGAAAATGTGGTGAAAAAATGAAGCAAAAATGAAAATGAACGAATAAATGAAATGTGAATACCTAATGAAAATGTTGATGAAATAAATAGAGCGCACTGTCGTTGCCTCGACGTTTCGGGTTAAATGCCCTTCTTCAGGAAGCAGGTGAATTCGATTTTCCAATTATCCCAAAGCGTTTAAATACCTTTACTTCATCTGTTGATGAGGCCAAACTGGCCAATCACTGTGAATGAGATGGATTCACTCAGTGATTAGTGGAAAACAACCACCATTCAAATGTCATCAAACTTTAGCGGTATTTCTACTGTTAATGTTTGATGGCATTTGAATGACTTGTGTTCACTGGCTGAAGACTGTTGGAAATCAAACTCATGACAATGCGCAAAACTAATCGACAGATAATTAATGTTTTAAAAATAGAAATAATTCAAAGGTCTGGCACTGGCGGATAGATATTTTTCAAAACAAAGAAGCACGGGCGCAGGTCGGAAAATCGATTTCTGTTGTAAATTATTTCTATGGAATTCAATGTTGTTTTAGTATTTTTGAAGTTATATGACTTTGTGACAAAATGAACTCATCTCAGAAGTGCTTTCACAAGAATGTTTCGAAGACTGGGATTTTTTTTGTAAGCTATGATGCATCGTTTGTTAATGGCTTCTGGAAGTTTCGTATTTAATTCTGTGAAGTTGTTTTTGAAAATTTTTGCAATTTCGACATTGCGTCGATTATAAACCAGAGGAAAACAAATAATTTTATTTGGCAACCCAGAGTACTCTCTATTGAGTCCGTATGGGAGATAGGTCCTGAGCTTACCAATCCAATAGTTTTCACGCTCAAGTCGTTTGTCTGTTGTTGTTTCATCGTCGCCCAAAAACGGAATTTGCTCAATGGGTTGAAAACTGAAATGTGACTTAATGTCATGACCTGGGAGGTTAAAGTGGTCTGAGACTGCCTTTCCTGAATCTAAACGGATATTTGATAAATGGTTTTGCATTCTGACGCGCAGAGGGTTTTTCGTCTGGCCGACATATTGGATATGGCATAATTTACATGTGATTAAATAAATAATGTTTTCAGAATCACAGTTGAAGCTGTTTCTAACTTGGTAAAACATACGAGTTTGTTCGCTAAAAAATGTTTTACCGGTATTCATGTAGTTCATACGATGTATGTAACAAATTTTGCGTTGACATAGATTTACTGATCCATTTCCCAGAACAGGGCGGTTATGCCGAATTTTCGTGGGGTGCGTTGGCTCAGAGTCCCGAATGGGTGTCTCTATCTCACGGATTGTATCAGATTTAATTTTTCGCAAAAGTCGTTTTGAGTAACCGCGTTTAACAAGTGTTTTGAAAAGAATTGAACATGCGTGATTGAGGTCGCTTCTGTTCGTACAATTTCTATGGAATCGAATGATTTGAGATTTTACCAACCCATTGAATAGTTTGGGTGGGTGGTAGGAAGCTCTATGGAGAAGTTGGTGAGAATCGGTCGGTTTAAAAAAGACTTTTGTGTCTAGTACGTTGCTATGCCGGAACTGAGGGCCCTTGAACACAGTCACATCCAGAAAATCAATGGTATTTTCGGAAATGCAGGGCTGTAATTTAATGGACTCATCGTGGTTGTTCAGGATTTCCAAGAATTCGTTGAAGTCATCACGGCCATGGGGCCATATGATAAAAATGTCGTCTTGGAACCTATGATAACATAATGGCTGTTTTCTTGCTTTAGCAAGAGCACCTCTTTCCCATTCTGCAACAAAAATATTAGCAAAATTTGGACTGAATTTTTTACCCATACTACATCCACTTACTTGGAGGTAAAATTTATTGTTAAATTCAAAGTCGTTACCTTTCAATGATAATTCTAACAATTGCAGGATTTCTTCCGATGGTCTGTTTGGGTCATCGTACCTTTTGAATGATTTTTTTATTGCCTCTAGACCAGCGTCAATACCAATGTTAGTATACATACTTTCAATGTCTAGGGTAATGAGGAGACTGTCGGAAGGAACCTGCAATTTGTTAATTTTCATTAAAAAGTCCTCAGTGTCTTTGAGGAAGCTCGGATGGCGGCAAGCAATTGGTTTTAAATAAAAATCAATATACTGTGAAATGTGGTAAGATTCCGAGCCACAGTCGCTGACAATAGGCCGACCAGGAGGGGTAAATTCGTCACTCCAACTGCTGAGTGGTTTATGTATTTTAGGCAAGAGGTAAAACTTACGATTGTTTGAATCCCTCTAGATAGATAGATAGATAGATAGATAGATAGATAGATAGATAGATAGATAGATAGATAGATAGATAGATAGATAGATAGATAGATAGATAGATATTTTCAAAACAAAGGAGCACGGGCACAGGTCGGGAAATCGATTTCTTTTGTAAATTATTTCTATGGATTTCAATGTTGTTTTAATATTTTTGAAGTTATATGACTTTATGGCAAAATGAACTCATCTCAGAAGTGCTTTCACAAGAATGTTTCGAAGACTGGGATTTTTTTTATAAGCTATGATGCATCGTTTGTTAATGGCTTCTGGCAGTTTTGTATTTAATTCTGTGAAGTTGTTTTTGAAAATTTTTGCAATTTCGACATTGCGTCGATTATAAACCAAAGGAAAACAAATAATTTTATTTGGCAACCCAGAGTACTCTCTATTGAGTCCGTATGGGAGATAGGTCCTGAGCTTACCAATCCAATAGTTTTCACGCTCAAGTCGTTTGTCTGTTGTGGTTTCATCATCGTCCAAAAACGGAATTTGCTCAATGGGTTGGAAACTAAAATGTGACTTAATGTCATGACCCGGGAGGTTAAAGTGGTCTGAGACTGCCTTTCCTGAATCTAAACGGATATTTGATAAATGGTTTTGCATTCTGACGCGCAGAGGGTTTTTCGTCTGGCCGACATATTGGATATGGCATAATTTACATGTGATTAAATAAATGATGTTTTCAGAATCACAGTTGAAGCTGTTTCTAACTTGGTAAAACATACGGGTTTGTTCGCTAAAGAATGTTTTACCGGTATTCATGTAGTTCATACGATGTATGTAACAAATTTTGCGTTGACATAGATTTACTGATCCATTTCCCAGAACAGGGCGGTTATGCCGAATTTTCGTGGGGTGCGTTGGCTCAGAATCCCGAATGGGTGTCTCTATCTCACGGATTGTATCAGATTTAATTTTTCGCAAAAGTCGTTTTGAGTAACCGCGTTTAACAAGTGTTTTGAAAAGAATTGAACATGCGTGATTGAGGTCGCTTCTGTTCGTACAATTTCTATGGAATCGAATGATTTGAGATTTTACCAACCCATTGAATAGTTTGGGTGGGTGGTAAGAAGCTCTATGGAGAAGTTGGTGAGAATCGGTCGGTTTAAAAAAGACTTTTGTGTCTAGTACGTTGCTATGCCGGAACTGAGGGCCCTTGAATACAGTCACATCCAGAAAATCAATGGTATTTTCTGAAATGCAGGGCTGTAATTTAATGGATTCATCGTGGTTGTTCAGGATCTCCAAGAATTCGTTGAAGTCATCACGGCCATGGGGCCATATGATAAAAATGTCGTCTTGGAACCTATGATAACATAATGGCTGTTTTCTTGCTTTAGCAAGAGCACCTCTTTCCCATTCTGCAACAAAAATATTAGCAAAATTTGGACTGAATTTTTTACCCATACTACATCCACTTACTTGGAGGTAAAATTTATTGTTAAATTCAAAGTCGTCACCTTTCAATGATAATTCTAACAATTGCAGGATTTCTTCCGATGGCCTGTTTGGGTCATCGTACCTTTTGAATGATTTTTTTATTGCCTCTAGACCAGCGTCAATACCAATGTTAGTATACATACTTTCAATGTCTAGGGTAATGAGGAGACTATCGGAAGGAACCTGCAATTTGTTAATTTTCATTAAAAAGTCCTCAGTGTCTTTGAGGAAGCTCGGATGGCGGCAAGCAATTGGTTTTAAATAAAAATCAATATACTGTGAAATGTGGTAAGATTCCGAGCCACAATCGCTGACAATAGGCCGACCAGGAGGGGTAAATTCGTCACTCCAACTGCTGAGTGGTTTATGTATTTTAGGCAAGAGGTAAAACTTACGATTGTTTGAATCCCTCTCTGCAATTAAATACTCGACATGTTTTTTCTCAATGAAGTCGTGGTCCAGCAAGCTTTTTAGAATTCCATTAAATTTTGAACAATTTTCTTGCCAAATTGGTGCTTCTAAAGGTTTGTAATATTTTGGGTTATTTAACTGGCGTTCAGCTTCTTTAATATAATTATCTTTTGACATCAGAACTGTAGCAGATCCTTTGTCACAAGGCTTGATGACAATTTGTTTGTTGTTTTTCAGCGTCTTCAGGGCGTTTCTTTCGATTTGGTTCAAATTTTGTTTGTCTTTCAAAAATGATTCCGGGATTTGGCTTACTTGTTCTTTAACTTTTTGAGAAATCTCATTAATTTCAGGTTTAACTTTCCGAGGTGATGGGCACCACCCGGTTGGATTGGCAAAGAGGTCTTTTGAGCCTGTTGAATTTCGAAATTTATCTGCCAATGCTGTTGCCCTAAAAAATTGTTGGCTTGCTGGACCACCGTTCATTTCGTTAATGTAACTGTAATCATCCATGACAAATGCACCTGTCCCAAAATCTACGGTTTTGGGCTTTGGTTTTAATGGGGCTGGGGCGGGAACGAAAGTTAAACCATACCTGAGTAGATCTTTCTCACCTTCAGTTAATTTTAGATCAGGAACCAAGTTTACTATTTCGGTTCCTAGTCCTACTTTCTCTCCATGGCTGATGCCTTCTTCTGTAATTAGTTTAAAGGCTGCTCTTTGATGTATGGTTCTATGCGTGGCAGCCATCCTTGGTAGATTTTATTCGCTGTTTCCGTCGACCAGTGGATGGGATCACCTGGGCAACATTTAAACTGGCTTGCTGGAATTGCCGGGATTATCTCCAAATTCTTTGTTGACTTCGCAGCTTCGTTGATAACAGTCAAATTTTGTTGGTCCCTGGAACATAAACTAGAAGAAAAATTATGTTCCTGAAAAAGAAGTTTTGTATTAGGGTAACATTTGCGGAAATTGCTTACCATATTACCTAGTCTACCTGTTGATGTGTGACCAATCTTTTTTCTGTTCTGCACGTCTATGCGCCAGTCTTCTCTATTGTTGACACCAACGTTAAATAAAATTGCTTTGGGATGTTGTCGATCTTTCTCTTTTTCCATGTTCTTAGCCATTTGCCGAATGTGGTTTAAAGTTCCACCAGAGTATGATGCGATGAAGGTGTTGGGTGGAGGGTTGGCATCAATCCTCGAGATGTTCGATGATCCGATGATCCAAACAGGTTTGTTTGGCTTGACTGGCAGGGTCCAGCTGTTCTTGTTTTCACCAGATTTCCAGAATCGGTAGAATGACGACTTGCCGTTTGTAGATGGTTTCTTTTGAGGTGGTGTCTTGACTATGCTGGCGTACGATGGCGATTCCGGTGTTGTGGAGCAACGTGCTGCAAATGATGGTTTTTTGGTCGCTGGTGCTGTTGGAGAGATGGTTTCCCGTCTTTTTCTTTTCGATGGAGTTTCTCTGGAAGTAGAAAAAGAAATTTGCTGGCGGGCCACCGGCGATTTAGAACGAGCACGTTGATTGAAAGAGGTCTGGCTAATGACCGCTGGTTTTTTGAACTGGGACAGAAGTTGATCCGAAAGAGAATAAAATTTGTCAATAGTACTTTCTTGTAGTCGATTACCAAAATTCTTCTGTCCCCATTTAACTGCCGTATTCCGTGCTCGCGGAAAGTCCTGGGGTTTTAGAAAAGGAGCCGAAAGAACCAGGTCTTGTTTTTCTTTTAGAGTTTTTTTGTAATAATCTACCAAAGTTTGTATAACTTCAAAAGCCCATTTTTTGGTTAAATTGTTGAGCGCGTCCGAAATATAAATGGTTGGCAGAGCCGGCCGAAAGGTTTTATTGCGCTCGTCCACTGTTTTTTGGAATGATTTTGGGAGGACTTTCTGTGCCAAACAGTCCTCGAGAAATGCCAAATGGTGAAATAGTTGTAGAATGTGGTAAAGGGATTTTACCAATTGTGCATGAGCCGAATATGCCGGGTCTTTTTGCCGCTCTTGGCGGTTAACAGATTTAACATTTGTGGAATTTTTAGCCATTTTCCCGGACTTAATTTAGGCTGAAATAAATGATTATTAGAACAAGTCAAAATGATGAAAATGTGGTGAAAAAATGAAGCAAAAATGAAAATGAACGAATAAATGAAATGTGAATACCTAATGAAAATGTTGATGAAATAAATAGAGCGCACTGTCGTTGCCTCGACGTTTCGGGTTAAATGCCCTTCTTCAGGAAGCAGGTGAATTCGATTTTCCAATTATCCCAAAGCGTTTAAATACCTTTACTTCATCTGTTGATGAGGCCAAACTGGCCAATCACTGTGAATGAGATGGATTCACTCAGTGATTAGTGGAAAACAACCACCATTCAAATGTCATCAAACTTTAGCGGTATTTCTACTGTTAATGTTTGATGGCATTTGAATGACTTGTGTTCACTGGCTGAAGACTGTTGGAAATCAAACTCATGACAATGCGCAAAACTAATCGACAGATAATTAATGTTTTAAAAATAGAAATAATTCAAAGGTCTGGCACTGGCGGATAGATATTTTTCAAAACAAAGAAGCACGGGCGCAGGTCGGAAAATCGATTTCTGTTGTAAATTATTTCTATGGAATTCAATGTTGTTTTAGTATTTTTGAAGTTATATGACTTTGTGACAAAATGAACTCATCTCAGAAGTGCTTTCACAAGAATGTTTCGAAGACTGGGATTTTTTTTGTAAGCTATGATGCATCGTTTGTTAATGGCTTCTGGAAGTTTCGTATTTAATTCTGTGAAGTTGTTTTTGAAAATTTTTGCAATTTCGACATTGCGTCGATTATAAACCAGAGGAAAACAAATAATTTTATTTGGCAACCCAGAGTACTCTCTATTGAGTCCGTATGGGAGATAGGTCCTGAGCTTACCAATCCAATAGTTTTCACGCTCAAGTCGTTTGTCTGTTGTTGTTTCATCGTCGCCCAAAAACGGAATTTGCTCAATGGGTTGAAAACTGAAATGTGACTTAATGTCATGACCTGGGAGGTTAAAGTGGTCTGAGACTGCCTTTCCTGAATCCAAACGGATATTTGATAAATGGTTTTGCATTCTGACGCGCAGAGGGTTTTTCGTCTGGCCGACATATTGGATATGGCATAATTTACATGTGATTAAATAAATAATGTTTTCAGAATCACAGTTGAAGCTGTTTCTAACTTGGTAAAACATACGAGTTTGTTCGCTAAAAAATGTTTTACCGGTATTCATGTAGTTCATACGATGTATGTAACAAATTTTGCGTTGACATAGATTTACTGATCCATTTCCCAGAACAGGGCGGTTATGCCGAATTTTCGTGGGGTGCGTTGGCTCAGAGTCCCGAATGGGTGTCTCTATCTCACGGATTGTATCAGATTTAATTTTTCGCAAAAGTCGTTTTGAGTAACCGCGTTTAACAAGTGTTTTGAAAAGAATTGAACATGCGTGATTGAGGTCGCTTCTGTTCGTACAATTTCTATGGAATCGAATGATTTGAGATTTTACCAACCCATTGAATAGTTTGGGTGGGTGGTAGGAAGCTCTATGGAGAAGTTGGTGAGAATCGGTCGGTTTAAAAAAGACTTTTGTGTCTAGTACGTTGCTATGCCGGAACTGAGGGCCCTTGAACACAGTCACATCCAGAAAATCAATGGTATTTTCGGAAATGCAGGGCTGTAATTTAATGGACTCATCGTGGTTGTTCAGGATTTCCAAGAATTCGTTGAAGTCATCACGGCCATGGGGCCATATGATAAAAATGTCGTCTTGGAACCTATGATAACATAATGGCTGTTTTCTTGCTTTAGCAAGAGCACCTCTTTCCCATTCTGCAACAAAAATATTAGCAAAATTTGGACTGAATTTTTTACCCATACTACATCCACTTACTTGGAGGTAAAATTTATTGTTAAATTCAAAGTCGTTACCTTTCAATGATAATTCTAACAATTGCAGGATTTCTTCCGATGGTCTGTTTGGGTCATCGTACCTTTTGAATGATTTTTTTATTGCCTCTAGACCAGCGTCAATACCAATGTTAGTATACATACTTTCAATGTCTAGGGTAATGAGGAGACTGTCGGAAGGAACCTGCAATTTGTTAATTTTCATTAAAAAGTCCTCAGTGTCTTTGAGGAAGCTCGGATGGCGGCAAGCAATTGGTTTTAAATAAAAATCAATATACTGTGAAATGTGGTAAGATTCCGAGCCACAGTCGCTGACAATAGGCCGACCAGGAGGGGTAAATTCGTCACTCCAACTGCTGAGTGGTTTATGTATTTTAGGCAAGAGGTAAAACTTACGATTGTTTGAATCCCTCTAGATAGATAGATAGATAGATAGATAGATAGATAGATAGATAGATAGATAGATAGATAGATAGATAGATAGATAGATAGATAGATAGATAGATATATATTTTCAAAACAAAGGAGCACGGGCACAGGTCGGGAAATCGATTTCTTTTGTAAATTATTTCTATGGATTTCAATGTTGTTTTAATATTTTTGAAGTTATATGACTTTATGGCAAAATGAACTCATCTCAGAAGTTCTTTCACAAGAATGTTTCGAAGACTGGGATTTTTTTTATAAGCTATGATGCATCGTTTGTTAATGGCTTCTGGCAGTTTTGTATTTAATTCTGTGAAGTTGTTTTTGAAAATTTTTGCAATTTCGACATTGCGTCGATTATAAACCAAAGGAAAACAAATAATTTTATTTGGCAACCCAGAGTACTCTCTATTGAGTCCGTATGGGAGATAGGTCCTGAGCTTACCAATCCAATAGTTTTCACGCTCAAGTCGTTTGTCTGTTGTGGTTTCATCATCGTCCAAAAACGGAATTTGCTCAATGGGTTGGAAACTAAAATGTGACTTAATGTCATGACCCGGGAGGTTAAAGTGGTCTGAGACTGCCTTTCCTGAATCTAAACGGATATTTAATAAATGGTTTTGCATTCTGACGCGCAGAGGGTTTTTCGTCTGGCCGACATATTGGATATGGCATAATTTACATGTGATTAAATAAATGATGTTTTCAGAATCACAGTTGAAGCTGTTTCTAACTTGGTAAAGCATACGGGTTTGTTCGCTAAAGAATGTTTTACCGGTATTCATGTAGTTCATACGATGTATGTAACAAATTTTGCGTTGACATAGATTTACTGATCCATTTCCCAGAACAGGGCGGTTATGCCGAATTTTCGTGGGGTGCGTTGGCTCAGAATCCCGAATGGGTGTCTCTATCTCACGGATTGTATCAGATTTAATTTTTCGCAAAAGTCGTTTTGAGTAACCGCGTTTAACAAGTGTTTTGAAAAGAATTGAACATGCGTGATTGAGGTCGCTTCTGTTCGTACAATTTCTATGGAATCGAATGATTTGAGATTTTACCAACCCATTGAATAGTTTGGGTGGGTGGTAAGAAGCTCTATGGAGAAGTTGGTGAGAATCGGTCGGTTTAAAAAAGACTTTTGTGTCTAGTACGTTGCTATGCCGGAACTGAGGGCCCTTGAATACAGTCACATCCAGAAAATCAATGGTATTTTCTGAAATGCAGGGCTGTAATTTAATGGATTCATCGTGGTTGTTCAGGATCTCCAAGAATTCGTTGAAGTCATCACGGCCATGGGGCCATATGATAAAAATGTCGTCTTGGAACCTATGATAACATAATGGCTGTTTTCTTGCTTTAGCAAGAGCACCTCTTTCCCATTCTGCAACAAAAATATTAGCAAAATTTGGACTGAATTTTTTACCCATACTACATCCACTTACTTGGAGGTAAAATTTATTGTTAAATTCAAAGTCGTCACCTTTCAATGATAATTCTAACAATTGCAGGATTTCTTCCGATGGCCTGTTTGGGTCATCGTACCTTTTGAATGATTTTTTTATTGCCTCTAGACCAGCGTCAATACCAATGTTAGTATACATACTTTCAATGTCTAGGGTAATGAGGAGACTATCGGAAGGAACCTGCAATTTGTTAATTTTCATTAAAAAGTCCTCAGTGTCTTTGAGGAAGCTCGGATGGCGGCAAGCAATTGGTTTTAAATAAAAATCAATATACTGTGAAATGTGGTAAGATTCCGAGCCACAATCGCTGACAATAGGCCGACCAGGAGGGGTAAATTCGTCACTCCAACTGCTGAGTGGTTTATGTATTTTAGGCAAGAGGTAAAACTTACGATTGTTTGAATCCCTCTCTGCAATTAAATACTCGACATGTTTTTTCTCAATGAAGTCGTGGTCCAGCAAGCTTTTTAGAATTCCATTAAATTTTGAACAATTTTCTTGCCAAATTGGTGCTTCTAAAGGTTTGTAATATTTTGGGTTATTTAACTGGCGTTCAGCTTCTTTAATATAATTATCTTTTGACATCAGAACTGTAGCAGATCCTTTGTCACAAGGCTTGATGACAATTTGTTTGTTGTTTTTCAGCGTCTTCAGGGCGTTTCTTTCGATTTGGTTCAAATTTTGTTTGTCTTTCAAAAATGATTCCGGGATTTGGCTTACTTGTTCTTTAACTTTTTGAGAAATCTCATTAATTTCAGGTTTAACTTTCCGAGGTGATGGGCACCACCCGGTTGGATTGGCAAAGAGGTCGTTTGAGCCTGTTGAATTTCGAAATTTATCTGCCAATGCTGTTGCCCTAAAAAATTGTTGGCTTGCTGGACCACCGTTCATTTCGTTAATGTAACTGTAATCATCCATGACAAATGCACCTGTCCCAAAATCTACGGTTTTGGGCTTTGGTTTTAATGGGGCTGGGGCGGGAACGAAAGTTAAACCATACCTGAGTAGATCTTTCTCACCTTCAGTTAATTTTAGATCAGGAACCAAGTTTACTATTTCGGTTCCTAGTCCTACTTTCTCTCCATGGCTGATGCCTTCTTCTGTAATTAGTTTAAAGGCTGCTCTTTGATGTATGGTTCTATGCGTGGCAGCCATCCTTGGTAGATTTTATTCGCTGTTTCCGTCGACCAGTGGATGGGATCACCTGGGCAACATTTAAACTGGCTTGCTGGAATTGCCGGGATTATCTCCAAATTCTTTGTTGACTTCGCAGCTTCGTTGATAACAGTCAAATTTTGTTGGTCCCTGGAACATAAACTAGAAGAAAAATTATGTTCCTGAAAAAGAAGTTTTGTATTAGGGTAACATTTGCGGAAATTGCTTACCATATTACCTAGTCTACCTGTTGATGTGTGACCAATCTTTTTTCTGTTCTGCACGTCTATGCGCCAGTCTTCTCTATTGTTGACACCAACGTTAAATAAAATTGCTTTGGGATGTTGTCGATCTTTCTCTTTTTCCATGTTCTTAGCCATTTGCCGAATGTGGTTTAAAGTTCCACCAGAGTATGATGCGATGAAGGTGTTGGGTGGAGGGTTGGCATCAATCCTCGAGATGTTCGATGATCCGATGATCCAAACAGGTTTGTTTGGCTTGACTGGCAGGGTCCAGCTGTTCTTGTTTTCACCAGATTTCCAGAATCGGTAGAATGACGACTTGCCGTTTGTAGATGGTTTCTTTTGAGGTGGTGTCTTGACTATGCTGGCGTACGATGGCGATTCCGGTGTTGTGGAGCAACGTGCTGCAAATGATGGTTTTTTGGTCGCTGGTGCTGTTGGAGAGATGGTTTCCCGTCTTTTTCTTTTCGATGGAGTTTCTCTGGAAGTAGAAAATGAAATTTGCTGGCGGGCCACCGGCGATTTAGAACGAGCACGTTGATTGAAAGAGGTCTGGCTAATGACCGCTGGTTTTTTGAACTGGGACAGAAGTTGATCCGAAAGAGAATAAAATTTGTCAATAGTACTTTCTTGTAGTCGATTACCAAAATTCTTCTGTCCCCATTTAACTGCCGTATTCTGTGCTCGTGGAAAGTCCTGGGGTTTTAGAAAAGGAGCCGAAAGAACCAGGTCTTGTTTTTCTTTTAGAGTTTTTTTGTAATAATCTACCAAAGTTTGTATAACTTCAAAAGCCCATTTTTTGGTTAAATTGTTGAGCGCGTCCGAAATATAAATGGTTGGCAGAGCCGGCCGAAAGGTTTTATTGCGCTCGTCCACTGTTTTTTGGAATGATTTTGGGAGGACTTTCTGTGCCAAACAGTCCTCGAGAAATGCCAAATGGTGAAATAGTTGTAGAATGTGGTAAAGGGATTTTACCAATTGTGCATGAGCCGAATATGCCGGGTCTTTTTGCCGCTCTTGGCGGTAAACAGATTTAACATTTGTGGAATTTTTAGCCATTTTCCCGGACTTAATTTAGGCTGAAATAAATAATTATTAGAAGAAGTCAAAATGATGAAAAAGTGATGAAAAAATGAAGCAAAAATGAAAATGAACGAATAAATGAAATGTGAATACCTAGTGAAAATGATGAAATAAATGGAGCGCACTGTCGTTGCCTCGACGTTTCGGGTTAAATGCCCTTCTTCAGGAAGCAGGTGAATTCGATTTTCCAATTATCCCAAAGCGTTTAAAGGAAAATTCTTTAAAAAAAAAGACTTTTTTCAGATCTTCAATTCAGAATCTTCTAGTTTGCAGTATCCTTAGTGAGGTCAGATTCCAGTTTGTCCAAATCATTTTTGGGCTCCCTATGGCAACCTTAATTTTAACTTAGTGCAATATGGGTGAAATTACTTTAAATATCTCCATCAGATTCACAACCCACAATCGTTTGATATTTAATATGCCGCGACCTTAGGAGGTTCAGATTTCAGTTGTTCAAAGAAAATGCGTTAGGTCATATTTAGACTCCCTGTGGGATCCAAACTTTCAACTTGGTGCAATGCAGGAACTATTCATTAAAATTTCACATTCACGATTCTTCTGTAACATCGTATTGACATCTTTAGTGTGGTGAGATTTAGGTTCACGTTTGTCCAAATCAAATACTTGGGCTCATATTTGGTCTCTCTATGGGAGCCCGCAGTTCGACTTAGTCCAGCATGAGGAATGTCCTTCAAGATCGTCTTCAAATCAACTCGGTAGTTTCTTTTATACTTGGAATATAGCATCACTATAACTCATAGATTAAAGTTTGTTCAAAGTGTTACTCTTGACGGATTGGTATGGATATCAGAGGAGTTTAAAATTTAAAACAGAACCCGATGGAGAATTTACTATTTGTTTAAATGAACTGTGCCAACGAATGACTGAACTGGTAAACTTGAGTCAGATGTAAATGTGAGTACATACGATTTTCGTTTGTCCAAATGGAGTTCTACGAGTCCACATGAGGCCCGGGGAGGGAGCAGGAGAAGAAGGGTCCATGAGACAAAACGTTTTTGCTAGAGAACATGATTAGGAGGATTTAGATTGAATTCAAAAATAATAATTCGCCATGTGGAGAGGGAGGTCGGGTTTGGGGAGGGGAGCAAGTGGATATTCTACTTTTTTTTGCTTCACAATGCGTTTAAAAGGTATTGAGTGATTTTATGCCAAAACAAACCCCGAAAACCCTTCTCCCCCCATCCCATCTAGATAAATTAGATTAACTATATTAACATGCCGATGCTGAATATGACCTTAGATCCTTCTTTAAACAATTTTATGAGATGAGCGATTGTGGCCACTTTGGGTCTCTTGTTTCAAATGGGCCTAGGATGGTTGCGGTAGGGCTTTAAAATATGTTTTGAGAGTTTTTTTAATGAAACAAAAAACAAAAATACCCAGTTGACCACGTGCGGGTCTGTGGGAGGGGCCGTTTTATTTCTTTGTTTAAAATGAGTTTCAAAGGGTTTTGAGATTCTTTGCAAAGAAAATAAATCTTATCCACACTCCCCACTCCACCCATCCTGTTCCTAGGGGCAGTTCTTTGAAATCACTCAAAATCCACGAAAACTTGTTTTAAAGGAAAGAAAACGAGACGAAAATAGAAGAAAGTTCATCCTGTTGACCAGACAGGACAACCTGCGTTAAAAATACGATGTTGAGAGATCGCAGTATGAATGCTGGGGTAGCCAAGACCCTAGAAATTGGAAAATATAGATTTAGAATCCCAGATCTTGGAAAAACAGTTTAGCGTTTTCCCAAATACTACTCAAGAAGGGGAAGTCGCAAAATTATATGCAGCTGTTTATAAGTATCTTTTAAATTTCATAGTTGCATTTCAGGAGGGAGGGTTTATAATATGTATTGTTATAGGTGTTTTGGGAGATTAGGTTTGGGTCATAGGTTTTTTAGAAGTTTAATGGATTTGTTAAAGGGATGCGGTGGCTCTGTCGTCAGAGAGCTAGGCTGCAACCCGCGAGGTCCTCTGTTCGAATCCCACCTGTGTTCTTGGACATGACACTTAATCCCGATTGTCCACGCGTACGAAAGCGTACTGCACGTCGATGGTGCACTTGTCTTCAGCCAATGCTAATCCTGCTTGTGTGGAGTTAGTACACTGGGATAGATAGATAGATAGATAGATAGATAGATAGATAGATAGATAGATAGATAGATAATAGATAGATAGATAGATAGATAGATAGATAGATAGATAGATAGATAGATAGATAGATAGATAGATAGATAGATAGATAGATAGATATTTTTCAAAACAAAGAAGCACGGGCGCAGGTCGGTAAATCGATTTCTGTTGTAAATTATTTCTATGGAATTCAATGTTGTTTTAATATTTTTGAAGTTATATGACTTTATGACAAAATGAACTCATCTCAGAAGTGCTTTCACAAGAATGTTTCGAAGACTGGGATTTTTCTTATAAGCTATGATGCATCGTTTGTTAATGGCTTCTGGCAGTTTTGTGTTTAATTCCGTAAAGTTGTTTTTGAAAATTTTTGCAATTTCCACATTGCGTCGATTATAAACCAAAGGAAAACAAATAATTTTATTTGGCAACCCAGAGTACTCTCTATTGAGTCCGTATGGGAGATAGGTCCTGAGCTTACCAATCCAATAGTTTTCACGCTCAAGTCGTTTGTCTGTTGTGGTTTCATCATCGTCCAAAAACGGAATTTGCTCAATGGGTTGGAAACTAAAATGTGACTTAATGTCATGACCCGGGAGGTTAAAGTGGTCTGAGACTGCCTTTCCTGAATCTAAACGGATATTTGATAAATGGTTTTGCATTCTGACGCGCAGAGGGTTTTTCGTCTGGCCGACATATTGGATATGGCATAATTTACATGTGATTAAATAAATGATGTTTTCAGAATCACAGTTGAAGCTGTTTCTAACTTGGTAAAACATACGGGTTTGTTCGCTAAAGAATGTTTTACCGGTATTCATGTAGTTCATACGATGTATGTAACAAATTTTGCGTTGACATAGATTTACTGATCCATTTCCCAGAACAGGGCGGTTATGCCTAATTTTCGTGGGGTGCGTTGGCTCAGAGTCCCGAATGGGTGTCTCTATCTCACGGATTGTATCAGATTTAATTTTTCGCAAAAGTCGTTTTGAGTAACCGCGTTTAACAAGTGTTTTGAAAAGAATTGAACATGCGTGATTGAGGTCGCTTCTGTTCGTACCATTTCTATGGAATCGAATGATTTGAGATTTTACCAACCCATTGAATAGTTTGGGTGGGTGGTAAGAAGCTCTATGGAGAAGTTGGTGAGAATCGGTCGGTTTAAAAAAGACTTTTGTGTCTAGTACGTTGCTATGCCGGAACTGAGGGCCCTTGAATACAGTCACATCCAGAAAATCAATGGTATTTTCTGAAATGCAGGGCTGTAATTTAATGGATTCATCGTGGTTGTTCAGGATCTCCAAGAATTCGTTGAAGTCATCACGGCCATGGGGCCATATGATAAAAATGTCGTCTTGGAACCTATGATAACATAATGGCTGTTTTCTTGCTTTAGCAAGAGCACCTCTTTCCCATTCTGCAACAAAAATATTAGCAAAATTTGGACTGAATTTTTTACCCATACTACATCCACTTACTTGGAGGTAAAATTTATTGTTAAATTCAAAGTCGTTACCTTTCAATGATAATTCTAACAATTGCAGGATTTCTTCCGATGGCCTGTTTGGGTCATCGTACCTTTTGAATGATTTTTTTATTGCCTCTAGACCAGCGTCAATACCAATGTTAGTATACATACTTTCAATGTCTAGGGTAATGAGGAGACTATTGGAAGGAACCTGCAATTTGTTAATTTTCATTAAAAAGTCCTCAGTGTCTTCGAGGAAGCTCGGATGGCGGCAAGCAATTGGTTTTAAGTAAAAATCAATATACTGTGAAATGTGGTAAGATTCCGAGCCACAATCGCTGACAATAGGCCGACCAGGAGGGGTAAATTCGTCACTCCAACTGCTGAGTGGTTTATGTATTTTAGGCAAGAGGTAAAACTTACGATTGTTTGAATCCCTCTCTGCAATTAAATACTCGACATGTTTTTTCTCAATGAAGTCGTGGTCCAGCAAGCTTTTTAGAATTCCATTAAATTTTGAACAATTTTCTTGCCAAATTGGTGCTTCTAAAGGTTTGTAATATTTTGGGTTATTTAACTGGCGTTCAGCTTCTTTAATATAATTATCTTTTGACATCAGAACTGTAGCAGATCCTTTGTCACAAGGCTTGATGACAATTTGTTTGTTGTTTTTCAGCGTCTTCAGGGCGTTTCTTTCGATTTGGTTCAAATTTTGTTTGTCTTTCAAAAATGATTCCGGGATTTGGCTTACTTGTTCTTTAACTTTTTGAGAAATCTCATTAATTTCAGGTTTAACTTTCCGAGGTGATGGGCACCACCCGGTTGGATTGGCAAAGAGGTCTTTTGAGCCTGTTGAATTTCGAAATTTATCTGCCAATGCTGTTGCCCTAAAAAATTGTTGGCTTGCTGGACCACCGTTCATTTCGTTAATGTAACTGTAATCATCCATGACAAATGCACCTGTCCCAAAATCTACGGTTTTGGGCTTAGGTTTTAATGGGGCTGGGGCGGGAACGAAAGTTAAACCATACCTGAGTAGATCTTTCTCACCTTCAGTTAATTTTAGATCAGGAACCAAGTTTACTATTTCGGTTCCTAGTCCTACTTTCTCTCCATGGCTGATGCCTTCTTCTGTAATTAGTTTAAAGGCTGCTCTTTGATGTATGGTTCTATGCGTGGCAGCCATCCTTGGTAGATTCTGTTCGCTGTTTCCGTCGACCAGTGGATGGGATCACCTGGGCAACATTTAAACTGGCTTGCTGGAATTGCCGGGATTATCTCCAAATTCTTTGTAGACTTCGCAGCCTCGTTGATAACAGTCAAATTTTGTTGGTCCCTAGAACATAAACTAGAAGAAAAATTATGTTCCTGAAAAAGAAGTTTTGTATTAGGGTAACATTTGCGGAAATTGCTTATCATATTACCTAGTCTACCTGTTGATGTGTGACCAATCTTTTTTCTGTTCTGCACGTCTGTGCGCCAGTCTTCTCTATTGTTGACCCCAACGTTGAATAAAATTGCTTTGGGGTGCTGTCGATCTTTCTCTTTTTCCATGTTCTTGGCCATCTGACGAATGTGATTTAAGGTTCCACCAGAGTATGATGCGATGAACGTGTTGGGTGGAGGGTTGGCATCAATCCTCGAGATGTTCGATGATCCGATGATCCAAACAGGTTTGTTTGGTTTGACTGGCAGGGTCCAGCTGTTCTTGTTTTCACCAGATTTCCAGAATCGGTAAAATGACGACTTGCCGTTTGTAGATGGTTTCTTTTGAGGTGGTGTTTTGACTATGCTGGCGTACGATGGCGATTCCGGTGTTGTGGAGCAGCGTGCTGCAAATGATGGTTTTTTGGTCGCTGGTGCTGTAGGAGAGATGGTTTCTCGTCTTTTCCTTTTCGATGGAGTTTCTCTGGAAGTAGAAAATGAAATGTGCTGGCGGGCCACCGGCGATTTAGAACGAGCACGTTGATTGAAAGAGGTCTGGCTAATGACCGCTGGTTTTTTTGAACTGGGACAGAAGTTGATCCGAAAGAGAATAAAATTTGTCAATAGTACTTTCTTGTAGTCGATTACCAAAATTCTTCTGTCCCCATTTAACTGCCGTATTCTGTGCTCGTGGAAAGTCCTGGGGTTTTAGAAAAGGAGCCGAAAGAACCAGGTCTTGTTTTTCTTTTAGAGTTTTTTTGTAATAGTCCACCAAAGTTTGTATAACTTCAAAAGCCCATTTTTTGGTTAAATTGTTGAGCGCGTCCGAAATATAAATGGTTGGCAGAGCCGGCCGAAAAGTTTTGTTGCGCTCGTCCACTGTTTTTTGGAATGATTTTGGGAGGACTTTCTGTGCCAAACAGTCCTCGAGAAATGCCAAATGATGAAAGAGTTGAAGAATTTGGTAAAGGGATTTTACCAATTGTGCATGTGCCGAATATGCCGGGTTTTTTTGCCGCTCTTGGCGGTTAACAGATTTAACATTTGTGGAATTTTTAGCCATTTTCCCGGACTTAATTTAGGCTGAAATAAATAGTTATTAGAACAAGTCAAAATGATGAAAAAGTGATGAAAAAATGAAGCAAAAATGAAAATGAAAGAATAAATGAAATGTGAATACCTAATGAAAATGTTGATGAAATAAATAAAGCGCACTGTCGTTGCCTCGACGTTTCGGGTTAAATGCCCTTCTTCAGGAAGCAGGTGAATTCGATTTTCCAATTATCCCAAAGCGTTTAAATACCTTTACTCTGTTGATGAGGCCAAACTGGCCAATCACTGTGACTGAGATGGATTCACTCAGTGATTAGTGGAAAACAACCATTCAAATGTCATCAAACTTTAGCGGTATTTCTACTGTTAATGTTTGATGGCATTTGAATGACTTGTGTTCACTGGCTGAAGACTGTTGGAAATCAAACTCATGACAATGCGCAAAACTAATCGACAGATAATTAATGTTTTTATAATAGAAATAATTCAAAGGTCTGGCACTGGCGGATAGATATTTTTCAAAACAAAGAAGCACGGGCGCAGGTCGGTAAATCGATTTCTGTTGTAAATTATTTCTATGGAATTCAATGTTGTTTTAATATTTTTGAAGTTATATGACTTTATGACAAAATGAACTCATCTCAGAAGTGCTTTCACAAGAATGTTTCGAAGACTGGGATTTTTCTTATAAGCTATGATGCATCGTTTGTTAATGGCTTCTGGCAGTTTTGTGTTTAATTCCGTAAAGTTGTTTTTGAAAATTTTTGCAATTTCGACATTGCGTCGATTATAAACCAAAGGAAAACAAATAATTTTATTTGGCAACCCAGAGTACTCTCTATTGAGTCCGTATGGGAGATAGGTCCTGAGCTTACCTATATTACCTATGAGCTTAACTATATTAACATGCCGATGCTGAATATGACCTTAGATCCTTCTTTAAACAATTTTATGAGATGAGCGATTGTGGCCACTTTGGGTCTCTTGTTTCAAATGGGCCTAGGATGGTTGCGGTAGGGCTTTAAAATATGTTTTGAGAGTTTTTTTAATGAAACAAAAAACAAAAATACCCAGTTGACCACGTGCGGGTCTGTGGGAGGGGCCGTTTTATTTCTTTGTTTAAAATGAGGTTCAAAGGGTTTTGAGATTCTTTGCAAAGAAAATAAATCTTATCCACACTCCCCACTCCACCCATCCTGTTCCTAGGGGCAGTTCTTTGAAATCACTCAAAATCCACGAAAACTTGTTTTAAAGGAAAGAAAACGAGACGAAAATAGAAGAAAGTTCATCCTGTTGACCAGACAGGACAACCTGCGTTAAAAATACGATGTTGAGAGATCGCAGTATGAATGCTGGGGTAGCCAAGACACTAGAAATTGGAAAATATAGATTTAGAATCCCAGATCTTGGAAAAACAGTTTAGCGTTTTCCCAAATACTACTCAAGAAGGGGAAGTCGCAAAATTATATGCAGCTGTTTATAAGTATCGTTTAAATTTCATAGTTGCATTTCAGGAGGGAGGGTTTATAATATGTATTGTTATAGGTGTTTTGGGAGATTAGGTTTGGGTCATAGGTTTTTTAGAAGTTTAATGGATTTGTTAAAGGGATGCGGTGGCTCAGTCGTCAGAGAGCTAGGCTGCAACCCGCGAGGTCCTCTGTTCGAATCCCACCTGTGTTCTTGGACATGACACTTAATCCCGATTGTCCACGCGTACGAAAGCGTACTGCACGTCGATGGTGCACTTGTCTTCAGCCAATGCTAATCCTGCTTGTGTGGAGTTAGTACACTGGGATAGATAGATAGATAGATAGATAGATAGATAGATAGATAGATAGATAGATAGGTAGATAGATAGATAGATAGATAGATAGATAGATAGATAGATAGATAGATATTTTTCAAAACAAAGAAGCACGGGCGCAGGTCGGTAAATCGATTTCTGTTGTAAATTATTTCTATGGAATTCAATGTTGTTTTAATATTTTTGAAGTTATATGACTTTATGACAAAATGAACTCATCTCAGAAGTGCTTTCACAAGAATGTTTCGAAGACTGGGATTTTTCTTATAAGCTATGATGCATCGTTTGTTAATGGCTTCTGGCAGTTTTGTGTTTAATTCCGTAAAGTTGTTTTTGAAAATTTTTGCAATTTCCACATTGCGTCGATTATAAACCAAAGGAAAACAAATAATTTTATTTGGCAACCCAGAGTACTCTCTATTGAGTCCGTATGGGAGATAGGTCCTGAGCTTACCAATCCAATAGTTTTCACGCTCAAGTCGTTTGTCTGTTGTGGTTTCATCATCGTCCAAAAACGGAATTTGCTCAATGGGTTGGAAACTAAAATGTGACTTAATGTCATGACCCGGGAGGTTAAAGTGGTCTGAGACTGCCTTTCCTGAATCTAAACGGATATTTGATAAATGGTTTTGCATTCTGACGCGCAGAGGGTTTTTCGTCTGGCCGACATATTGGATATGGCATAATTTACATGTGATTAAATAAATGATGTTTTCAGAATCACAGTTGAAGCTGTTTCTAACTTGGTAAAACATACGGGTTTGTTCGCTAAAGAATGTTTTACCGGTATTCATGTAGTTCATACGATGTATGTAACAAATTTTGCGTTGACATAGATTTACTGATCCATTTCCCAGAACTGGGCGGTTATGCCGAATTTTCGTGGGGTGCGTTGGCTCAGAGTCCCGAATGGGTGTCTCTATCTCACGGATTGTATCAGATTTAATTTTTCGCAAAAGTCGTTTTGAGTAACCGCGTTTAACAAGTGTTTTGAAAAGAATTGAACATGCGTGATTGAGGTCGCTTCTGTTCGTACAGTTTCTATGGAATCGAATGATTTGAGATTTTACCAACCCATTGAATAGTTTGGGTGGGTGGTAAGAAGCTCTATGGAGAAGTTGGTGAGAATCGGTCGGTTTAAAAAAGACTTTTGTGTCTAGTATGTTGCTATGCCGGAACTGAGGGCCCTTGAATACAGTCACATCCAGAAAATCAATGGTATTTTCTGAAATGCAGGGCTGTAATTTAATGGATTCATCGTGGTTGTTCAGGATTTCCAAGAATTCGTTGAAGTCATCACGGCCATGGGGCCATATGATGAAAATGTCGTCTTGGAACCTATGATAACATAATGGCTGTTTTCTTGCTTTAGCAAGAGCACCTCTCTCCCATTCTGCAACAAAAATATTAGCAAAATTTGGACTGAATTTTTTACCCATACTACATCCACTTATTTGGAGGTAAAATTTATTGTTAAATTCTAAGTCGTTACCTTTCAATGATAATTCTAACAATTGCAGGATTTCTTCCGATGGCCTGTTTGGGTCATCGTACCTTTTGAATGATTTTTTTATTGCCTCTAGACCAGCGTCAATACCAATGTTAGTATACATACTTTCAATGTCTAGGGTAATGAGGAGACTGTCGGAAGGAACCTGCAATTTGTTAATTTTCATTAAAAAGTCCTCAGTGTCTTTGAGGAAGCTCGGATGGCGGCAAGCAATTGGTTTTAAATAAAAATCAATATACTGTGAAATGTGGTAAGATTCCGAGCCACAGTCGCTGACAATAGGCCGACCAGGAGGGGTAAATTCGTCACTCCAACTGCTGAGTGGTTTATGTATTTTAGGCAAGAGGTAAAACTTACGATTGTTTGAATCCCTCTCTGCAATTAAATACTCGACATGTTTTTTCTCAATGAAGTCGTGGTCCAGCAAGCTTTTTAGAATTCCATTAAATTTTGAACAATTTTCTTGCCAAATTGGTGCTTCTAATGGTTTGTAATATTTTGGGTTATTTAACTGGCGTTCAGCTTCTTTAATATAATTATCTTTTGACATCAGAACTGTAGCAGATCCTTTGTCACAAGGCTTGATGACAATTTGTTTGTTGTTTTTCAGCGTCTTCAGGGCGTTTCTTTCGATTTGGTTCAAATTTTGTTTGTCTTTCAAAAATGATGCCGGGATTTGGCTTACTTGTTCTTTAACATTTTGAGAAATCTCATTAATTTCAGGTTTAACTTTCCGAGGTGATGGGCACCACCCGGTTGGATTGGCAAAGAGGTCCTTTGAGCCTGTTGAATTTCGAAATTTATCTGCCAATGCTGTTGCCCTAAAAAATTGTTGGCTTGCTGGACCACCGTTCATTTCGTTAATGTAACTGTAATCATCCATGACAACTGCACCTGTCCCAAAATCTACGGTTTTGGGATTAGGTTTTAATGGGGCTGGGGCGGGAACGAAAGTTAAACCATACCTGAGTAGATCCTTCTCACCTTCAGTTAATTTTAGATCAGGAACCAAGTTGACTATTTCGGTTCCTAGTCCTACTTTTTCTCCATGGCTGATGCCTTCTTCTGTAATTAGTTTAAAGGCTGCTCTTTGATGTATGGTTCTATGCGTGGCAGCCATCCTTGGTAGATTTTATTCGCTGTTTCCGTCGACCAGTGGATGGGATCACCTGGGCAACATTTAAACTGGCTTGCTGGAATTGCCGGGATTATCTCCAAGTTCTTTGTTGACTTCGCAGCCTCGTTGATCACAGTCAAATTTTGTTGGTCCCTAGAACATAAACTAGAAGAAAAATTATGTTCCTGAAAAAGAAGTTTTGTATTAGGGTAACATTTGCGGAAATTGCTTATCATATTACCTAGTCTACCTGTTGATGTGTGACCAATCTTTTTTCTGTTCTGCACGTCTGTGCGCCAGTCTTCTCTATTGTTGACCCCAACGTTGAATAAAATTGCTTTGGGGTGCTGTCGATCTTTCTCTTTTTCCATGTTCTTGGCCATCTGACGAATGTGATTTAAGGTTCCACCAGAGTATGATGCGATGAACGTGTTGGGTGGAGGGTTGGCATCAATCCTCGAGATGTTCGATGATCCAAACAGGTTTGTTTGGTTTGACTGGCAGGGTCCAGCTGTTCTTGTTTTCACCAGATTTCCAGAATCGGTAAAATGACGACTTGCCGTTTGTAGATGGTTTCTTTTGAGGTGGTGTTTTGACTATGCTGGCGTACGATGGCGATTCCGGTGTTGTGGAGCAGCGTGCTGCAAATGATGGTTTTTTGGTCGCTGGTGCTGTAGGAGAGATGGTTTCTCGTCTTTTCCTTTTCGATGGAGTTTCTCTGGAAGTAGAAAATGAAATGTGCTGGCGGGCCACCGGCGATTTAGAACGAGCACGTTGATTGAAAGAGGTCTGGCTAATGACCGCTGGTTTTTTGAACTGGGACAGAAGTTGATCCGAAAGAGAATAAAATTTGTCAATAGTACTTTCTTGTAGTCGATTACCAAAATTCTTCTGTCCCCATTTAACTGCCGTATTCTGTGCTCGTGGAAAGTCCTGGGGTTTTAGAAAAGGAGCCGAAAGAACCAGGTCTTGTTTTTCTTTTAGAGTTTTTTTGTAATAGTCCACCAAAGTTTGTATAACTTCAAAAGCCCATTTTTTGGTTAAATTGTTGAGCGCGTCCGAAATATAAATGGTTGGCAGAGCCGGCCGAAAAGTTTTGTTGCGCTCGTCCACTGTTTTTTGGAATGATTTTGGGAGGACTTTCTGTGCCAAACAGTCCTCGAGAAATGCCAAATGATGAAAGAGTTGAAGAATTTGGTAAAGGGATTTTACCAATTGTGCATGTGCCGAATATGCCGGGTTTTTTTGCCGCTCTTGGCGGTTAACAGATTTAACATTTGTGGAATTTTTAGCCATTTTCCCGGACTTAATTTAGGCTGAAATAAATAGTTATTAGAACAAGTCAAAATGATGAAAAAGTGATGAAAAAATGAAGCAAAAATGAAAATGAAAGAATAAATGAAATGTGAATACCTAATGAAAATGTTGATGAAATAAATAAAGCGCACTGTCGTTGCCTCGACGTTTCGGGTTAAATGCCCTTCTTCAGGAAGCAGGTGAATTCGATTTTCCAATTATCCCAAAGCGTTTAAATACCTTTACTCTGTTGATGAGGCCAAACTGGCCAATCACTGTGACTGAGATGGATTCACTCAGTGATTAGTGGAAAACAACCATTCAAATGTCATCAAACTTTAGCGGTATTTCTACTGTTAATGTTTGATGGCATTTGAATGACTTGTGTTCACTGGCTGAAGACTGTTGGAAATCAAACTCATGACAATGCGCAAAACTAATCGACAGATAATTAATGTTTTTATAATAGAAATAATTCAAAGGTCTGGCACTGGCGGATAGATATTTTTCAAAACAAAGAAGCACGGGCGCAGGTCGGTAAATCGATTTCTGTTGTAAATTATTTCTATGGAATTCAATGTTGTTTTAATATTTTTGAAGTTATATGACTTTATGACAAAATGAACTCATCTCAGAAGTGCTTTCACAAGAATGTTTCGAAGACTGGGATTTTTCTTATAAGCTATGATGCATCGTTTGTTAATGGCTTCTGGCAGTTTTGTGTTTAATTCCGTAAAGTTGTTTTTGAAAATTTTTGCAATTTCGACATTGCGTCGATTATAAACCAAAGGAAAACAAATAATTTTATTTGGCAACCCAGAGTACTCTCTATTGAGTCCGTATGGGAGATAGGTCCTGAGCTTACCTATATTACCTATGAGCTTAACTATATTAACATGCCGATGCTGAATATGACCTTAGATCCTTCTTTAAACAATTTTATGAGATGAGCGATTGTGGCCACTTTGGGTCTCTTGTTTCAAATGGGCCTAGGATGGTTGCGGTAGGGCTTTAAAATATGTTTTGAGAGTTTTTTTAATGAAACAAAAAACAAAAATACCCAGTTGACCACGTGCGGGTCTGTGGGAGGGGCCGTTTTATTTCTTTGTTTAAAATGAGTTTCAAAGGGTTTTGAGATTCTTTGCAAAGAAAATAAATCTTATCCACACTCCCCACTCCACCCATCCTGTTCCTAGGGGCAGTTCTTTGAAATCACTCAAAATCCACGAAAACTTGTTTTAAAGGAAAGAAAACGAGACGAAAATAGAAGAAAGTTCATCCTGTTGACCAGACAGGACAACCTGCGTTAAAAATACGATGTTGAGAGGTCGCAGTATGAATGCTGGGGTAGCCAAGACACTAGAAATTGGAAAATATAGATTTAGAATCCCAGATCTTGGAAAAACAGTTTAGCGTTTTCCCAAATACTACTCAAGAAGGGGAAGTCGCAAAATTATATGCAGCTGTTTATAAGTATCGTTTAAATTTCATAGTTGCATTTCAGGAGGGAGGGTTTATAATATGTATTGTTATAGGTGTTTTGGGAGATTAGGTTTGGGTCATAGGTTTTTTAGAAGTTTAATGGATTTGTTAAAGGGATGCGGTGGCTCAGTCGTCAGAGAGCTAGGCTGCAACCCGCGAGGTCCTCTGTTCGAATCCCACCTGTGTTCTTGGACATGACACTTAATCCCGATTGTCCACGCGTACGAAAGCGTACTGCACGTCGATGGTGCACTTGTCTTCAGCCAATGCTAATCCTGCTTGTGTGGAGTTAGTACACTGGGATAGATAGATAGATAGATAGATAGATAGATAGATAGATAGATAGATAGATAGATAGATAGATAGATAGATAGATAGATAGATAGATAGATAGATAGATAGATAGATAGATAGATAGATAGATAGATAGATAGATAGATAGATAGATAGATAGATAGATAGATAGATAGATAGATAGATAGATAGATAGATAGATAGATAGATAGATAGATAGATAGATAGATAGATAGATAGATAGATAGATAGATAGATAGATAGATAGATAGATAGATAGATAGATAGATAGATAGATAGATAGATAGATAGATAGATAGATAGATAGATAGATAGATAGATAGATAGATAGATAGATAGATAGATAGATAGATAGATAGATAGATAGATAGATAGATAGATAGATAGATAGATAGATAGATAGATAGATAGATAGATAGATAGATAGATAGATAGATAGATAGATAGATAGATAGATAGATAGATAGATAGATATTTATTTTGCAGTATACTAGTACATTGATTACAAAATAACATTACAACAAACATGAACATAAGCTAGTATACGGCATGGAAATGGTAGCCTATAAGGCTGTCTTCCTGCCATTCCCGTAAAAAGAAAGATATCAAGTTTCTTTGGCATCAGTGTATCAAAGTGCTTTCCCGAAGACGGGGTTGTCTGATCTTTTATTTATAATTCAGGGGGGGGGGGGGGGGAGGGGGGGTTAGAATGTATTTGAGAATTAAGGGATGGGGGTAGGAGGATGAGATGTCAGAAGATTACAGCAGGCGGATGACACAGTCGGGGCACGTTGGGTTGTCACATTTGGAGTTAGGACGCGAATAATTATTCAAGGCTTTATCAATTAAGGACTTTTTAAATCGGGGTCTATTTAATTGCTGGATTTGTGGGTCTATACTATTCCAGGTTCTTGGAGAGGAGTGTAATGGTTGCACAGCAGAGAACTGTGTTCTTGGTTTGTGGGTATCTAATTTACCGGTTTGCCTTGTATTCATTCCTGAGGGGTTTCTATATACTTGAAAGGTATCATCGAATGACATAGGGAGTTTTTTGTTCGTCCAGTCGTGCATAAAAAGTGAGACGTGAAGGCTGTAGAGGTCATTGAATTTCAGAATGCCACAATCTCTGAAAAGGTGATCTGTATGAGAGAGATATGATTTTTTTGTTATGACCCGGACAGCTCTTTTTTGTAGTTTTAGAATTCTACTGGTGTAGGTCGAATGGCCCCAGACCTGGATACCATATATCAGATGACACTGAATCAGTGAGAAGTATAAAGTTTTCAATACCTTCGTGGGCAAGAAGTTCTTTGCCCTATTTAGTACAAAAATTGCACTTGCTATTCTTGAGCACACCACAGATATATGCTCTTTAAATTTCATATTTTCATCTATATGTACGCCAAGAAATTTTATAGTTGTTTGTTCTTGCTCGTTACCAACTGGCTCAATATTTGTATTGTTTAGAAATAGTTTAATATCATTTACCCTATACGAATCGTTTTGTGGATGAAGTAGCATATATTTGGATTTAGTAGGGTTGAGGGCTAGTTTGTTGGCAGAACACCAGTGGTTTATTTTGGCAAGTTCGGAATTTATACTTTCTGTAAGGGTGTCAAGATTGTTACTTGACCTATAGGCCGTTGTGTCGTCAGCAAAGGAAAGTAAACTGAGTTTTGTAGATTCGTTAATATCGTTGATGTACAGTAGAAATAAAAGTGGGCCAAGAATGGACCCCTGTGGCACTCCTGTATTTATTGGTAACGTTTCTGAAATGGTATTCAAGAATGAAACAAATTGGCTTCGTTCAGATAAATAACTTTGAAACCACTGATGAGCAATACCTCTAATACCATAGTATCCCAGTTTCTGGAGTAGGATCGAGTGGTCAATGGTGTCGAATGCCTTGGAGAAGTCTAGAAATATGGAAAGGGTGCAATTCTTTGTTGGTTTGTCATTTTCCGTTACCACGCTATTCAGTAGGTGCAATATAGGGTGGACAGTTGAATGTTTTGTTCTGAACCCAAACTGGTACTTATATAAGATTTTATGTTTGTCTATGAAATCCACTAGCCTTTTATACATTAACTTTTCAAGTATTTTTGAGAACGTCGGGAGAATACTAATGGGGCGATAGTTATTAAACATTTGAGAGTTACCAGACTTGAAGACTGGTATGTCTTTGGCTATTGTCATTTTGGTTGGCACATGACCGGATGAAAATGAAGTGTTGATGATGTGTGTTAATGGGCTGGCGACATCACAAGCGACGGCTTTTCAAGAGTTTTGTAGACATTTCATCTCGATCTCTTGTTGGTTTTGAAAACAATTTGGAGATACTACAGATAACCTCCTCTGTATTCGTTGGCGTTACAAATAGTGAGTTTTCATTATTGTGCTTCATATAATGTGAAAAGTGAATATTTGTGTCGGGCCATTGGTCACCTACTGATTTCCCAATATTCGCAAAGCATGCATTGAACTTGTCAGCAATTTGTTTGGGGTCGTTTAAAGTGATATTGTTATCGACAAAGGTATTTGGGGGCTCAGTTTTCCGATCCAATTTATTAATGGCTTTACGTAATATTTGGCATGTTTTTTTGAGGTCGTGTTTATTATCTAGCAAGATATTATGATAGTAGTCTGACTTGCTTGCGCGTTTGGCACGATTGAAGATGTGACAGAACTGTTTGTAGTTCGCAATATTTTGGGTTGTTGGAGATTTAAATTTTTTCCTGTATAGCTTTTGTTTGTGTAGGGAAGACTCTAATAATCCGGCCGTCATCCAGGGCTGGCGTCTAATATATTTAGACTGTACTGATGGTATTTCTAATGGGAAGGCTTCATTAAATGCTTTGTAAAATGTATCGATGAAGTCGTATGCTAGGTTGACATCGGATGTGTCGAAAACGTCGGAAAAATCACTGCCTAATAGGAGCCTCTTGAAGTGGTCAATATTTTCTTTCTTAAAGGAGCGGTTATGACTTTGTGTTGGGCGTGCATTTTGTTTTTCCAAGTTACCAATGCAGAACGTTGCAAAGTGATCACTGATATCCGAAATGACAATCCCCGATACGTGTGTAGTGGAGTCATTACTAAAGATATGATCAATAAGAGTTGCAGAAGTTTCGGTAATTCTCGTCGGCTTAGTGATGAGGGGCAAGAAGCCTGAGCTAAATATAGAGTCAATAAAAAGTTCAGTTTTGTTGTGACTAGCGAAGTTGAGTAGGTCAATATTGAAATCGCCCATAAGGTAGGCTTTTTTATTCTCCAGGTTGATTTTATTCAATAGTTCGGACATTGTGGACAAGAAAAGGTCAAGGTCGGCTTTTGGTGCGGTGTTGGGTCTATAAATGATTCCAATGATGCATTTCTTTTTAGAGGTTGTTTCGATGAAAAGAGATTCAAATACGTGAGGTATGAAAATTGACAAATCACTTCGTTGTTTGAAGCTAATGTTGTCATTAATAAATAAGCCAACACCCCCTCTGCCATCATCATCTGTTGGTCGTGTTTGATGAATTAAAGGGTGATAGCCTTCGAGTTCAAAACATATATCTTTTTTTACTTCAAATATTTCAGTAAGCCCCACAACGTCAAATATATTTTTCCTAGGGTACATGTCACATAAAAGATTTTGAATGTTCTCAAAGTTAGCATTCAAACTTCGGCAGTTCAAATTAAAAAGTGAGAATGACTTAGTTTTTTCTGGTATTTGCTTGCTAAAATTTTCTGGTATATAATACTTACAGCTCGAATTGTCAATAGTGTAGGGCGGGTCAGTGTCACTACCATCTATACCCAGTGAAGTGTTGAACTTGGCTATGAAGTCATAAGCGTCAGAATTCTGAATCTCATCAAATGGAATATTATTAGCCATAGTCCAGTCCACGATCAAGTAAAATTTACAAAAGAAGTCGAGCACTTGCGAGAACGCACTGATGCCAAAGAAGTATGTCAGGGGACAAGAAGTCATAGAATGACGGGAATACCCTTTAAAAGATATGGCCCAACGTATAAGACAAGTAGAGAAACCAGATGTTAAAAGACACCGTACTCTAATTCTTTCGTGTAGACACGCTCACTTGTGCCCACACAAATGCGGGTAATCACACACGCACGCAATCAAACACCTACGCACTTAGTGTACATCCTGCCAGCAAATACAGGGTGATTGGAAGCATATACCCGAGGGCATATATATGCCTGAATATCAATGGGCATGCAGTCGCATACCCATGATGTGGATTCATTTAGTGGGTAGCTCTGCAATATTGAATCTGTGACGAGGTAGTCAGATTGCATGTATCTTACATTTTGACTATGGTCGTCGGATGGATGAAAGAGATGGGGTGGGGTACACATGTCTTTTCGGTTTCAAATTAGATACCAAATTTGCGTGCCAAATTTGCGTGTTGTGCGCGTTTTCATACATACAAAACAGTCGCCGCGGATCGACGTCAGTCCGGGGGATTCATCTAATGGGTAGTCACACAATATCACTCCTGTGATGGACAGGGTGACAGAAGACTTTTTGTGTATCTGCTGACTAAGGTTGTCGGGGAGGTGAAGGGTAGGTACACATTGTCGCGTGCGAACCACATGACTCTATTTTCCACCGGAAGGCAGAACCCCATGGTTCCCACGCGACGATATGTTGGCCCACTTTCAAATTAGTTATCTAATGTGCGTGTTGCGCTCACACCGGCCTCAATCCAGGTGGATTCATCTAATGGGATGTCACGCAATATCAATCCTGTGATGGGCAGGATGATGGAAGACTTGCAGTGTATCTGTTGACTATGGTAGTCGGGGAGGCGAAGGGTAGGAACACATTGTCGCGTGGGAACCAAACGACTCCACCTTCCGCTGGAAGACAGAAGAACCCTAAGGTTCCCACGCGACGATATGTTGGTCCATTTTCAAATTAGTTATCCAATTTGCGTGTTGCGCACGTTTTCAATGTAACACAAAAACAACTCGCCTTTACTTGGCTGCATAAGGGTGTATACACATAGATCCTTTTACCCACACATTCGTGCAGATGCACGCATGTTTACAGGGATGTGCTCATTTGCTTACATGAATGTGTGGAATTTTAAATACAGGCAGCACACCTTAAAATGTAACACGATGTGTACAGCGATCGTTTGCATATTCAAGGGAGGTGATATTTAAGGATATAGGATTGGGATACCAATTGTTTCATTTGGGCACGTATATGGGAAGATTTCCAACGTAATAAGTCACACATAAGGCGGTATACACATAGATCCATTCACCTACATACTCGTGCAGATGCACGTATGTTCGCTGAGGTGCATTCATTTGCATACATAAATGCGTAGAATTTCAAATACATGTGTCGACGATGGTCGTCGGAGAGGTGAGGGGGATGAAGGGGTGGAGGGGGTTAGGGGTTGGATGCACATCGTCGCGTGAGGACCACAAGACTCCAGTTTCCACTGGAAGATAGAACCCTATGGTTCCCACGCGACGATATGTTAGCTCACTATCAAAATAGTTATCCAATTTGCGTGTTGGGCACGCTTTCAGTGTCACACAAAGACAACTCGCCTATACAGGATTGCAAAGGGGGGGGGGGGGGGTATACACACTGATTTTTTTACCCACATACTCGTGCAGATGCTTTCCCGTGCATGCCTGTAAGAGTGCATTCGGATGGCTAAATAATTTTTCGGAGGGTACAGTGATAAAGGGTGGAAATTTAGGGCACGCTGTGTGTATACGAAGTACTATGTAAGATAGTTAGGTGGATGAAGTGGAATGAAGGAGAAACAGTGGTCCTATTTAAAACGAATGAAAAAAACAGAGGTCCTTTTTTAACTGCTTGAGGGCGAGATTTTTGGTGGTCTAAATTTGTTCTTCCAAACCCGCTCTGCCACAAACCACCGGAGAGCGCCCACATTCACCCTCCAACAATCTGCAATACAACTAGTTTATATGAACAACATATTTTGTTTTGCGTTTAACAGAACACGTGCACGTTCGCATTTGATATAATGGTGAAAGAATGAACATTACCTAATTTGTTTTCCAAAGACTTTTCTATCTCAGACTATTGGAGACCGCCCACTGGCACCCTCCAACAATTTGTAACAGAGCACACTTATGTAAACAAAATATTTTTTGCGTTTGACAGAACGCGTATACGTGCGCAGTTTATGTGCTGGGGAAAGCATAAACATTACCTAATTTGTCATTTAAGAATTGTTCCATCTCGAATAGGCACTATATAACATGTCGCAATAAAATAAACTTGCGTAAAGAAACGTATACGTGCACATTTGCTTTATCCGGGAAAGAATGAGAATTACCTAATTTGTTGTTCAAAGATTATTGAATCTCAAACAATTGGAGACTGCACATAGGCACCCCCAATAATCCGCCATTGAACGGACCTATATATACAAAATACTTGCTGCGTTCCACTGAGCATGCACACGTGCACATTTGATGTATCACGGAAAGAACGACCCTGACCTAATTTGTTATTCAAAACTTGTTCTATCTCAAACCAATGGAGACTGCCGATTGGAACTCTCCAATAATTTGTCACAGAACAGGCTTATGTAAACAAAGTATTTTTTTGCGTTTGACTGAACATGAAACACGAGCAAGGAAAATGTTGTCCGTCCTGGTACAGGTTACATATGTAATAAAATGTTTATCTGTTTTAAGCTGATGATATGAACATATGGAAAAGTTGTTAATGATTAGGTATCTATTGCACACTCATTAATTGCGAGAACATGCTTATGCATGCATGCACTTACATGCACATATGCAGAGAAGTTCGCAAAGGGAGGCAAAGGAAAAAGGATACAAAAATACACAAGCATGGTGGGGAGGGGGGGGGGGGGTACTAATCAACCCCCGAGCATTACATCAACCTCGATAAGTTCATATATGAATCCGTGGTAGATGTGGAGGTGAATGTAGTAAAGGAAAAACTGTGGTCCTATCGGAGTCGAAAGAGAACAATGGTCCAATGTAACTGATTGAGAGCTAGATGATTTTTCGTGATCTAATTTGTCACATAAAATTCGATCCATTACAAGCCATTGGAAAATGTCCATGGACATTCTCCAATAATTTGCAATACAGCAAACTTATATAAACCAAATATGGTTTGCGTCCGACCGAATATGAAACATAAACATGGAAAATGTTGACTTTTGTTCTGGGTAAATGATTGGTTAAAAATGTGCGGGGTGGGGGTGCATAACTAGTGAATGAGTAGATCGAAACTTTGCCAAGCATTATGCAAACTTATATAAACCAAATATGGTTTGCGCCCGACCAAAAATGGAAAATGTTGACTGTTGTTCTGGGTAAATGAATTGGTATTAATGTGTGTGTGTGTGTGTGGGGGGGGGGGGGGGGGGGGTAGTGAATAAATAGATCGAAACTTTGCCAAGCATTATGCATAAATACACCAGTATGGGATGGTGGGGGGAGGTGGGGGGAGGGTCTTCATCAAGCCAGAGCATAACAGCGAAACTTATATGAACCAAATATGGTTTGTGCCCGACCGAAAAAGTGTTGACTGTTGTTCTGGGTAAATGAATTGGTATTAATGTGGGAGGGGGGGGGGGTAGTGAATTAATAGATCGAAACTTTGCCAAGCATTATGCATAAATACACCAGTATGGGATGGTAGGGGGTGGGGGGGGGGGTCTTCATCAACCCAGAGCATAACAGCGACCTCGATAAATTCATATATAAATTCGTGTATATGTGGATGGAGACGGAGCAAATGAAAAGGAGTGGTCCTAACTGAAAAGGAGTGGTCCTATGTAACTGATTGGGCATGGGATCATTTTTGGTAGTCACATAAAACTTGTTCTTCCACTGCAAACCAATAATTTGCAATAGAGCAGACCTATATGAGCAAAATATTGTTTATGTTTGACTGAATATAAAACATAAACATGGAAAATGTTGGCTTTTGCTCTAGTACTGGTTACACATTCATGTTATGTGTTTATAGATGATGGCGTGAACATTCGGAACATTCGGAAAAGTTAATAATGGTTGTTCTTTTTGTTTGCATCCACATGCAAGTATTTACATACATATGAGGGTAGTAGTGGTAAGTGAATAGATATAAACTCTGCCAAGTCGGAAAGGAGAGTATGTATGCACAAATTTACCTATATGGAGGAGGGGGGGTCCTTCCCCGAGCACGGCTGCAACCTCGATAAATTCATGCATAAATTCGTGTGCATGTGGAGGTGCATACACACACACACGCGCGCGCGCACACAAATAATTATATATGCGCGCGCGTGTGCACGTATGCGTATAAATTTTTCATAATCAAGGTCTCTATATAGGTACTTTATTGCACATAAAAAGAATTCGGAGATATGCGAGGAATCAAGACACTATGGATGTTGGTGTGACTTCCTACTCGACATATTCTTTCCATCTCCCAGATACAGATTCCCTAAACTCCAGAATGACTCTTACACCGGCGACTCTGATTCTGGTTTTGAAATGTTTATCGGTCCTCAGCTTATAGGCTATAGTAGATAGTCTGCCCCGCTCTCTTTTCAGAGAGGGAGGTAAGTCAGTTCTAATGCTTTTCCTTATCCCCTTAAGCTTTTGTGCGGCCTTTAACATGTCCTGTTTATCTCTATCATTCCCTAGTCCAATGATTAACGGTTTGGGTGGTGGTGGTGCTGAGTTTGAATTGCCAATATTGGAGGAGGGGAGCCGGTGGATATTAACAGCACGACTCTCAACACGGGATGCATCGGAATCGCTATATCGTAAGTCTTCCTTGAGAAACTGTTCAACTCTGCAGTATGGATCTTCTCCAGATGTCTCACTAACTCCATACAGGAGGAGATTATACTTCCTGTCATGGATCTCACCCAGGAGCCGTTTCTCTTCGAGCTCGGTAAATTTGGCTTCCAAATTTAATTGAATATCTGGAATTAGTACACCTTCCACATCTTCAAGCTTTTGAGCATTATACTCCACAGAGTGAATTATGTCGATATGTTCCGATTTCATCGCACTAATTGTTGTGTAGATGGCTGTGATTTCGTTTTTTAAAAGCGACACCTCGGATTTTATTTGAGTCATTTCTTGCCTCAAGTTTTCCATACCAACAGTAAATTTTTTTTCTAGTTCAATTATTAATTTTTTGAGATCTGAATTGCTAACAGTTTCTAGCCTTGATCTACCTGACCTTGTAGAAGACATTGTCAACACGGGAAATCAATGAAAACTACTCACACTAGAATAGGAGAGAGCATCTACCAGTTCAAAGTTTTTGACTTGAATCTCAGTTCACAACATGAAGATCAGAACTCAGTTGCCATAAAATAATATCAGAAGCGTACATCTGTCATCTCAAGTTGAAGACAATGATGATCATCGATGATAAAAAACATTTTATAAGAGGGTTTTCCCAAGATCTGACTCCTCAGCTCCACTCGGTTTCCGCCATAATCGATATAAGCCTAACAGTACTCGCCATTGCTCGGTGGTCCCCTCCGGTTACTCCGGCTCTCTCCACCCATTAAACTGTCCGACACGAGGTGACCCTGGTTGTCGAAAGTATCGTAAAACCCCAATAAATAAATAAATAAATTGATTTGTTGTATGTTACCTTTTTTCGTGTCTCGGTTTTTTCGGTCATTGCATTTGTAAACACGGGTGGTAACATGGACGGTAAATGATCAATAGGTGTGCAGACGGAAGTAAGTATCATTAGTATCAGTCGGTGGGTACAGGTACAAGAGGGGTGGGGGGGGGGCTGAACAAGGGGCGTGTGGAATGGTGTACCAGGATGAACATAGGATGTATTGGCAGGGGGTCTGCGCAAATTGCCAGGAAATTCTGCGGTTGTTGTAGACGTATCTAATATTCCAGGGGAAACAAAACAGTTGAAGGCGAAGTTAGAAAAGTAGGGGTTACCCCGATGAAGTTAGCATCTGGTGGTGGAAAGAAAGAGGATGGCAGCATGAAGAGAGCGGTGGGTGGTAAGAAGAGGACTTTTGATGTAGAGGACGGCGGGTAGTTAACAGGATGTCCCGTAGAGTAGAGGAGTGGGAATCCAGAGGCACGGGTAGAGATAGATGTATGAATACTAAACGGTGCTTGGAGTGGGGGTCTAAGGATGAAGATGTTGGGGTGTCAGCAAGAGGAAAGGTGAGGTGGGTAAATGATAAGAAAGTAGAGGGTGGTTTGGCAAGGGATGGTCGTAGCGTGAAAAATAGCTTCAGTGGGTTGGGAGCAGCAGGTAGCTATGAGGGTCTCGAGCAGGTTGTCGAAGATGCTATCAGGTGGTGTTGGTGGTATAAGTCATTTTAGAAAAGGTGAATCAGAAGACAGTAGTTAGGGGTTTAACGGAAACTGGTGATAGGGGGGTTGTCTGTATAGTACGGGAGCTAGATAGGGTACATGTAGTCTGTGGTTCACATAGTCTGAACCGAACTACTCTTTGTTTTCCTGGGGCGAAGGTGGAGGATAGAGGATAGAGTGGATAGTATTGTTAAGGGTTCAGTCCGGATCATGAGATATGTATGGGTTGGATGAAGCGATCAGAAGTCCAGAAAAGGGAAGGGGGTGTAGGTATGTATGTTAGGGATGAGTTAGGCCCTGTGAGAATCATAGAATTATCAAAAGTAAATACAAGCAATCAAGTAGAAAGCGAGATAGTGTGTTGGGATTGTATATTTGGCAGTTGAAGGGTGCTAACCTGAATGGAATGATGAAATATATACAACACTCAGATCCAATGTTGCTAACTGGAAAATGGGTGTTCCATACGGTATTAAGAGGAAACTTGAACGAACACACTGAGGGCAGAACAGATGGCATCGTGGGATGGGAGACAGGACAATCAACGGTAATGGGAAGAACCCCTTAGAATTTACAAATGTACTGGGACTTGAGATTTTAAATAGGGACGCAAAGTGTAAGGGTAAATGGAGATGGGACAGGAACGACAGAAAGACAATAATCGATCATGTACTATTGACGCAGAGCTGTGGAGATGAAGAGAAGAAAATTCTGAGTTAAATAGTGATCACAACCTGACACCAATAAGGGTTCGGGGCAATAGAATACCAAAACAAAGGGTGGTCTTTAAGGACATTTGGAAACTGGGAAAAGAAGCAGACTGGGTGCACTTATAATGAGGAGAATTTAAATTCAAAGCTAACAAATGGGGCAACCCGAGATAAAGTTCAAAGGTGGCCGATTCAATAGCGAGAAGTCTAAAAGATGATGGAAGTGAATGCATAGGGTAGAATTGGAGTAACGACAAGTGAACTAGGACATAAGGTAAGCTTGAACGCGCAATAAAACAGAGAAAGAAAAAAAATATGCTGCCTTTAGGATGTGTAGAAAACTTAAGGATAACGTTTAGGAGTTGGCCGATTTAATAGTGAGAAGTCTAAAGATGCTGGAGGGGAAAGCATAGGAGAATTAGAGTGACGACAAGTGAATAATGAGCTCAAACTCGAAATAAAATTAAAAAAAATTGCTGCACTTAGGAAGTGTAGAAAACTTAAGGGGGTAAATGCTACAGCCACTAAAAAGCCAAAGAAGTTGGTGAAAAAGCAAGAACAAAGGTGAATATAGTCAAGGACAAAAATAGGAAAACACGGAACAGTAATCTAATTAAAGCAATAAGAAAAACAGGGGATTCAAGTTGCAATGTATTCTGGAAAAGGAAAAAAACTAACAAAGACAACACCCTGCAGAGCATTAAGGTGGAGGGTAAAAGCATCGACAATCAGGAGAGTATAGCAGGAGAAATGATCAATCATTTGGAGAGGGTAAATAATAGAAGATGGTGGGAAGGCGTTCCTTCAGAATGTAAGAAGGAGAGCACAGAATATTTATTTAACCCTTTACCTAACATGAAAAGCAGACGACACTTGCAAAAAAAATTCTTGAATAACTAATTTTTTTCATTTTTGTCTCAAAAAAATAGGTTATGACCCCTCATTTGGAACGAGCTCGACGAGCTCGTTCCAATGAGGGGTCACAACCTATGTTTTTGAGACAAAAAATGAAAAAAATAATGAAAATTAATTGGCGATTTTTGAGAATAGCGCTGGCCGGTTTTGGCCGTTACGTTAGGTAAAGGGTTAACTTAGTATGCTGGGATATTGAAGTGGAGAGAGTACGAAATGCAGTCATCAAGTTAAAGAATGGAAAAGCAACAACGAGTCTTTAAAAAGAGGAGAGATCCAATATGTGGCTATCTTACGTCACTATTTAACATGGCAATCAGAAAGCATGAGGTAAAGGCAGAGAGGGTAAATTTCATACACAAAAATGAGATACGGAAGTCTTAGATAATTAAAGCGGAATATCTGTTAGCATGAATATTGGGAAGGTAGTTTGCAAGATTCTTTGTGGAAGACATGTGAAAATTGTGGAAGAAAAGGGATTCCTGGGAGAAAAACAAAATGGGTTCCGAAAAGGGATTCGAGTCACTTACCACTTCTTTACTCTCTCCAAGCTGATAGAATCAACAAAAGTCAATAAAAGAAAGGTGCTTATGGTATGTTGATGAGAAAAAAAGCACACGACAGAGTGTGGGGCCGGGGGTGTAACAGAAGCTTGAGGGTCTTGGAATCGAAGGAAAGGTTGTTGGACACCCGAGAGAACTATACAAAGATGTGAAGAGTGTACTGAAGCTGGGAAACATCACAACAAAAAAGGTCCCAAAAGGATGGTGCACGTTGCCACCGATTGTGGATGCATTGTACATAAGTTATTTAAGAGGGGAGTTAATTGCAAGTGCAGAGGTGGGGGGGGGGGGGGGGGGTGGGTGGCTTCAAAGCTGGAGAGACCAAAATCCCAGCACTATTCTTTGCCGATGACAGGGGTCTCATAGCAGAGAGTGACGAGGGCCTACAGAAACTGTTAACCATGGTAAAGAAGTACGGGGGTAAATGGCAACTTGAACAGAACGAAAACAAGGGAGCTAATGTAAAATTACTCTATAGTGACTGACAGGTTAGAAGGAGACCGAAGCAGGGGAGTGGCCTTATCGGGGAAGGGTCATCGAGGATTGAAATAGAAACTAGCGAGCTGGAATTGGGACCAAGAGCTCTTCAGACGGGTTGTACAAAAAGATGCCCCAGCTTTTGAGAAGTACCTAGATTATTATTATTATTATTTATTGGTGTTTAAGGTCACATGGTTCTGCACAATGGCTAATCATGTCCACGACAGTTTTACGGGTGGGGGAAGCCAGAGTACCCGGGGAGAACAACCAGCGAGCACCTGTCAGCTCCCAACATACTAACTCCACACATGCAGGGTTAGCATTGGTTGAAGACAAGTGAACATCGATGTGCACTACGCCTTAGCACACAATGCACCTGTGACCCCACGTGGACAATTGGGGTGCAGTGTCTTGCCCAAGGACACAACGCGGTTTCCGCAGGTGGGATTGAACCGAATACCTCTCGGTTCGTAGCCTGAATCTCTGTCTACTGAGCCACTGCCCCCACCCCCAAGTACCTAGATGGACCATATTGGGGTCTTTGTTGTTCAAAGTGAAATTGCTGTCACTGGAGTCTGAGGGGAAGAATTTAATGAACCGAACCATTCGGCCGACAATATGGAGTTCTGTATTATTGATGTACTTCATAGTGGACCCTGATCTCGGTGGAAACACACAGATCAGAAGTGACAAAGATCTACATTGGATCTTTATCCTCCAGACCATGCATCCGTATGGTTTGAACAGGCTTGGCTTTTAATCTTTTTAATAGTAAGTAGTTGGTAAACTTGTTCCGTTACGCCAATGTGACTTATCGGCTAGTGATTACTGGTAAAAGTGAACATTTCGGTTACAATAAGAGGGGAACCGATTCACTCCTTCAGCATCTGGCCGGGATAACTTATTCCGTCGACCAATTTAATCCTCATCCGTCACAATAACTTTTTACAAATGCAGGTGAAGTAATACAACCATCCATTGCAGTAATCACACCGTGCACTTCAATTGAAGTCCCCGGTACCTCAAAAATTAATCTTTTTACATGATCCCGGCGACCTGCACATACTAGCAGGGGGATAATTATAGAGCACACATCCGGTTACAAAGAGAAAAAACACGAATCTCTCCTAAAACGTCTGGTTACAATAGAAAGGAGAACAACTGGTCCCACCATTTCCGGGGCGAAAAATAGTAGCAAGGGAGACAATCCCATTCGTCTTGGTCCCAAGTCGAGGAACATCTCTACTAGGGGCACATCCCCTCACATGGCTTTCGGCACAAAGGTCAATCAAAGGCCAAAAGTTCACAACTCCCCCACCCCCAACAGGATGTCCTGACTTTCTGATCTAGGTGGTGCAGCCGCCCAGGCGGCTGCACTGCCATTGTGACATCGCGACTGCAAAATTACCCATTCAGGCCCCCAATTGACCGGTTCGTGACAGCCTCTGATGAAAGTATAAAAAGGGAACTAGCAACTGGCTTTCATAGCACTGAAGAAGAACGCAATAGTTTGAAACTAACTTGGCATCGTAAGCCTCGACTTAGTAATACATAACATTTGAACTTTGGCTAACCTCTGTTATATATTTATTTAACATCGCAGGTGATAGGTTTCTTTAAAATATAAGCTTCGACATCTTCACTCAAAAAAGTTTAGTTAGGGTATAAATATTGAGCACCACTCAGGTAGTGTACGGGAACAGGAATCAAGACTCCTAACGTTAGTTGATCAGGTAGTTCCCTATCAACAGCTCTAAAACCTATACACGTAGAGTGAGAAAGTAAAGTGGAGTGAAGAAACAGAAAGTCATCTCCTTGTCATAAGCTGACAGATGTAAGATTTTTGAAAAATGGGATGCAAACAAGATGATGTATGTTCTGAGTACTTGTACAAGCAGTTCATGTTAACTCAATACCACGGTCAGAACACAGTGTGGGTGGTAGGGAGGACAACACACACATTAACCCTTTATCCAACGTAATGGCCAAAACCGTCCGGCGCTATTCTAAAAAATCTCCAATTAATTTTCATTATTTTTTCATTTTTTGTCACCAAAACATAGGTTATGAACCCTCGTTGGAACGAACTCATCGAGAATTTTTTTTGCAAGTGTAGTCTGCTTTTCATGTTAGGTAAAGGGTTAAACACATTTGTAGAAAGTATTCCAAATTTAAGATCACAGTGCATGGTATTGGTTATCAAAGGCACGTTGACACACTTTCAAGTTTACAATCACATAATGAAATATCGATATTTAGTTTGTGTGACTGGGGTGTTTTGAAAGGATATATGAGTGTAGTTCGTCCCATATACAAGAGATTACCCTAAAGATGCTGACATACCCCATTTGAAAATCTTCAAAACTCATTTCAAATCACAAAAAAGAAATACAGCAAATGTGTACCACTCTGTGGTAATTTTGAGTTTGCACAAATGCACTCGGAATATTTCAAAAGCAATTTTAAAACCAAAAAAGAAGAAATTCATGAAATTCAATCCCGCGCACCCCCAATTTTATCTTTCTATTTTCTTTAAAATCACTTGAAATTATTGAAAATGCATATTGACCCCCACCCCACCCCACCCCCCCCCCAAAAAAAATAAAAACTTATAACACAATAACCCAAAACAAAAAGTGCAATCCCACGCATGAAAAATGGCAAATGGAACTGACATTTATGATTGTGTGGAGCTTGACATTTGTAAACTAAACTATTCAAAGAACGTAGTGGATATTTGATGAAAGTGAGATATATGAAGAAATATATTTATAAGTTCATCAAAAAGACAGTTGATGCATTGCACTGTGTCATCTGGTGAATGATTTTAGCGATAGTTGGGTGCCTGACAAGCACACATTATTCCATGTACTGAGCTGTATAAGCCATGGATGGTCAGTCAGAGAATTTACAACATTCAGTCCAAGACTTCAATACCTTGTAAATCCTCCTCGGTTCGTGAGACAAGCGCGGATCCGACGTGGCATTCTCCTCACCAAACGTCCAATATCAGCTTGACAGATGTTATTCCATTCTTCGTGCAGTGCAGCGGCGAGTTCCTGGACATTGGTGGGGGATGCTGGCGTTGTTGTAGGCGCCTGTCAAGCATATCCCAGACTTGCTCGATTGATGAAATGTCTGGGCTCAGTGCTGGCCAAGGCAGTATAGTGATGATCTGCTCCTGGAGGAGCTCTGTGGCGACACGGGCCCTGTGTGCTCTTGCATTGTCATCTTGGAAAACGAATCGACAGATGTGACGTCGTGCAAATGGTACCACATGAGCTGCTAACATGTTGTCGCGGTAGTACTGCCCTGTGACACGCCCTTGGATGATATGTAATGCTGTTCTGCTTGTCATGGTTATGCCTCCCCGCACCAAAACCGATCGTGCTGCCTAACAGTTACATCATGGTATCGTTCGTTCCGCCGCCACCACACTCCTGTCGTGGAAGTCTGGAGTGAACCTCGATTCATCGGAAAACATGACGTTGCTCGACCGACGATTGTCCCAGCGCTGTCCTGCTCCACACAATTACGCCTTGCTGCGATGTAACGTTCAGTCAAACGTGGAATTATTCGAGGTGGCCAAGCGTGCAAATTCCAGCTGTATAGGTGTTTTCACATAGTCTGACCACTGACTCGCACATCTGTCGCTGGGTGCAGTTGCTTCCAATTTCTGAGGAACTTTGATGGCGGCTCAATAATGCTGTGGTTCCTGGTTAGCAGTTGTCGCCCTTGGAAGACCTGGCCGGCGTTTGTCATCAACATTGCCTGTCTGACGGTAGCGTGACCACAGCCTGCTAATCACCAACTGAGTAACCTTGTAAATTTGAGCCCCTGCATTCTGTCTTGCCAGCTCTCAACATGCCAACGGCACGTAAGTGTTCGTCACGTGTCAGTCTTCGCATACCTCAAACGTTACATTTCGACCAGAAACTATTGGTGATTGAGTTAAAACCAAGAAAAGAACTATGAGCCCTTCGAAAAAGCCCGTTCAGTGCAAATTAATATTTCAAAACGTACCCCACAGACATTAAAGCTGCGCTTGTGCGAAAAACCTGCACGAAGTTTTCGTGGGCCGGTGATATTCATGATTTACAATAAACTTTGTAACATTTTGATGTGTCCAATCACGCGTATCCAATACCATTTTTGGAAAATATCAACATCAGTTTGGATATCCCCTACTTTTTTTTGAATAGTATATTATATGCGACACATGTTCTGACTGTCCTAAACATTTGTCTGAAGTTTGATAATTGTCGTTTGATTCATTTTCTGAGTGATGGCTAAAACACGAATGATTTTAAGTGTGACCTTGAAGTGCGTAACATTTAAGTTATAGATTCATCATCCTCTCATGGTCTTTTATAATTGTATTTCTCAATTATGCCATAGACAAAAATTATGACCTCGAAAATGTGAAAGGCAAGTGCGACCTTGACCTTGAACATATGCATTCTTGCACTGTGTTGACTGACCTAAATCCTAGTAATCGTGAGATTCACACACACATGTCACTGAAGGTTTATAATAATCACACCACATGGGAGATTCTTTAATGTAAGCAGAGGTCATCCTCCACTCCACCCAAACTCTCCCCAAGTGGCAACTGTGAAGGCTAGAAAGACCTGTGACTGAAGTCTGGTAACAATCGGGCCATCCATGAGGAAGATAATCCCGGGAAAGGGCATTCTTGTTCACTATGGTAAACAAGCACTGGTTTACTGGAATAATTGCACCCAGTAACCAATGCCTGGTGTAGATATCCTATAAATTGGAAACACCTGTATAAATGGTCGGGTGAACTTGGCTTTATATCCATGTTGTGGTCATGATTAGCCATTGTGCTCAGATATGTGACCTTAAACACCAATAAATAAATACCAATGACCTCAGTGCTGTTTGACCATTTATCTAGTCTAATATATCGAACAAGCACAAGCCACAAAAATCGCTATTCAGGTTTTTTTTTCTCTCTCAATTTATGCTTCCTAAACATAGCGCATGACTCCTCATCATGCTCGTTCCAATAAGGGGGTCACAAGCTATATTTTGGAGGCAAAAACGAACATTTTAAATCACTCAAAAAATTGTTTTCCAGGAGGCGCTCTCTAGATTGTTTAAGCTTCAGGCCTGGCATTCTGAAAAATGCAGGAGGGCAAAAAATCGCTCTCCTCAATCAGCTTAGGAGAGCAATTAGCTTTACACAGCATTTTAAGTATCCAGTTGAACGAATTCATTGAAACTGAAACCAACAGACTATTACATCAGTGATTTTATTAACTTTACTAAGGTAAAGCGAAATCTCTTAGACATCTAGATGTCTCACTCAACAACCGAACACACACTTGACAAGATCTGTGTGTATACCCAGACCTGTTGTCCAAGAAAGTCATACCCCTACCACTACCACCTTCAACCCCCCAAGGGGGGTTGAAGGTGGTAGTGGTAGGCGTATGACTTTTTTGGACACTAGGTCTGCTTGAATCTACAGTCACATCCTGGTGCAAGTGCTTCAAGTGACAGGATAGTAGTAATGGTAGTATATTATAGTGTCAATATTCCTTGAATAATTACCCCTCAAACTGTGATGTCAGTTGTTGAACTTGAAACTGACAGAAAAAAAAATATTGCTGTGACCCATTTTGCTTCAAATGATTGCAACTGTGTTTGGGTATGGTTGCAGCCATTACCTTTTACCACTAAACCACTTTCAAAATGAAATTACGTGATGTTATGTGACTTCGAAGTTAAATTACATTTTTGCTTTACAACAAAAAATTAATGTGAGCATAATACATGTAATCTCAATCATCCCAGACCAAAATATTTAGGAGGGCAATTTTTCGGTCTCCTTAATTCTTTCAGGAGGGCAGTAAGGAGAACTAAAAAATCGCTCTCCTGAAATTGCCAAGCCTGAAGCTTATTTGTTTTACAAGGACTGGCAGTAAAATCATGCAACATATATTAACGTCTCTCCGTGGCCCAATGGCGCATGGGTGTGGGATGACCTTTTGTAGCGGCCAATTCGTGGCCTCGGTCTTCTCGAATACTACAAAGGGGTCTTTAGCCTACATGGAGTGTGTTTCTCTCCGCACCGAGAACAGCCATTTTACGCCCCCATCCCCACCTCCGATGGGACGGTTCGGTGACAGCATCAATCCCACAACTGATGCTAACAGAGAGTGTGTGAACACCTAGAGAACTTTCCTCTTTCCTCGGCCGAGGATCAGTCCCGGAAATTCTTGCACGAGAGACCAGCAGACTTATCCGCTCTCCACTCGTATAAGTCAAAGGATTAAACATCAAATGAGGGTTTCCAGAAGTATTCAAGAGAACTCACACAAACCTTTGTAATGCACCACTTCATATGTTGAGAAATATTTTGTACAAACGTTTGATATTTTGTAAACGAGTAGTATCAATCTGCTGATCTGGTCCTTCTGCTTGTTTGTTAACAAAGATTATATTTATAATTTGTTCCAGGACAATAAATACGAAAAAAGATAAGATTGTAACAGCTGCCATTGATTTTGGTACAGTGTTTTCCGGGTATGCCTATGCTATGAAATCTGACCTACAGAAAGACCCACCACGTATCTTTACCAATCGATGGTCATCGGGAAAAACAATATCATACAAAGCACCTACATGTGTTCTGTTCAACAGTGATAAAACAATGGAGGCGTTTGGTTTTGAAGCCGAAAACAAGTATGCTGATTTGTCTGCAAATAGGTTACACAATTCTTGGTACTTCTTCAGACACTTCAAAATGATGCTGTATAAAGCAAAGGTAACGGTTTGGTGTAAGAAAAACAAATGTTATATTCAGTATGCTTTCAGCAGGGACCGAGTGTGCCATAGGTCATTTAACTGGTAGAGTGATAGGTTTATTTTGGGCACCCAAATTTGTACCCATGTCTTTGCTTTGTTATAATTTAGGAGAGACAGGCACTCTCTCATCAATTGTAACAAGGCAAATCTATACAGACTAAATAATTTTACTTCAAAATTATATGAACCATATCCACTGAATATTAAGCCTTTATGTCATGGTACCTGCACTTCAGGATAAAGCCCAAATATGGGCTTCCAGCACTCTACCAGTTAAGGAGTCTTTTTAGTTCAGCTGACTGAAAAACGTGGGAGCTTAAGTGATCACTTTCTGTCCGTCGCCTTTCCATCCGGCGTGTAATGTCTCCTCCTAACCCCTGGGCCAAATTAAAACAAATTTGATATGCATGTTCAACATCATATGTCAATTCAAGTATCTTCAAATAAATTTGCCACGCCGAAAGGGGGCTTCTAAATGGGCATAACTCTCATAGCGCCTATAAATTGTTTTTCAAAATTAAAAAAATCTTCTCCAGAACCATCAATTAGAATCTTTTAATATTTGGTATACAACATCTCTGGGGGAGGGGGCAGATTCAAGTTTGTCCAAATTGAGTTTCCGCCGGAGTTCATATTTCAGCAATCTATTGGAGCCCAATGTTTACGTTAGCGCAATATGAGGAGATTTCTTTAGATTTTCAGATTCACCAGTCAGCATTCTTTCATATTCTATTCAAAATAAGTGGGGGATATCCAAACTGATGTTGATATTTTCCGAAAATGGTATTGGATACACGTGATTGGGCACATCAAAATGTTACAAAGTTTAGTGTGGATCATGAATGTCACCGGCCCACGAAAACTTCGTGCATAGTTTTTGCACGAGTACCGCGTTAATGTCTGTGGGGTAAGTTTTGAAATATTCATTTGTACTGGCCGGGCTTTTTCGAAGGTCTCGTCATTCTTTTCTTTGTATAATCTTGTTCATCAATAGTTTCTGGTCAAAACGTAACTTTTGAGGTATGTGAAGACTGACACGTGACTACCGTGTTCGTGCCGTTGACATGCTGGAAGCTGGCAACAGCCTGACTGCAGTGGCTCAAATTCTCAGCCCTACTCAATCGGCTCAATCGATGGTTCGCAGGGTGTGGTCACGCTACCGTCAGACAGGCAATGATGATGACAGATGTCGGTCAGGTCGTCCAAGGGTGACAACTGCTAACCAGGATCGTTTCATCCAAACCATATCATTACGCAACCGCCATCAAAGTGCTTCAGAAATTGGACAGAAGCTTCAACGAGCGACAGATGTGAACGTCGGTGGTCAGACTATCTGAAATCGCCTTCACAACTGGAATTTGTACGCTTGACTACCTCGTGTGATTCCACGTTTGACTGAACGTCACATCTCAGCAAGCCGTAATTGGTGTGATGCACGGCAACGCTGGGACAATCGTCGGTGGAGCAACGTCATGTTTTCCGATGAATCAAGGTTCATTCTCGACTTCCACGACAGGCGAAACAGTATGGCGGCAGTGGAACGAACGATACAATGACGTAACCCGTTAGGCAGCACGATCGTTTTGGTGGTGGATCGGTTATGGTGAGGAAAGGCATAACCGTGACAAGCAGAACAGCATTACATGTCACCCATGAGCGTGTCACAGAGCAGTACTACCATGTCAACATGTTAGCAGCTCATGTGGTTCCATCTGCACGAAGTCACGGCCGCCAATTCATTTCCAAGATGACAGTGCAAGAGCACACAGAGTTCCCCAAGGAGCAGAACATCACAACACTGCCTTGGTCAGCACTTAGTCCAGACCTTTCACCAATCCATCTCTTATGGGATATGCTTGGCAGGCGCCTACGACAACGTCAAGAACCCCCTACCAATATCCAGGAACTCGCCACTGCACTGCAGGAAGAATGGAATAACATCAGTCAAGCTGATATTGGACGTTTGGTGGGAAGTATGCCACGTCGGATCCGCGCTCGTCTCTCGAACCGAGGAGGATTTACAAGGTTTTGAAGTCTGGGACTGAATGTGGCAAATTCTCTGACTGACTGCCCATGTGTGGAATGTGTGCTTATCAGACACCCAACTATCTCTGACATCATTCACAAGATGCCACAGTGCAATGCCTCAGCTGTCTTTTGGATGAAAATATAAATATATTTCTTCATATATCTCACTTTTATCAAATATATTGAATAGTATATAGTATATTTGGTATCACACCTCTGGGGAGATCAGATTCAAGTTTGTTCAATTCGAGTCCCTGGCTTAAAATTTTGGTTTTCTAGTGGGGGTAGGTTGAAGTTTGTTCAGATCCATTCCTTAGTGTTTTCCATACAATTTGCCTTTCTAACTGCATTGACATAAAAAAACCCTTGGAAGTTTGACACTGCTTGTCGACAGCTGATAGAATTGGAAGCACTCAGGAAGACCTATGATAATAATTATCTGACACGGACACCAAAGTCTTGAACAATTTCAGTATTATTATTTATTTATTGGGTTTAACGGTACTTTGACATCCAATGTCATATCTTGTCGGTGACAGTTTTACGGGTGGAGGAAACCGGAGTACCTGGAGAGAACCACCGAACAACGACGAGCAGCTGCAAGCTCCCAAACATCGTAAGTCTACAGTGCAGCACAGGCAGTGCTAGATTGGTTGAAGACATGCGCACCATCGACGTGCAGAATGCCTTAGTACTCGGCGTCATCGTGCCCCCATGTGGACAATCGAGGTGAAGTGCTTTGCCTAAGGATACAACGTGGGAGTCCGAATCAATCGCTTAGACGGTCACCCATCCAAGGACTAACCGGGCTCGACGTTGCTGAACTTCGGAGGACATAAGTTCATGAATTCATGTCTCTGTAGTGTTGATGAATCATGACCAACGGAATGTGACCCAAAATAAGTCTTTGAGCCAGTTTGTCAGGTGAGTGATTAAGGCTTCCTGCGGCCTCTTGTTTTAAAGGCAAACAGTGTTCTGTAATGCTCTGCCTTACACAGTTCAGCTACAGATAATACATGTTTCTGTTCTCAGGAGTAATTAAACATTCTCATTTTTGCCCTCAAAAACATAGCTTATAACATGTTTATCGAGCTGGTGTCAGTGGGTGGAGGCGTTTTTTAGCAAACAATGAAAGGGTAACGCTATTTTATGTCGCTTTCTGCAAATTTGGACGATACGTCGGGTTGAGAGTTAAAGGGCGCTGTTCGACTGGGCCCAAAGAAATTATTCCAAAAGTACATATTTATGCAATTACATTTCCACGGAAAGGCAAGTTTCCGCATATAGCGTTCAGTAAATTCTGGAACTGAGCTCAAATATGGACAGATATTATAATATTTGTTCTTTTACAAAATGGGGCGAGTGGTTTACTTCTCCTGATCAGTCAAGTTTCAAATAGTCTTTACACAACACAATTCCAACAACAACTCCAGCATGCCGTGGGCATTCCTTGGCTGCACAGCTTATTCTGTATGTTTTACAGATTCCATTTTACTCTGCGTACCATACAATGAAGGCAAAATTGGAACAGTAAATAAAGCCAAATAAAATATAATGTACAGATAGTCCTAATTTATTTGCATGATCCTTTCTTAGCAAAATAAATAGGTCTCACATCTCACTAATTTTTAACGGCTGGACAATGTCAAGCTTTTTTGTGAATTGTAATATTCGACCATGAGTGTCTGCTCATTAATGTCGTATACAATTTGGCTTAGTGTACAGAACTGTTTACTTTGTGACATATCTGCGTTAACCTTTTCAAGAACTCCATGTTCGCTAACGCCCTGGGATTCGAAATGCATACACACTGTATCCTTCAGAGGTTAGATAAGACCATTAAAACATAGTCTTCAAAATTATCTGTGTAGCAGGTGTGTTCCATGTTATGGTCGGGTCTACATCAGTGGTGGTTCACAATTCCCTTATATATTTTGTGAACCTTACGACGTATCAAAATATCAGAAATTACCATTACTTTTTAAGTATATAAATAGACAGAACGTGATGTATGTTTGAATCGATAGGTGTTTTACTTAACGAGTTGGAATGGCGTAGTCATATTTCCCGAGAGCCCTAGGCTCGAGCAAAATATGACTTCGCCATTCCAACGAGGTGTGTAAAACACCCACCGACTCAAACACGCATCGCGTTCTGTGTTTATTAACCATCCCATACATTAAAAATTATTTAAATAAACAAATTGTAAGTCCGATGTTTAAACCCAAAGGTGAAGAGTCCGTTTATTTTGACTGAAGCGGTACTGATCAAATGGATTGATAAAAAATCTAAACAAACTTTTGGGAACCAGTGTTTGTTGAAATTCGTATCGCTGTTTCTCTTCGGCTGGTGCCCATTCACGCCTAACCATTTGGTGGCTATTAATGTTAATAAAAATATAAGTACAAATTTGTGCAGATTTGCAAAACAGCTGGCGGAAACATTTTTAAAGGAAGTTCGAAGCATGTCAAGATGTCCGAAGATTTACCGAAATAAAGTTGACGAATTTAGATATAACAGGATCCACAAAACGAGACGGCCACGGAGTGGGTTAATGTTCTAGTTGGAAATGATTGTTTTTTTTTTAAAAACTATTATCTCATTTTTGGTTAACTGTTTTTTTTTGTGAACCGACTTTATTTTGCGTTGGACATTTTCATTTTCACACTATGCGACAGACTGTCTGCAATTGTATAACGAAATTTGGAAACTTTTCGAAGCGTTACTGATGACTCGATGGGAAAGGAACTGGTATGGACGGTGCTGGGAAAAAAGTTCTAGCTTGTGCATCACCCATTAAATGCAGAATCATTAATGTTATAGCGGCCATTCCGTTAAATACAAGGGTTTAAACTTGAATTGATGTGTAATAAATAGTAAATCCAAAATAAATAAATGTTATATAACAAACACTGTCAAAAATATCAATTGGCAGAATTTCAAACTTCATGCCCATTATACACGTCTTGATATATTCTGGTATTTTTTATTTTTTTTAATAAACCTTCAAACTCCTTCAATTTGTTTCTGTTAGAGTTTATCCATGCTGACAACGCTTAAAGAACTGGGAGGCAAAACTATGCTGGCAATTGATGTATTTGCAGCAGCTATTAAGTTTCTGAAGCAACATTTATTGGATGAAATTCACAAAAGAGCGAGCAACATCACTGAAGATGATGTGCATTGGGTGTTGACTGTCCCCGCCATATGGATGGATGCAGCAAAACAGTTCATGAGAAGAGCTGCAAAGGCAGTAAGTGTTCTTGTACAAATTATAATTTTGAAAGAATAGTTGCATGCAACCCACTTTAAACTGTAACACTTGCTCGAGAAAAACTATTTACTTGTTTGCTTAAATGACGCTTTTGACAGCCACGGGCATATCATGTCTAGTAGTGTTACGGTTACCAAGCAACGACAAGTACATGTCAGACTTTTTCACCTACTAACCCTTATGCACGTTATTTGTAAAATGGTTATATGGAATTTACTGCAGATGATTAGTATGGTAGCTTTTTTCAGAAGAGTGGCGCTTTCAGTGCAAACTGTCCAAAATGGCCTAAATCATGAAAGAAATGTACAGAACCACACTTATGTTTGAATGGTTTAATGATTACTGGACGAGAGCGAATAGCGCAGGGATACCACGGTAGCTGTTAGGCTCATGTGGTATCCCTGCGCCACTCGCTCGAGTCCAGTACTCGTTAACCCATTGAAACATAAGTGTGGTTCTGTATTCATTACACACACAGCCCCGAAAAGGAATTCACTGTAATTAATCGCCAATTGAATTAAATAGTCAACGATTTGAACAGTTGAAAGGATTTTACTGAGAAACGGGCAGTTTTGTCAGAGAACCAGTCTTAAGTCTTTGAACTTGCCACTGGTAGAATCCCAATTGATTCATTTTATTCGCCAAAACATGTCGGTCTGAACATGATGTTCAACATCAGACATCAGAAATTAAGAGCTCTGAAATGTGTTTTGAGAAGTGTGTTTTGAGAAGTGTGTGTGCGGGTATTATATCTGGAGAATGGAAAACGTACAAGGATTTTAATTTAAAGACGATGCAACCTGGTCACTCTGTTTAAATCCGTGCTTTTTAAACTGAAACTAAAGTAAACTCGGGTTGACTGTGTATAAGGCTATCGCCATTTCCGTTCTGCAAAGTAACAAAATTACACACTGGATGAGAAAAGACATTTTTGTGCAATAATTAATCTTCCGGCGCATCCATTCGATCGTTTAGAGTAAGTGGGACAGTTTGTGATTCCTTTCTGGGTGAACTTAGCAGGTTTAGTTAGCAGTTTATTTTTCAGCCTTATAAAGTTTCTTTTTCTGACTTTAATTTTTTTTTTAGCTTTCTTTTTATTTTACCTCAAGTCTTGATAACCTTTGTTTGAAAAGGAATGCATTTACAATAATGGCTTTAGGTAGTCCACATGTATTACATGCAAAGCGAGAAACAAATTATACAATAACTGCAAGAAAATGTCATTTCTCTTGTCTCCACAAGTTTAGACACCATTATAACCTCTCCACTCCCACCCATCACTAACCAGACAGCATTTTCACAAAAGCTCTCGAAATGAGAACCCAAAAGTCTTTGTCAGAGGCTGAAAGAGATATAAAGGGGAGTGGGGTTGCTTTCACCGGTAAGCTCCTACTTATTTTTGTTGCTAATATTTTTAAAGATTGATTAATATTTTCATTATTTTGTACAGCTATACTTCACCAGTGTGTTATCTGAACGGTTCTATCAACATTTTTGTCTTGGTATCTGGTTCAAAACAAAAATAATTCATTATGTGTCTCGTACTAAATCTTGTCAATCTTAAATTTGGAATTATTTTGAAACTGCATTTAGTAAGTCGTTTAAAGAGTACTGGTAGAATATGGCTAATGATAGGCTTCTGGAGGACATTTTCTTGGGGATGTGGACTGACCAAACTGCTCTGAACTTATGTTTCAAAATTAAAATGCAGGCAGGTCCTTACCTTGAATTTACCTGGTAGCCCATAGAAATGCTGTGCCCGCTGCCCTGATATTTGCCAGACTTAAAAAATACCCCTCCCTCTGAACAATTTTTTTCTGAAAATAGCAATCCCTTGCCATAAAAACTGCAAAAGAGTGCAGACCCCCCCTCCCCCCACCCCACCCCCATACAGAGAGCATTTGATTTGGTGCTAAGAGTTAAAGCAAAATAATATGCTTGTACAAAACAGAAATACTAGCAAAAATGTTCGATTAGTCATTTAAAAACACACATAAATCTATGTTTGGCAAATATTGTCTTACTGCTTATGTTTTAAAATTAAATATTCTAATAATTATTTTTCATGGAAGTCGTCACATAAAATTCATAAAATTGATATGTTGTATCAGACACATGTATTTACCACTCCTCCTCTCGTCGATCCTATCCAGTAGTGGGTAGGTGGTAACATTTTTTACTCAGTAGTACAAGCTACAGAAAGTCATATTTCAGCATTACTACTTTAGCCCCCCCCCCCCCGAAAAAGCCCCCAAAACGTTGAACCAAACCCCACAAACCCGTACGTAAACTACTGAGTTTTTTTTTAAACGCGTCTTTTCATTCTTCCACATTATTTTCTTTCTTCAGCTAGTATGGCTGCTGTGGGGTGGGGGGGGGGGGCACCCAGTTAGGCCTACAAGTAATAGTGGAATCGGTGATAGTTAATCAGGAACTGCATGCATTAGCTGTAAGATATCTGCTGGCACTGTGGGCGTGTCGCAGTCAGCCTTTCCGCTTCGTGGTAACCAGTTTTCACTATTGATTTAGTCCTGCTTCCTGAGAACTATTTCAACTTAACAAAGTATGTTTGTGTTGGCAGACGTGCTGCATAATTGCCGAAGTGTGAATCGAATAGGATTACACAGTAGGCCTCGTATCGACTCATCGGCAGCATGCAGTGCTGAGGGTAACAATGTTACAAAATTCTATAGGAACTGTACCAGTGCCAGGCGTCAATATTGAGCCCAATTGGACTTTTTGCCCCAAATTATTTAAGTTTTTCTCTGTTTTCAATAACGAAAGCAAAGGTGGAGTTTCAGTGTTCGTTTTCCCGGTAAAGATCATGTATCTAGGATGACTATTGATAGTTTCCAGCAAAGTTGTGCACCAAACATTTTGGAATGAGAATCGGTAATTCCAACAGATAAATATAGCCGATAGTTCTTGATAGGATTGATTGGTTATTTTCCACTGAACGCTCCAAACTATAAGAACCAGTCCAACAAGAGAACTTGTGCACGCGAAGTGTACTTTTTATCGGATCGTACTCGAGCTTTCTGGTTACAATTACCGAATGCCCCAGGCTAAAATCCGTGTGATAGTGAGAAATACAGTTACGGGTGTGTAATAATAGGGCCGATGCCATAAATGTCATATCTCATGTGTTTGATGTCTGAGTTTCAAATTTCATCTTTGTAATTGGATTGATGCGTACTAACCCTTATCCAGTGAAATGTAATTGTTGACATTTTACGCACCCGGTCATCACTAACGTCGTAGCGTTAAATATATTGCGTTGATGGAAATAAAAATATAGAGGAGCTCGTTTCCAAGTATCGGTTGACCTGTCTGTTGAATTACAGCTACTGCCGTCGTATTTTGTGGTTTATGCGGTTCACAAAATAGGCGTACCAAGTAATTTTTTTTCTACAACATATTAAATGTAGAATAAATAGGTACGAAGGCCGGTAATCAGATTTAAATCACGCGTAGGATAAGAGTTTTAACCACTCGGCTTGACGTGTGGTTAAAACCCTTATTCTATGAATAGTTTAAATCGGATTACCGGCCCTAGTATCTATTTGTTTTGTTTATACCATGCTCTTAGTGAATAATTGACTTTGTCACTTAAAATGGAGACAAAAGCGACACTTTCTATAGCAAACACACAGGTTTGTTTTGTTCACATCTACGCCGGTCGGCAGTGCTGCCGGCTGTACGTGAATGCTTGATTGACAGCTAGACACATCGTCAAAGTTGATTGAATTTACTTTGCTTTTTGAGTCAAATTATTCTTAACATTTCTTAAATTTTATTTTAAATATTTAATTGTAGGTATTTTAAACGTAATAAGTCATTACACGTAGTAGATAGTACCGCAAAATGTATGTTTGAATGAAACATCGCGAAGTGTGAATGTATCGAAGTTGACAAATTGCGTCATGCCAAAGGTCAAGTTGGATGAACTTCCGACTATAGGTGTAAATGTTTTTTAACCGTAATAGAAGCTTTACATCAGTAGTGGGGTTAAAAGCTAAAATTTAAACAGGCTTTTCACAGGTAGTAACAAAGGCGAGCATGGTATAAAGTGTCATCAAAATCAGATAAACTTTAATTTTTGCGACACTTACGTCCTACCTTTACCTCCAACGGCAGCCCCAGATGAATTGTTTGTCGTCTGAAAACTGATTGCATTTTTAGATATGGATTTTATTGGAAAATGTATTTCCAAAACGTCGAGAGCGAACGTTTAATTAACAAGGGGGCAGATATTGGACGTTCATAAAAAAATGTCAAATTGACGCTATTTTGGATAAAAGGCTTAAATTGTAACAAATGTAGTTAACTGGTCGAGGGCTAGATTATTTTTTGTGGTCTGAATTTGTTACTCAAAATTTGTTCTATTACAGGCACTCTTCAATAATTTGTAATAGAACAAATTTATATAAAATATAAAAATATTATTTGCGTCTGACTGAATATGAAACATGAGCAAGGAAAACGTAGGGTTTTGCTTTGGTACCCTAATTTTTTTTAAAGCCATGGTAGTTGCTACTAGTACTCAACTAGTTAATAGGGATTTTAACTGAAATTTCATAGCTGTACGTTCTTAAAAATCAGCGTTTTTATTGAGAAATGTGGAAAATAAACCCTAAATTTGAAGTGATGTCAAGTCAAAAATTGCGACAATCATAAAACTGAAAAACAGGAAAAAATATTGTAGCTCTACGTCACCTGAGAGTTCGACCTTAATAGTTGGAAATTTCCTATGAAGGCTTCACATTTTTAGCGCAACTTGACAACGTCAGGTATGAGAAATTGGGATCGATTTCGTTCTGTTGTCCGTCCGTACCTCTGTCTGTCCGTCCACAATTCCTTTAACACACTCTACAGGCCGTAGATCTCACCTGGTCAGTTTAAAATTTCGCAGATGTCTTTGGGGTAATATCTAAGTGGGTGGACTCGAATTTTTCCAAATTTCGTTGAAAAACAGGACTGTTGGTAGCCATCTTGAATTTGGCTTATAAATTGTCAACAATTCCATTTGCAAACCCTGCCGGCCGCATCTCTCACCCGATATTTTTCACATTCCATATGTACCTTTGGGGTGATGTCTAAATGGGAGCTATCGATTTTTGTCTGAATTTCGTTGAAATATATGACCGCCAGCGGCCATCAGGCATTTGGCAACTAAGCTGTTGTCACCAACAAGGCTGGCAACTCTCAATGGGATGAGGATAACATACAAGTTTCAAACTAGTTGTAAAGACATGCTCTGATTATTTGTTACACTTGTAGAAGCAATTAGTAATCGTTGCTTTAAAAGTACACTGATTGCACCCCACCCCGTTGATACTACAACATGTAAACAAAATGGATCTGATAGTAAGCAAACATGATGACAAGATGAAGTGAAAATGGTAAGATATGCAGTGAATTGTCCCAAAGAAGACATATCACACAGTGTGTGTAAAAACCAAGCATCTACAAATTATCCTTTCCCATTTCAGTTTATGATGTGGTTAATGTATTCTACCAGTCTACAAACTACGGTTCATGGAAAAATAAACACATGCGTCACACGTCGCAGTCTATAGTTTATAATCAGGTTCAGTGGAATAGAACATCACAGCTGGCATAAGTCTTGAAAGGTTAACTTCAAGTCAATTGTACTCTGTGTTCCTTCCAAATACAAGTTAACTACTACATACATTTAATAGATTTTCAAATACTGCTAGTTGAAACACTCAGAGTCCGAAATGCCTGGCAAGACGAATTCGCTGTCACACTCTACTCGCAGCAGGCACCATAACTGCTGTGGCACCACTGACCCTCCATCAGGCCTATACATGATGTCTATGCCCAATTCACGGATTGAAGAAACCTGAATACAAAAAAGTCCCCATATACTACCAGTTTTAACTGCCACGGTTTACCACGCAAACTCAACGAGAAATATTTAAAATACAAATACATTTAGATGCATGAAAGCGACACGTGCCGACAAGCACAGAATAGTCGAAAAGTATGTACATGACTCGGAATTACATAACCAACACGTGCAGACTAATATGCCACAAAATATCACGTACCCAGATGGCACAAATTACCACGTACCCGGATGGCACAAATTAGCACGTACCCTGTGGCACAAATTATGTTAACTAACGTTAATTTAAATAGTAAAATCCGAGTATTTAAATCGAAACCTTATTATGCACGGTCTGCGGTCCGAAATCGAAGATCAGTAAAAACATACTACTCAAAGTTTGCTAAGCACCAAACATTTGACACATCATTATGAAATTTGTTTGTGACATATTTGCGATATTTTTGGGGGATATGATTGAGAAATGTATTGAGATGGTCCCCAATGTTTTCATTAGCCCTCTTGACAGGCAGACTTTTCGTGACAGTCTTGGAAAGCATGTTACCCTTGATTTTCATGATGTTTTCGTGTACTGTCCACATGTACAATGTTTAGGGTATTCAGTCTTCATTTCAACACAAATCCTTGTGATTTAACGATTGAATATGGCAAATGCAAATGTAAGAAGACATTTGTCTCAAGCAGAAATGTGGTGGGCTGTATGGATGTTGGAGCAAGTGGCTACCCATCGTCAGGTTGGTGAAGCCCTTGGTGTGCACCATACGGTGATCACCAGAGCTTGGAAAGATTTCAGCAGTATGGCACACCAGTAAGCCGGCATGGTGGTGGCAGAGACAGGGCAACATCTGCAGCTGAAAACCGGTTTTGATCATTCAGGCCTGTAGGAACCGCTTTGCCACAGCAACCCAGCTTCGCAGTGATCTTTAGAATGCATCCGGGGTAAATGTTTCGACGCAGACTATCGGGGCAAGGTTGCACGAATGTGGTCTCCGATCGAGAAGACCATGTATTCGCATTCTGCTGTCCCATAACTACCGCCAGGCACGATATGAATGGGCAATGGACCATTTTGGGTGGACCAGAGAAGATTGACGGCCTGTCCTTTTTACAGATGAGTCAATGTATTACCTAGACCACACAGATAGGCATTCTAGAGTATGGAAAAGACCAGGGGAGCGATTCCATGCATCCAACATTGCTGAGCATGACCGCTATGGTGGAGTGTCAGTCATGGCCTAGGGCGGCTTCAGCTGGGATGGACGTACAGAGCTCTGTGCCCTTGAACGTGGCACATTGACTGCACAACGTTATATTGATGAGATCCTGGATGGCCACGTCAGATTGTATGCGGGTGCAGGGGGTGATAGAGTTATTCTGATGGACGATAATGCCCGTCCTCATGTTGCTCATGCTGTCGGGGAGTACTGGCAGAGGGAGGGGATTGAGCGTATGGAATGGCCAGCAAGATCCCCTGACCTCAATCTAATCGAACATGTCTGGAGTGAGTTGCAGCTTGCAATTTCAGACTGCCCAGTCCAGCTAAGAAGTGTCCAGGAGCTTGGTGCTATCCTGGTCCAAGAATGGAACAACATCCCACAAAGAACTACCAGGAACCTGATTGGGAACATGAGAAGCAGTAGTCAAGCTGTAAATAACAGTAATGGATCCCATACTCAATATTGAACCCATACCAATTCGCTCCGTCAAATTTTTAGCAAATTGAACCTTTTCCTTTTTACCAATAATATCCATTTGCCATGGTTATCGTATTCAAAAGCTAGAAAATAATGTCAAACACAAATAAAATCTTAATTTCTGTACTTAAATCATTAAAGATATAATTAAATAAAAAATATATGCACTTTTCATTACAATATTTCAATTAAAATGTAAAGCAGATAGTTGGATATACTTGGTACTTAGCACACTTTGAGTAGTATTTGTTTCACTGGTCAGTCGCATAAAACTTGATGCTATGCAAACAAGTTATCATCAATCATACACTACCTTCACCCAACGTAAACCATTCTGTTATATACATCTACTTGTTACTGGCCCTAACCCTTTACACGGCAAACCTGTAGCCCTATAATATACTGTCCTATTTCAGATATCTAACAAATACCGTTACAGTCGTCAACAATTCCACTAGCGCACCCTACAGACCGCAACTCTCTCCGAATAATTTCCAAATTACATATGTTGCTTCGGGGTTTTGGGTAGATGGGAGCTATCAAATCTTTCAGAATTTTGTTAAAAAACATGACCGGTAATGGCCATCTTGGATTTGGCATGTAAATTGTCGACAACTCCATCAGCACACCCTCTTCAAACCACATTTCTCATCCAATCTTTGAAATTGCATATGTGGCTTTGGTGTGGTGTCTAGATGGGAGCTATCGAATTTTTCTGAACATCGTTGAAGTTCATATGTAGCTTTGGTGTGACGTCTTTTCTGTAGAAACTTGAGTGAGTGACTTGGCGCTACTGGAACTCTCTGTTTCGTTCCGTCCCTTCTTGGTCAAGTTGAGCTACGATGTCATTGACACTTGTATTACAAATGTGACAAATTTCCTCAGTGTGGGTGAAGAGAAAGTACCTTAAATTGTCATTAGGAAAAATAAAAAAAAATAATTAAAAAGTCTAACGATCCCAACAAGTGATTTCAACTTCCTTGAATAATTTAACCCTTTACCTATCATGAAAAGCAGACAACACTTATATACAAAATTATTGATTAATTATTTGTTTTAATTTTTTGTTTTAAAACATAGCTTATGACCCCTTATTGGAACGAGCTCAACAAGCGCGGTCCAGTGGGGGATCATAAGCTATATTTTGCGGGCAAAAATAAAGAAAATTAAATTTTTGTGACTATCGCTGACCGTTTTTTCCATTATGTTGGGTAAGGTTAACCAGATATCTACTTGAGATCGGGGGCGAATCTCCTGGTACTAGGCACTGGCAACGCCAACTTTTGTCATTGCAAAGAAAAAGGATCAAGATCATGTGTCATATAATTTCAAATTTATACAATAAAATTTCATTTTAAAGTTTTCTTACACCCGTTGGGGTTTATCGTGATAGTATTGAATATATTATATCAATGTGAATATGAATGTGATATTGAATAAATTCAAGTATTCCTTTAGGTGTATGTAAGATAGGAAAGCCAAATCTCTTGCAGTTACACACTTTCAGAACGATAAGCCTGAAAATGGGGCTGCAATCTAAAGAAAATTAAAACGCGCATCGTTCTTATCGCGGATCGAAAGTGAAAGAAGTAAAGATATTGTTGATAATTTCAGGTGACTAAAAACCGGTGTGTGAAGTTTCAAAGCTTTCCACTAACAACCACGGAGGTTCCTCAATAATAATATTGGACTTTTTCAGGAAAGATGTCCAAAATTGCCGAAAACAGGAAGTAATACATCCAATGGTATGATCTTTATGTCCGACGGTATTATATTTTTCTTTCCAGTATTTTGAGTCAGATATTCAACTTTTTCAGCTCTGTATTTACAATAATACGAACTAAAATGTTATTTGAACTAAAATGAACTAAAATGTCACTTGATTTCAACTTTATGCATAAAATTTAATTTTGGGCCATTTTTCTGTGTTTTTTGACATTTTTATAGCCGTAACTTAAGGATTTTTCGGTGTAACGAAGTCAAACTATGACGCTTTACGTCATCGGTTATTGTTCCGTCCGTACGCAAAATTTGGTGACTATGCTTTGCCTGCCGTTTTGTCTCCAGCTCATACCCGTCAAAAAAGCAAAATTGACATAAAATGTCGAAAATGGAGATAAATTAAAAAAAAGCGCTCTGTTGAGTATTTTATCTCCTAACATACTATTATATAATTACTCTATAATATTGGTAACTCACCATAAATACACTCTGTAGAAGCCCCAAGAAGCACTTTATTATCTTTAGGGACATTCAATCTCTTCACTGTCCGTCAGGTTAATACACAAAACTGTTGAAGTAAGCACGGACGGGTTACTCACGGCAGGTCTGTTCCATGAGCTCAAGGCAGTCCTCGTTCATCACACTTCTCCCCGTTCCATTTGTGCAGTGACCTAACCTGTTAAAGGTTAGAAGTCAGTAGGTGCCAAACAAATAATATACCTGGAATTCCACCACCAATAACCATCACCACATAACGCATATTGGTTAGCATAACATAGTTATCCAAAAGACGAATGGTTAGATATGATTAAAAGTAAGAACTTTGGATCAGGAGAGGAGGTAAATTACTTTAATTAAGTGAATGGGACACTTTAACAAATTTATAATATTGTTATGTGGTGGCGTAACTGTTAGGTACCCTAAATTACACTATATAAACATCACCCTGACTGTCAAAGCTCTTATGCAATTTTTAGCTCACCTACATCTGTAAGATGTGGTGAGCTATTGTGATAACCTCGGGCGTCGGCGTCGGCGTCGGGTCCGGCGTGTCCAATATTGTAAGATTTAATGTTAAGGTTAATTTCTCAAACATCAGTGGGCTCAGGCCTTTGATGTTGCATATGTAGGTTGTATGGGACTATCAGAACAGTATTTAACCCTGATACTACAACTTTTTTCCAAATTTCACCTAAAATTTTCTGCGAAAAGTTGTAAGAATTTGCGTTTACGTGTTGTAAGAATTTGTGTTAAAGTCAGCTTTTGTGCAGATTGTGCTGCTTTAACTTCTCATTACTGTTGATTTTCATATTTCAATAACAACTGTAGGTATTAACCCGACTGTATGCAGAAATTTAACGGAAATGTTCTTTTTTTTTCAGTCAAAATTTTCATGTTTTTCTCGGACTGAGTAAATTTTAAGTTCTAAAAGTTTGCGTTTTGGTGAGGTGTTGAGGTGCGTTCTGAAAGACCAGTGGGCTCAGGCCTTTGATATTGCATATGTAGGTTGTAGGGGACTATCAGAACAGTATTTTACCCTGATACTACGACTCTTTTCCCAAATTTCACCTAAAATTTTCTGCCAAAAGTTGTTGTAAGAATTTGCGTTTAGGTGTTGTAAGAATTTGCGTTAAAGTCAGCTTTTGTGCAGATTGTGTTGCTTTAACTTCTCATTACTGTTGATTTTCATATTTCAATAACAACTGTAAGTATTAAATCGACTGTATGCAGAAATTTAACGGAAGTTTTCTTTTTTTTCAGTCAAAATTTTCATGTTTTTCTCGGACTAAGTAAATTTTAAGTTGTAAAACTTTGTAAACTTTGTGTTTAGGTGAGTTGTGTTTCTGTGTGTCTTTTCAGGCGATTAATATTCTACATTTGGGTTACTGAACTCCATTGCAGTAATATTTAACCCTCATTACATGCATATTTGAGGAATTTGAGGCTGATTTTCTGCCAAAACTTGTTGTAAGAATTAGCGTTTAGGTGTTGTAAGAATTTGCGTTAAAGTCAGCTTTTGTGCAGATCGTGGTGCTTTAATTTCTCAATACTGTTGATTTTCATATTTCAATAACAACTGTCGGTATTAACTCGACTGAATGCAGAAATTTAACGGAAATTTTCTTTTTTTTCAGTCAAAATTTTCATGTTTTTCTCGGACTGAGTAAATTTTAAGTTCTAAAAGTTTGTGTTTAGGTGAGGTGTTAAGGTGAGTTCTCAAAGATCAGTGGGCTCAGGCCATTGATATTGCATATGTAGGCTGTAGGGGACTATCAGAACAGTATTTTACCCTGATACTACGACTTTTTTCCAAATTTCACCTAAAATTTTCTGCCAAAAGTTGTTGTAAGAATTTGCGTTTAGGTGTTGTAAGAATTTGCGTTAAAGTCAGCTTTTGTGCAGATTGTGTTGCTTTAACTTCTCATTACTGTTGATTTTCATATTTCAATAACAACTGTAAGTATTAACCCGACTGTATGCAGAAATTTAACGGAAATTTTCTTTTTTTCAGTGAAAATTTTCATGTTTTTCTCGGACTTAGTAAATTTTAAGTTCTAAAAGTTTGTGTTAAGGTGAGGTGTTAAGGTGAGCTCTCAAAGATCAGTGGGTTCAGGCCTTTGATATTGCATATGTAGGTTGTAGGGGACTATCAAAACATTATTTAACCCTGGTTCTACGACTTTTTTTCAAATTTCACCTAAAATTTTCTGCCAAAAGTTGTTGTAAGAATTTGCGTTTAGGTGTTGTAAGAATTTGCGTTAAAGTCAGCTTTTGTGCAGATTGTGCTGCTTTAACTTCTCATTACTGTTGATTTTCATATTTCAATAACAACTGCAGGTATTAACCCTACTGTATGCAGAAATTTAACGGAAATTTTTTTTTTTCAGTCAAAATTTTCATGTTTTTCTCGGACTAAGTAAATTTTAAGTTGTAAAACTTTGTAAACTTTGTGTTTAGGTGAGTTGTGTTTCTGTGTGTCTTTCCAGGCGATTAATATTCTACACTTGGGTTACTGAACTCCATTGCAGTAATATTTAACCCTCATTACATGCATATTTGAGGAATTTGAGGCTGATTTTCTGCCAAAACTTGTTGTAAGAATTAGTGTTTAGGTGTTGTAAGAATTTGCGTTAAAGTCAGCTTTTGTGCAGATTGTGGTGCCTTTGCCTCTCATTACTATTTATTTTCTCATTTCAGTAACTACTTTAGGTATTAACCCTACTGTATGCAGAAATTTAACTGATTTCTTTTCTTTTTTTCAGTCACAATGTTCACGTTTTTCTCTGACTTACTCAATTTTAAGTTCTAAAAGTTTGTGTTAAGTTGAGGTGTTAAGGTGAGTTCTGTTTCTATTTGTCTTTCCAGGCAATTGATATTGTACGCATGGGTTACTAAACTACATTGCAGTAACGTTGCGCCCTTATTACATGCATATTTGAGGAATTTGAGGGAGATTTTTGGGACTTATATTCACTTTCTTTGAAAAAAAAAAATTTTAACTTTTTTTTTTTATTTAATACTTTCTCATACTTGTTACTAATAACATTAAGGCTTATTTTAGTTGTTGATGTGATGTATTTTTGTTGGGACTTATAGTCACTTTCTTGAACGAATGTTTTTCCGCAACTCCTCTTTAACCAATGAATGTACTTCAATTACAATTTCAGTGATTTATGAAAGCCTTTCCTAATTCTTATTTATGATTTAATATCTGGCCTCACGATTCATATTCTTAATCATAAACATTTCTAAAAGAAAAAAATGCTTTTATATCCAATGATTCTATGTTGAATTGATATATAATAAATGCAGAAATATAGACTTTCCAAAGCCATCGCATAAACCACATTAATCATTTGATGTCTAGTTAATGATTTATATTAACTAAATATTAGGCAGGTTACATTGGAACGACATTATCAAGCGCGAATGTAGGTGAGCGTTGGGATGTAACATCCCTCTTGTAATTATTTGTGCTAAATTCCCTGATCATAATCTACAAATATCAGGAGATCCAAAACTAGAGAACTTTCGGACGCCTTTCATAAATCCGATAAACATTTATACAAATGTACATTTTAACAAACACATAATATTTGTTTATGCATATATGCATACATATGCATAGATCTCCATGCATACATGCATCTACACCTGTACAAATAGTTGACAGATTAGTACAAAACCATGACAGATAAATGACAAGCTTTTTGGTTTGCTAAAGCAACTAAAACAGATATATGCACATTCTTTAGTTTACTAAGACACCAAATAACAGTCATGGTCATCCAGGCTGTGCAGTGGCGAAGAGGCGATAGATACGGAGCATCAAATTCCAGGAGTATCTACTCTTCTGGCAACCCCGAAATGACTTCTAATGTAACAGAATCTCTGAATATGCTATTAGTGAAGCCGAACTTGCAGTTTTGCAATTTGGTACCATGCAGCAAGTTCAGTTGACGTCCCCACAGAACAGTGCCGATGCACATTAAGCTGGGTCAACCCCAGGTCTTCAAACATTTGAAGGACGCGCTCAGCCGCTTCGCCATTGGCCTCATCCCTACAATGGATGACTACAGTCTTATGGTATTGTTCTGCTAGAGGAAGTTTAACGTGCAAGAATTTTTCTTGCGATACAGTTTTACTCTTAACACATGCCACCTTTACATTGAGGTCTGTATTTACAAGTTGTAGCCATGTCAATGCCAACTTTTCCTTGCCCAATACAGGGAGAGAGCCTCATATATTACTCTATCTGTTCAAAATAACGATATATGGATCATGAATTGACCAAATGTGGACGGAGACCAAAGGTCAAGTAGATCCACTCGACTGCAGCTAATTGTCTTTTCCACAACTTCCGCTGTTCTTAGAATACATAATTTATAATAGCGCAGATGAGTGATAACGTTTTCGATTCCTGGACCACCAACGCAAAGTCATTAAATGATTTTCCCCGTTTATCTCCTCAGTAGCTGATTCAAATGCATATGACTATCTATGATAGCAATGCTCTCTCTGCTGTTTACTCCTATTGGTTCAGCTGATGTTTCCATCCCACTCTATAAGAGGGGACTTTCCAAAATCTTCACTTCCTCTTGTTTACAATCCTCTAATTTCAGCAGAAACTGAATCAATATTCTCCAGTGTATCAAGGAAATTATTGAATTGGACGGAGAAATACTGTACTCTGACAGTTTCTCATACTTCTGCGCAACACAGTGTGGGTTCATAACACCTTGCTCTTCTATTGTAATCGGTAATGTTGTTTTCCCTGATGGAAACAGCTTATGGGTCCGCACAAAGTCCAAGAGATCTTGTAAGGTATCGAGGTCAAAACATCTCCAAAATAATGGAGTATTTCATTGATAAGTACAATCCACCACCTCAATTCTTCATTGTTGTACCCTGCTCCATCCATTACGGTGGTCTCCATTATCCACGTTCTTTCTCATGAGAAAACAATGCCTTCTTGCTTTTTACATGCCCAGCACACTGTTTTGGCACCACATATCAGGATATATGATATGTCACAAAATGTCTCTTCAAGTTTCTCTCCCTGACTCTACATATGGGACAACACCTATGTGTTGTTTCTGGCTCCCTTAGCTCCGCCACTCTTTTTATCTGGAACCTCAACTGGTGTGGTATGGCTTGCTAATGTTGCAGGACTGGCTAAACTCTCTTCTTTAGGGAAAATCTTGTCAATAATTATGAAGTCGTCTAAGTTCACTGTAAAATCTTCATCATCTGACTTCACCATTTCTTAAAATCCCAGGTAATGATTGCCTGCTTCAACAATTTTCTCCGACCCTGTTTCTTCGTAATCAGGAACAAAAAACACTTCATCAAACTCATCCTTTTAAAATGAATATATATACATACATCTGAAGACGAGCTACTATTTACGGAGTTAGGGAGATCTCCCTTGTCGATGTACTTCAAAGTATGATCCTACATGTGTCCTTCAACTCAGTATAGACTGAATCTTGGAGACATGTATGGACTTTTTCAGGATGATCAGCTGACTTTGACAGAAGTTTGATTGGTTTGTTCTGTTTGGCTCGCTTGAATTTGTGGGTCCACCAATTCTGCGTCTTCGTCTCCACGGAGTAGATGGTGTCTAAGCCTTTGTGGTAGCACTGCATTTCTGCACATTTTCAAACAGTCATGATGCAGCATGTAGGTTCAGGTTTCTATCTCTCACTTGGTGTAATGGTTCCTTATTCTTCACTACCAATTAAAGTCCACACCAGGGAGTTTTAACTTTTGGATCTCTCCAGCTTTTGATGAAACATCGCTCTTATAAACTACATCATCTGGGTGGTACATTGTCTCTGTCTCACTGGCTCGAAGGTTGAAGTCTTTTTCTGCCGCAGCTGGGATTTGCCAATGGCAAAATGATGAATTTTGAGGTTGACCTCCTTCAGGTGTGTTACCCATTCTACTGCATCGTTGTCATTATTTTCATGTCGTGTGAGCCAAACAGCAGATGAACTAACTGGATTACCACCCTTCTGAGCATCAACTGACTAGGTGTGAATCCAGTTTGCTGATGTTCTGTTGAGTGAAATGCCATGGCCAGGAGAGGGAGATCTCTATCCCATTATTTACTGTGTTTTGTAATACTGGCGCTGATTCCCGATCTGACAAAGAGGGCTGCTATCAATTTCTGTAAGTGTTCAAACTCTTGCCCTTCAAAGCCTAGAGGTGAGGTGTTCTAATCTTATGTTTGATTGGCAAAGCATCACCAGTATTAATTTCAGGTTTGATCACTGGAAGACATCCCAAGTCTATAACGTGACAGGTGAAAACATCTGTGTATTCAGAAATGAGTTTCCCAAGTTCAATACTCTGACTCATGTCCAAAGTCGCAATAGAGCAATCAAATAAATCCTTCAGATGTTGAGGCAATTGCTTCTTTACTTTAACCAGCTCTTCTGACAGATCAATGTTGGAATCACTGACGACAAACCTAAGATCAGATGGTTCAAAATTACTGAAATTTGGACTGTTTGCTCCCTGAATGTCTTCACCATCACCAGACTCTTTGGCCTCAATGTCATCTAAGCCCTGTGTTGGGGCACCGTTTCTATCACTCAGAGAGAGTTCAGAGTTATTGAAATTCAGGACACTCCCCACAATGACTTATTCAGCATTACCTACATGTGTATTTTTCTTCAGCTTAAGAAAATGACTTATGTCGTAAATAGCCTTCACTGCTACACTTCTTCCATTTCCCATCGATGATGACAGTAAAATTCCATTGACTTCGCCCACAAGCTCAAATACAATATCTGCATTCAACGGCTGCTCTAGTTTCATATTTACCAAAGATATGGTATTTGGTGGCAAAGTTACCGACCGACTTACCACCACTCAAGAGATTCATATGTCAGGACTGGCAACAGGTCTTTTAAAAACTGCATTAGTTTAGTTTAAACATATTTTGTTTGTCGAAAAAAAGTACAAAAAGGATTGGAGAACAAGTGCTTGCCACTTAGATATGTCCTTCAAAAAACATGGTTCAACAAAACATATTAATTACATGACAGCAACTGCGAAATTCAGTTTTTAACATTAATAGAAAAACAAGTTGTCTGTTATGTCCATGCGACACCACCAGCATCGGCATCAGCATCTTTACCAGCACGCCCTTGAAATCAGGACACTGCTGCCTACTGCCACTCAAAGCTTTTAGTCGCGTTGATATATTTTTGTGCGCACTTGAATAGGCATGCATTAGCCTCATTTGGCAACTCCATGCTACCAAATAGAAGGCTATCCATAGAAATAATATGAAAGCTTCCCAGGTCACGTATAAGTTGAGACCTAGGGAAGCTGAACCGCTGGCAATAGAAAAAATGGTGTTTGTCATCTTCATTACCTTCTCCACATAGACAAAAACTGCATTGATTACCTCTTCTCCTAGTCAAAGGTACTATTACGTAGGTTATTTATACACTTATGGAAGTTGAGGAAATCCAAGCCTAAAGTAAATTGGTCACTGATTGGGGCAACACATATATCTCATTTAACATTTAAAAATCTGCGAGCCAATTATGATTTCTGTAACTAGTTGCTTGCCTATTCCTTTCAGTTGCACTTTGTGTGCATCGGGCGTAATAGTCAGACCAGAGTTCCTGACAAACTTGTCCATAAAAGTTAACATGGCTGCCTTATCAACAATGGCTGAGGTTTTTACATTATTTACACCCAATGCCAGTATGTCAGTATGATTGAAAACCAATTACTCTATTTACAAATTTCTCTGGTATCTCATCACCTATATTTACGTGGTCTTGTGGTTTGACAGTAGAATAAAAAGGCGGGCCTATGTCTTTTTGGACCCGGTGTTGACTTTTGCTGCACTGAGCCCTGGACTGTTTAAATGCTCTGTCTTGGGTTGGACCATAACACTATCCTCTTTGCCCGTCGGGTCTGGCCGTGACCACCCATTGAAATTGGATGAATTAGATCATTTTGCTGGACTATTTGAATTCTGGAATCTACCTCTATTCTGGAAAGGTTTGTTTTTCTTCCAGTTACTTTGTCTAGAACCAGGGGGCTTATCATACGTAAAACAGTCAGAAGTGGTTTGCTGCACCTTTAATCTTTCCTTCACCAATGCTGTCTTATCTTCCATATTATGCTTTGCAGGTTGCCCATTTATTTCTCAAGATATTCTACTTTGTGATCCACTTCAGTCTGATTGACCTGATAATCAGGATCTTCCTCTGAGATGGATACCTGGCATTGGTGGTAATTTGATAACTGATAGCCAATAATAGCCTTCTGATTAAAAATGGAGCCTTTCATATACTTCAAATCTTTGAAAATGTTGAATGGATTCTTCTCCATGACAGCCTTCTCTGTTTTTTGTCTTTGCTGCCACGCAAGAATGCTTCCATGGAAATCTGTTCAACCATATGGCGATCCGATTCCTGGTAACCTTTTACTCTCACAGGGTGTACTTTCTGTGAAAATTGTTCTAGACTTTCGTCATCCTTCTGCTTCAGGTACTGCAGTTGTCTTCTTTCCTGCCGAACCTTTTCTTTAATTCGTGTTTTATGGCTCTAAACGATTGGTACCCTTCCTGGAGCTTCACATATTCCAAGGCATCTTCAGATAGGTAGTCCTAATGGCTATTCAGTTTCTTCTTCGAACTCCACTCCATTTTCTCTTCAATTCTCTCGAATTGGAAACGAAGGGTTTCCATTTTGATGCACTGTTCCCGTTAAATGTAGGTAATTTGGGACGGGGAGGGCTTTTGCTTCTCCGTGACTATTCCTTCGTTATTTATCAGAACCAACTGATGAATCTGAAAATGAGCTCCTGTGTTTTCTACTCCTACACCTTCTGGTTTTCTCTGAGTAGAAAGAGCTGCTATTACAGCTAACAGATCTGGAACGGTGCCTTCTCCCTTTTGATGTGTCTGTTTTATGACGCCTTCAGATTAGGAGCCAGAACTGCGTGAAGAGGATGATCGACTTGACCCCTACTCGTGTCATCTACTTCTAAATGAATGCCGATTATGAGAGGAATGTCTGCTGCGATTTCTACCATCAGATCCATGTACTGAATCAGTTGGTGGCTTTGAGTTCCAGGCAGTATGCTCCCGTGTTCAGAGAAGGTGTCTCCTGCTTTGTCTAACATCCTGGGATCTTCAGCCAGTTGATGTATATTTATCATCGTTAGTGTCTGTCTGTTTATCATCCTTTCTTGTCTGTTTAAAATCTGTCTGACTAATATTATCTGATTTTAATTTTTCTTTGGGCTTGTAGTCAGAATGGAACTGTTGCTCAGCACACATAGTATTATCTTCCGAATGACAGCTGTCAGACGACTGTGAAGACTCTTGTGCGTGCCTTACTACGGTTACAAGGAAACGTAGACAATGGCCTAAGTGCTTGTGCTGTCAGTTGTTCAAGCAAACTCAGATTTAGGAGCAGTATCTCTGTGCAAACGGGTCTAGATAAAGCTTCTGACTGCGTTTCTCGTCCACTCTTCTCATTTAATTGAGAAAGTAGCTTATTGCATTCCTCATTGAATTCCTCAGTCATCTCCTTCATTTGTTGAGTCAATGTTTTCCCTCAAGTCTTCAAACTGGCTTGATGCTCTAGCTGATTTCAACAATGCCTTCTCCCTCCTCCACTGTTTTCTATCCTGATCATATTTCTGGTGTAATTTTCTGATTGCTTGTTTCATCTCGAATATCACCTGTGAAACATTTTATGTGAGTTTCTAGGGCTGTGGTATATTGAGTGGAAAGAACATGAAAGTTTTGAGAGGTGATGGCAGTTGCAGAGGAGCTAGGTATGAATGCCATTGTACAGTAGAGGGTGATACGGATGGATTCACCATACTAATCACCATACTAAATGCTTAGCAGTTGTAGACTCTGGTGATTTAGGGGCTATTTCCAGGGTAATAATTTCATTGTCTATTAATTCTTGCCAGACAGACTCACATATACCTGTTTCTCTTATTAAATCTTCCATGGTCAATACACCTTTATGTTGTCTACATATAAATATGCCTGTGCTATTACTGGACCTATGTTTTTTAGTTTTTAATGAAATTGTTTGCACATTAAGTACCATTGTGTGATCGAATAAACAAGACCTACACCACTTAGTTAAACATACACTTTAACTATAATGAAATATACTACTCAAAGTTTGCTAAGCACCAAGTATATCCAACTACTTGTTTTACGTTTTAGTTGAAATATTGTTATGAAAAGTGAATATATTTTATATTCAATTATATCTTTAATGATTTAAGTACAGAAATTCAGATTTTATTTGTGTTTGACATTATTTTTTTGCTTTTGAATACGATCAGCATGGAAAATGGATTATTATTGGTAAAAGAGGAAATTTTTCAAATTTGCCTAAAAGTTGACGGAGCGAACTGATATGGGTTCAATATCGAGTGTGGGACCCACTATTGTTAATTACAGCTGGACAATGCCTTCCCATGCTCCCAATCAGGTTCCAGATGGTCCTTTGTGGGATGTTGTTCCATTCTGGGACCAACATGGCACCAAGCTCCTGAACACTTCTTGGCTGGACTGGACGGACTGAAATTGCAAGCTGCAAATCATTCCAGACATGTTCGACTGGATTGAGGTCAAGGGATCTTGCTGGCCAGTCCATACGCTCAATCCCCTTCCTCTGTCGGTACTTTCGGACAGCAAGGACAACATGAGGACGGGCATTATCATCCATCAGAATGAATCTATCACCCACTGCACCTGCATACAATCTGACGTGGGCCTCCAGGATCTCCTCAATATATCGTTGTGCAGTCAATGTACCACGTTCAAGGACACAGAGCTCTCTACGTCCATCCCAGCTGATGCCGCCCCAGGCCATGACTGACACACCACCATAGTGGTCATGCTCAGCAATGTTGGCTGCATGGAATCGCTCTCCTCTTCACCATATCCTAGAAGGCCTGTCGGTGTGTCTAGATAATACATTGACTCATCTGGAAAAAGGACAGGTCACCAATCTTCTCTGGTCCACCCAACCTGGTCCATTGCCCATTCATATCGTGCCTGGCGGTAGTTCTGGGACAGCAGAATGCGAATACATGGTCTTCTCGATCGGAGACCACATTGAATTTTCGTTTCTTTATTAAAATAGTCCGTCAACAATTTCCGTTCAGCACATATGTGCGGAACATATTTTCATTTTCCGCATGGTTTACTGTTTCTGTAGATGGGGATTACATACAACAGGTGTGTAATAAATAATAATAGAATGCACTTAGAATGGATGGAATTCAATCAAATTGCATGTAGTGATATGGCTCGCACCGTTCACCCCAAACACTCACCATACCATATTCGTCACCCTATTTGGCCTAAGAGGGAACTGATACTTTAAACTAAAAAGGCAGTGGTGTTCGTTGGACCATAAACATAATTGTGTGGTGGACAACCAGCATTGTCTAGTTTATTTTATTGTGGTTTAACCACAATTTCGATAGTAAGAGGGTCTAGTAGATGTGTGAGGATAACAATACAAAAGAAAAATTAATTTTGTGGTGACAGAATGTAGAATCATATTCTCATTGTACATCCGGCTGTAATGAGGGGTGACAATGATAGCTGTTTGTGAGCTGAAGTAGTCATTGGGGACGGCACTCTCAACAGCCAGGATCACGTCCTGTCGGAGAATTTATGGGTGGGAAGCCGGAGTATCTGGGGTGAACCACAGAGGAAAGGCTAGCAAATGTCAGAATCACCTATGTACCAACTCCGCACAAACAGAGTTAATATCTGCTGAAGGCAAGTGCACCAAAGACATACATTACGCGTTAATGCTCGCCACCTCCATCAAACCCCCGCGTGGATAATCAAGATTAAGCGCCTTGCGATCGCACGGTAATGTAATATATTCGCAGTGGGGTCAAGATTTATCAGTAGTATTGTTAGAGTTGAGGCAGTTACTAAATGTAGGAATTTAGACAGAACATATAGTACCGCCCTAAAATTAGTTAGGGTTTCAGATTATGACATTACTAAATATAGAGCGTAAGACATCATAACAATGAGTCCCATGTAAACGAAATATGGCAGGAAATGGGAAAATCGAACTAATAAATGTAATCGTGTACTATAGAACACATTCCGTCCCTTTTAGGACCCCATATCACTACGTGCTACTGTTATAAAGAGAATTCTCAAGAAATTCAAGACAATAAAAATAGTTGGCGGGTTGTTTGTGCTAATTCTACTAAGTATCCTGTAACAAACCTGAGCCACGCCCCTCTCGATTTACACCGTAACTTGCGTCTGGTCTGGTTCTAATTGAAGCCAGCATCTCCAATAGTCCTCCACAGAGAAATGCCCGTGCACCACCCCCGATCAAAACAACAAGCAAGAGGGTCCCGTAGAGGTCCGCAGTTTGGGAAAAACTGGGGGTTAAGAAGCGGGTTCTCATTCCTAGCGGGGTTTCCAACGACCAAACAACAAAAGAAAAGATGATATAATATTTAATTAATTATAAACAAACCATTTTCAACACTTTCCAGTACATTAGTTTTCTTCTTACTCAAGTGAGGGGATCTTGCATCATTTCAACTATTATTTGGCCAACGGGTCATTCAAGAAAACTTCTTTGCTAACAACCTTAAGGAGGGTTACGAAAACGAGAAGGGCTTGTTCAATGTGTAAACAAGCACTACTCCACATTATAGCTAACGCTATACCTTCCGTCCCAAAACCAGTCGCGAACGCTCAACCAATGCGCGAAATAATAAATAGGCTCCTACCCTTACCATATCCCAGTCGGGAGGAAGGGAGCTACAGATAGTTTCGGTTCTACGTACTCAAATGAGTTCCGATACCAAAACTCCTCACCCAAATCCTGTTTAAAATTACGTACTCCAGGGAGTACCACTACCAAATACCACGATTATTGCGACAGAATCAATAACTATTTTATACATTGCAGACCTCTACGGAGGGGAGCTGGCCTACATAAATCGGATCCCAATCAATAACTATTTTATCCAGCGCAGACCTCTACGGAGGTGAGCTGGCCTACATAAACCGGATCCCAATCCTAACCATGTTCAAGCTGAAACGCTTATAAAAGTTAACAACTCCTCCTGTACTTCACAGGTGGGGAGGGGCAAAAACCTCTCCCACCATCAACCAAAATGTGTCCCCACTTAAGTAATCCGTCCATAATGTACTAAATACGACCCAGAGCTGTGACATGATCTCTACTAGTTTTTAATATAATGTTGCCAATGACTGCCTAAGGGAGAGGGGGCAGTATCTCGGCCAGTCAAAACTAGGGTAGGTTCGGACTACTCTGCCCTCGGTCCACCCGGTTGAGTCTGCCACTGGCTGAGACGTGTGCGTCTCCTCTAAGAAAATCTCAGTCGGGTCGCACAATTCTCAAGCACAGAATATTCAAAAAGGCAAGAAAAATATAGTAAATTCACTTTCAGACTCACCGGATCCTCCGAGAGAGGAAATTCCATATTCCTTCCCGAATCCGACTAACAAGCTACGTCGAAGAATAATATTTTCCAAATAAATATAACTAAATGTTTACCTTTCGCTGCCTTCACACAATCCCAAGTCTAAACATTCAGAAACGATATTTATACATGACGGCGCATTCAAGCGATACATTCTTTACGTAATTATCGCTATGAAAAAGGAAATCCGTGCAGCTAGTGATGTTTGAATTACCTGTCTCCGAGTATTATTATGTAACTCCTCCTCGAAGGCAAGTAATAACATTTAACCCTTCCACGACCACTACCATCGGTCCCAAACTACTGAACCAAGCCGAGTCTTACTTACCGACCCTACTGCGGCTGGATCGTTTCACAATGTACTACGTTCAAGGACACAGAGCTCTGTACGTCCATCCCAGCTGATGCCGCCACAGATTATTATTGAGGTCATGCTCAGCAATGTTGGCTGCGTGGACTCACTCTCCTGGACTTCTTCGTACGCTAGAACGCCTATCTGTTTTGTTTAGGCAGTACCCTGACTCATCTGTAAAAAGGACAGGTCGTCAATCTTCTCTGGTCCATCCAACGTGATCCATGGCCCATTCATATCGTGCCTGGCGGTGGTTCTGGGACAGATGAATGCGAATACATTGTCTTTGCGAGCAGAGACCACCTTCGTGCAACCTTGCCCGGATAGTCTGCGTCGAAACATTCACCCAGGATGCATTCTGAAGGTCACAGCAAAGCTGGGTTGTTGTGTCAAAGCGGTTCCTACGGGCCTGAATGATCAAAAACCGGCCTTCAGCTGCAGATGTTGCCCTGTTTCTGTCTCCACCATGTCGTGATTGGTGTGCCATACCGCTGAAATATTGCCCAGGCTCTGGTGATCACCATATGGTGCACGCCAAGGTCTTCACCAACCTGATGATGGGTAGCCCATTTGTCCACCTTCCCTACAGCCCGCCAAATTTCTGCTTCAAACAAATGTCTTCTTACATTTGCATTCTCCATATTCAGTCGTTCAATCACAAGGGTTTGTGTTGAAATGAGGACTGAATACCCTACACATCTCATGTACATGTAGACAGCACACGAAAACATCATGGAAATCAAGGGGTACTGTCACGAAAAGTCTGCCTGTCAAGAGAGCTAATGTACACACTGGGGACCATCTCAATACATTCCTCAATCATATCCACCAAAAATATCGCAAATGTGTCACAAGAAAATTTCACAATGATGTGTCAAATATGTGGTGCTTAGCAAACTTTCAGTAGTATATTATAAATGGCTACACTTAATAATAAATTCAGTACGGAAACATTTGTAAAGTTACACAGTAACTGTACTGATTTTAATTTTTAATGTTTAGAATTTCAAATACTTGCTCAAACAAATGTTATAGCCAATTTTATCAGGTGGATAATAAAGTCGATCAAAACTTATTATCAAACACCTTCCAGCCCCCCCAAAATGAAACATGTTTCCAAACCAATTGAATACTTTCACATACATTCAATAATGGAGATTGTATTTAATTTATTATAACCTACTATGAGTAGATAGAATTAGCTCGTTTGCACATTAAGTCAACGTTATTTACAACGAAATTGGGAGATACAATTTACATGTTGATTCTATCATTCTAGCTCTCCCAATTCAATTAAATAAATTTATAATTTAATCAATGGTTGCAAAGATGAGCAATGGCGTTGATGAGTAATTTATGTACTTATCTCGGAGGAAAACATATGGGAGCCCAAATGTTCAGATTAGTGCAATATGAGGAACATTCTTTAAAAATCTTCTTCCCATCCCCCAATCAGAATCGTTTGATATCTGGTTTCCAGCATCCACAGAGGGTGAGATTCAAGTTTGTTCAATTTGTGTCCCTGGCTTAATATTTGGGCTTTCTATTGGTGGGTTGAGGGGGTGGCAGGAGGGTGCATGTTAGGTTCAGGTTTATTCAAATCCGTTCCTTAGAGTTTTCTATAAAAAGTTGCCTTTCATGACTTCATTCCTTTCAAGTGTTGATGAACTATGTCTGACTGAATGTGACCCCAAATACTCCTTTGAACCACTTTGGCAGGTGAGCGATTAAGGCCACTTGTGGCCTCTTGTTTGGATATGCTTTTTATGAAAGATTACATATCCAAAACTTCAAAACCAAGGAAATTTTTGTTTTCATGAAAAATCGAAATGAAAAATATTTACGTCAAAAATTATGATGTTATCAACAACAAAGTGATAACCATTTGGTAGGGCATTTGGGTATAAATACCGTGTGAAGTTTTTTACCTTTAGCTTCAGTCAGACGTTATCCATTGCGTGTCATGTATTTGTCGTTGTGGGTTAACCCTATATCCAACGAATCGCCCGCATCCGGCCGCGTAATATGCAGCAGCTGAAAAAATATTTTTCGAAAAACTTCAACAAAACCATATCATGTGACCCCTCGTCGAGTTCGTTCCAAAGAGGGGTCACATGATATGGTTTTGTTGAATTTTTTTTTAAATTTAAAGAATGATATTTAAAATAAGACATTTCAAGATTGTCTGCTTTGGGTAAAGGGTTAAAATGTGCACCAAAAGCTTAAAAAAGTCAAGTGTCCTAAAAACTTCAAAATTGAACACTTCGAAAATAAATACGTCTGTTATTTTTGTTTTGCTCTACAAGATACTAAAATTTCATGAAACTCGGAAAAACTAATTTTTGAGCTAATGTCTGACCTGGGAGGTAACGGTCAATTTGGTCCTAACTATTGAGAATTCCCATATTGTAACACCTTATTGCATGTTTTTTTAACTGAGAATATATTCCTATATCTCAATAACCGATTTGATATTATAAGTTCATGAAAAACGCGTTTATTTAGATAAAGGTCGCAATATAAAAATCCAGAACTGCCATGCGCTGGATCTATTATCCAAGAAACAGTGTGTTAAGTTTCATAATTGTGGATTCATTGAGTATGGAGTAATCCCTGCCCGAGTTCAAAATGTCAAAAATTGCAAAACTTCAATTGAAGTTAAAACGTCAAAAATGGGGATAAATCGAAAAACTGAAAAACATACATTTCCTAATTTTTGGAGCTCAACATCATACTAAAATTTTGTGATGTCAGAGATTAGTTCATCCATATACGTTGATAGATTTCAATTTCCAACTCATTTTTAGCCTATTTTTCAGAATCTTTTTTACAATATTGTCTCCAATAAAAATCATATCTAAAATGTGTTGTCATACTTGCCGTACTTTCCTACCTTTATGGTCGAACCCTGAGTTGCCATCTGGATGTGATAGTGTTAAAAATGAAAACGTGTCGGTATTTAAAAAAAAGTTGAATAGTTCAAAAAAATGAGATAGCATTTTTTAGCTCACTTGACTGAAAGTCAGGTTGACCTATTGTGATCACTCAGCATCCGTCGTCTGACGTCCGTCGTCCATCGTCCATCATCTGTGAAGATGGTATTTGCGTTTTCTACTTCAAAACTGCTGAACCAATTTAAGTGAACTTTGAGATGCTTGTTTGTTATGACATCGCATATTGATTTTGTTCAAATCAAATTGCCATGTCCCTCGATAGGGCCATGCCCAAAGTGTGCCTAAATTTAAAAAAAATCTTATCATGAACCAGCAGGAGCAGAGACTTGATATTTGCTGTGCTGCTTCCTTTTGAGGTGTAGATTCAAATTTGTTCAAGAGAAGTTCGTGGGGCGGTATTTTTGCCGTCGTTATGGGAGGGGCAAGATTTATTACCCTACCCAAAATATCTAGCTGATATGAACCAAATTTGATATGAGGGCTTTTTGTGTCATAAGCACTTAATTTATGCCTAAAAAATGTTTTCCATCACTCCGTGGGAACCGCAGGAGCCAAAAATAAAAAATAATATTAAAACGCCCATATCTCCAAAACTAAACGGCACTGAAAATTCTTATTTGGTGTGAAGCTTCCTCGGGACCAGCAGGATGAAATGGTCCAAAAATCACAGGGTTCTTTTTGGGGACTTTGACAAAAATGCTGAGTCAGCATTTTTGAACACTGTGGGTAATGGGGAAAACATTTAAGACTACTCTTCCCCCAAACCACTGCTACAAAAGCTTTCAAATTTCACATATGACATCTTTGGAAGATTGTTTCACACATTTATTGAAATCAAATTCCTGGGTCTGTATTTGGGCTCTCTGTGGGAGCCCAAATGTTTAAATTAGTGCAGTATGTGGAATATTATTTAAAAATCGTCTTCTTCAGATTCCTGTGGGAGCTTGAATTGTACCAAAATTTCTATTTTCCTAACTGAGAGGCTGTTTTGAATCAAATTTGATATGAGGGCTTATTGGGTCAGAAGTACCTAATTTATGCCAATACATTTTCCCCGTTGCCTCATGGGAACCGCAGGAGCTAAAAATAGAAAAGAAATTAAAACGCCCATATCTCCAAAACTACATGGCGCAAAGAATTTTTATTTTGTGTGAAGTTTTCTTAGGAACAGCAGAAATGAATGGCCCAAAAAAGTTTTTGCCAACGGTTTATCACAGGGTACTCTTCCAGGACTTTGAAAAAATGTCGAGTCATTATTTTTTAACACTGTGAGTAATTAAAAAAAACATTAAAGAATCATCTTCTCCCATACCACTGCTCCAAAGGCTTTCATATTTCACATATATCATCTTTAGAAGATTCATTCACGCGTTTGTTGAAATCAAATCCCTGAGTCTATATTTGGACTACCTATGGGAGCCCAGATGTTCAGATTAGTGCAATATGAGAAATATTCTTCAAAAATCTTCTTCTTCTGATCCACCAATCAGAATCTTTTGATATTTGGTATGCAGCATCCTTAGGGGGTGGGATTCAAGTTTCTTTAATCCTTATCCCCGGGTGAATATTTGGGCTTCCTGTGGGAGGCCGAATTATAACTTAGTTCAATATGAGGAATATCCTTTAAAAATATTTTGCTTCAGATCCAGTAGTCAGACTCTTTTGATGTTTGGTATACAACATCCTTAGGGAGATAAGATTCAAGTTTTTTCAAGCCAAGTCCCTGAGTTCATAGTTGGGCTCCCTGCGTGAGCACGAATTATAACTTAGTTCAATATAAGGAATATTCTTTAAAAACGAATTTTCAGATCCACAGGTCAGAATCTTTTGATATTTGGTGTAGGTTTTCTTAGGAGGGGCAGATGCAACTTGTTCAAATCAATTCCCGGTTTTGATATTTAGGCTATCATATCAGGTGAGTGCCCTCGGGCCCTCTGAGGCCTCTTGTTTTAATTTATGATTCCTCGCCCTTTTGACGTTTTAAAGACGCTTCAAAGTATGTCTGTTTTGAAGATTCATTATGAAAACTCCAAATTTGGTGACACATAGTTGCTCCATAGTTGTTAAAGATTCAGCTTTGAAACGTCGTACAACGCCCTCCTGTTATCCATGTTGTTCCATCCATTCTTAAATTTCAGACATTTACATCCTCGATTGTTGTTGACCTCGGAACAAAAAAGGATATCTGTTGGTAGTTTCTTGACCAATTGCCATTTTTGACTTTTCTACGTCGCTTTTAATGTTTGATCATTCTTTACATTTTACTAAAAACGCCACGTTTTTTGAGTGAATGAGAAACGCTTTGTGGAGTTCAATAGTATGACCATGATGGCTGAGTTGCCAGAAATAACACTGGAAATTTGGAGAAGCTGCTCCCAGAAGTTTTGTCACAGTTTACTGTCAAGAGACGGTACTGTTGTTTCGGTGTGTGATAAGCAGCTCAACTCCTAAGCCGGAGGTATCGACGTGGGATGCATTATCGAGCGTCAACTGCGTTAAAAGGCCACAAACACCGTCTTTTCGTTGCTGTGTGATTCAGCATTGACCTTGCTTCGTTGAATGACTTGTGGAATTTCATTTTGCAATTTCAAAACGGACAAGAATATGTTTGTAGCTGTGTCGACTGTTGAAATACAATTTCGTTTATCTTACCAAACTCAGTGATCAATCGTTTCAGGGCATCCCTTTTATACATGTCCATTCCCAAACCACCCATTGCCCTATGTCATTTTTATATTCATTAAAATCCTGTTATTATAACTATGCATTCCTTGTTTCGACAAATGTTCCAGTTAACCCAATGACATGGTCCTTCTCTTTCTTTACTTTATTTCGTAAACCATGCGGCTTGTTGTACTGTGCTTTTATTTCACCTCTCTTGTTAAGTTTCCTTCTGTTACCCGCATTGTGCTTTATCTTTTTATTCCCACTGTTGCCAATATTCAATAAGCACTATTTTAAGTAGTTCCTCTCCAACACCCTCAGAAATTGCTCCACAAACACGAGGACAAACCTTCGAAAAACATATGTACCTTGGAAATTAAAGTGAAGCACATTCTCTCAGTGCCGTCTCTGTTCAATTTGAATATCTCACATCAACTCATATCCCACTCCTCCGGAAATTTGCTGAGAACATTAATCCCGCAGGTCTTTTATTCAGTGCCAGCATCTCATCTCCCCTCGTTTTGGTAATCAATGCTGACACAACTATTTTAGCAACTTGGCGTTCAATCTTCAGAATAAGATCATTACCAATATCAAACAGACTTCCGGATCTACTCTCTATTTCTTACTGTTCATCCTCACGTATACAGTACCTTTTTATTCTAGCCCGACTCGCCAAAACACAAGCATCTGTAATCCTGGCATCTTCTCCATTGGACCTCGGAAACATGGCTGAATTTTATTTTCACGCTGAGTAGGTATAAGGTGAAAACCACCCCAAGACCATAGCTACAAACTCTCATTTATAGATTTTATAGATAGACAGAATCACAGCCTTATTTACACCTCTAGAAAAGTTTTTTTGTACATATCAATGAATAGACACAGTCTAGATGATGGAATAACTGCAATTTTGCGTGATGATTATTATGATCCCCGATGAGTCTGGAGGTGGGATGGGGATATCTCACCCGAGGGGCAAGATATTTGAACCAGACCCGAGGTTTTCCGAGGGTCTGGTTCAAATATCTTGCCCTGAGGAAGAGATTTGTTTTGAGAAACTGATGACAGCATCGGAAAGAGCATGCACAAGTTATGTATATACCAAAGGTATATACCACAAAATCGTTTAGGAACGGTGGCAGCTTGAGGGTTGAAGAGTTTTAGAACTTTGATCACGAACTTTGATCACACTGCATTCCGATGACGTCAATATGTTGGTAGCAAGAAGCTGATACGATAAGCATAACGTCATAATAACGTTATAAATGTATAATTTAAGTGGGTGGGGTGGGATACATCTGTCTCTCCCTGCTATCTCACCCTGGACACATGTATGTTACACATGCAGTGGGGGGAGAAATTTTGTTCTCAACTATTTGGACGCTCCCATGTAACATGCAGACCTAAAGTAATAAGGTTTGTTGTAAGTGTCCATTTGAACTTCTTGCTCGTAAATTGTTCAGTTAGCCACCGAATTATGTCTGCTCGAGATTGATGATAGATGTTTACAAATTGCTGTAAAATATGTTCCCATAAGAGTAAAATCCTCGCCCACTGATTGGATGAGAGCGGCCTTAGTTTTGTTTATGTTTACAGCTACATTAGCAAATGTTACCGTCTGACATCACCACGCGAATTATTTAAAATGACGTCATCCGTTTCGTAATTGCTTCTTCAACTGAGGGACTAGAAAGCCGCTTCATTTTTGTAGTTTTTTTCACACGTGCAACAGACGGTGTTTAGATAAAGTGTTCTTTAAATAACAAACCGATTTACGATTTGAGCTGAGAAGGGATGGGTTTATCTGGTTTATTGATTATTTATCCAATGCCGTCCTGGAAGAAAGGTTTATTTACTAAACCTGTGATCGTTAAAAGTTACCTTGAACAAGGCAACTTTTAACGATCACTAGTTTAGTAAATACGCCTCTCGTGTTTCAAGATGCAGGTTTTGGGCTATGGGTTGTGTCTGGAACATATACGTTGTTGTGATGAGATGACGCTAACATGTTCTTAGGTTTGCAGGGCGGAGCTTATGATTCGCGTCTCGGTTGAACATAAGCTCCGAGCCGCAAACCTCAGACCATGTTAACTCATCACAATCATTTATAATGGTAGCTACTGGTGGTAGTAAGTGATAACACAAACGATGTTTTCACTGTGCTGAAATGATAATATATACCCAAAATTGGACCTGTAATTCCCTGTTACAAGGCTCATTCTTCTTAAAATACAAGATGGGTGTGATTGCTGAAGTTTTAAAACTGCAAAATGTATTTTGTAGGCCGGGATATCAAATAATCAGTTAACAGTTGCACTTGAACCTGAATGCGCATCAGTGTATTGTCAACAGATAGAAACTAAGAAGAATGTATATCCTGATCCTGAAAAATCCAGACTTAGTATCGCAAAACCAAATTCAAAGTTTATTGTTTTGGATTTAGGAGGTAATTAGACTTATTTATTGGATATAATTTTCTTTGCCAGAATTGCAGATTATCAGACTCGGCAGATATGACCTCAAACTTGGTTGCTGTGACGCTGACATAGGCCAATATGAGCTGAGCTATAATCCCCCCCCCCCCCCCCACCTCCGCCCGCCAATGCGTTACTATGTGAACCAATTTTCGTCCAACGAAATCAGGAAATATTGGCAATACCAGGCATAAGGGAGAAGTTTGAATCTAAGTTTTTGAATAGTGAGGGATTAATGGTGGCAAAAAGTAAGGATAAGGTAAGTGAAGAGACGTCTACAGAGAGTTGTTCAGTACATTCAACACAAACTAAGATTCCTAGTCGTAAACGGAGATTCGTCAAAATGGGAGAAGAGCTCGGCCAGTTATCCGAATGTCTCGGCTTCCCCAATGGTGAAGCCGAGACGGTAGGATAGCTGAACTAAAAGAAGGGGAAACTTCATACTCTGTGAAAAGAATAAGAAACGATAACACTGTTTGAAAACTGTAACAGATCTGAGAACGTTTTATAATTATCTGTTTGGCTTTAATAGATAAAGAGGTTATTACTCGGCTTGTTTCATATCGGCGGAGATACCAGCCTTCGACAGTTTCCGACTGTTACCTTGGGCTGATATCTTGACCGATATGAATCTAACCAAGTAATAGTCTCTAAATATCGCATAGCTTTTATGTTTTCATCATGGTCATAACAATAATTGCTATTTTAGTGAATATCTGAAATTATTTCAGGAGTGCGGACCTGAAAGTTTTATAAACTTTTATTTTTCAAGAGCACTTGCGCGGCCCCCATTAGCTTTTCTTTTTATTATATGCTACGTGACATTTTACTGCGCAATATTCAACTCAATTAGACTGCAAACATGTACGTTTTAAAACAATAACAAAAATCAGCTGATCGTTCTTTCAAGTCCGTACTAACCAAACCACTCAAACGTAAAAGATAGTCCCACTTCCCAACAATAATTTAACCAACTAATTGTTCAACTCACAGATGAAATTTAATACTTTTTATACTACAAATGAGAATATTCTCATATTTTTCATTAAGGTTAATTTCTAGAACATTTTAAATGTCAATTCAGGACAAAGAATCGGGAATTGAGAGCGCCGACTCCTCAAAAAAACCCTTTAGCAACAATCTAACAAAACGCATAATCTACCACAATTTACAATTTTATTTCAATGTTGTAACACAAAGGTGCCAACACGTATGCAAACTAACTATTATATTACAATGTATCCTTCGATTATACAGTACCTTTATATAAATGTGCATGTGTACACATGGCGCAATCTGAAATTAAACTTATGGACAAAAAAAAACAAACAACAAACCCCACCCCCTCCTACCCAGGGCGAACTGTTGGCTTCCCCAAATCAACGGTAAATAGATAAGTTTGCCCAATTTTCATGAAATATTGCTATTTTGTATGACGAACGAACAGGATGATAAATCCGTGAATTAAGCATGATGCTGATTTAATTTAGCATGATGCTAAAATAATATAGCATGATACTAAAATAATATAGCATGATGCTTAATTAAGTAAGCATCATGGTTAACTATTTATCCCGCATTCATGAAATAATAGCAACCAATATAGCATCATGCTTAGTTATTATGCTACCTGATTTCAGCATCATGCTATATTATTTATGTAACATTCATGAAATCGTTCCAAATAATACAGCATGATACTTTAATAATTAGGCATCATGCTCAATTAAAGTGCATGATTCTCTCATAATTCAGCATCATGCTAAAATAATTCAACATCATGCTATATTATTTATGCTGCATTCGTTAAATCGCGCAAAATAATATAGCATGATTCTAAATTAATTCAGCATCAAACTAAAATAAGTGCATGATCCTCTCGTAATTCAGCATGATGCTCAATTAATTTGGCATCATGCTATATTATTTATGCAGCATTTATGAAATCGTGCAATGTAATATAGCATGATGCTAAATTAATTCAGCATCATGTTCAAATAATTAAGCATCATGCTAAATTAATTCAACATCATGCTGGAATAATTAAGCATTATGCTGAATTAAAATGCATGATCTTCTCGTAATTCGGCATCATGCTGTATTATTTATGCAGCATTCATGAAATCGTGCAAAATAATATAGCATTATACTAAATTAAGTCAGCATCATACTCAAATAATTAAGCATCATGCTGAATTAATTCAGCATTATGCTTAAATAATATAGCATGATGCTAAATGAATTCAACATCATACTCAAATAATTAGGCAGCATGCTTAATTAATTCAGCATCATATTGAATTAATTCAGCATCATGCTAAAATAATATAGCACGATGCCACATTAATTTAGCATCATGCTGAAAAACCTGTCAATCAACACATTCCGCTAACCAATCACTAAGACTTTCAAAACACTCTTTTAAAAGCGTTATTATTCCACCTCAAACTTGTGATGAGAATGAGAATGTTCAGCCAGTATTCTCGTATAATTTGTAATTTCACTTTAAATTGAAAATAAAAAGACCACGACTGACATGCAGAGGTTTGACTTGAAGGCCCGCCTAGTCCTGGTGTTCCAAATCATCTACCTGAGTTAATGCTATGTTCGTCATCTATCCTCTTTTCATTTATAGAAAACTGTATGATCTGTTTAAGCCCTTTGTGATTGAAGTACAATTAGAGAACAGTTTGACGCCCCCCCCCCCCCCCATCCTCTCCTTCCAAAAGACTCCAATATGTTCGCTTTAGCTGGCGTTTCAGTTGAAAGTAAAGATGAGAACGTGCTAAATTTTGAGAAAGTTATGTCTTGTGGGGAATTCGCATTTAATAAGATTCATTCTCTCCAGTTAGACTACATTTGCCATAAAAGTAACTGTTGGTGAACAGATACACCTTCCCACCATATCGCATGTCAAATGTAATTATTTTTCCACTTCTATCCTAAAGAATTGAGGGCTGTGACTCATCACTGTAACAAGCTATAGTCCCAAATACTGCCCATAAGCTATATGTTTTCGGTGTCCAAAAATAATTTTTTTCAGTAAGCCATTTATCTACAGGCTATTGGTGGCGCGGTGGCTCAATAAGTAGGCTGTAAACTGAGAGGTCCTCGGTTCAAATCCCACCTGCGGCACGTGGGGGCATTGTGGTGCTGTGTTCCAAGATGTACTGCACGTCGATAGTGCACTTGTCTTCAATCAATGCTAACCCTGCTTGTGTGGAGTTAGTATCTTGGGGAGCTGACGGTTGCTCGCCCTTGCTCAGTGGCTCTCTCCGGGTACACTGGGTTCTTCCAACCGTAAAACTGTCGTGGTCATGATTAGCTATTGAGCAGAAATATGTTGCCTGGAACACCAATAAATAAATAAACGAAATAAATAAACAAATAAATAAATATATGTGCAGGCCATTGTGGTTTTACAATGGTTGTGGGATTGAGATAATTATTTCTTTATTTATTTATTGGGGTTTAAGGTCATATGCTTATGCAGAATGGCTGATCGGGGCCGTGACAGTTTTACGGGTGGAGGAAGCTGGAGTGCCCGGAGAGAACCACCGAGCAACGACGAGCAACTGTCAGCTCCTCAACATTCTAACTCTGTTCAAGCTCTGCTCAAGCAGGGTTACAGCGGTTGAAGACATGTCCATCATCGATGTGCAGTACGCCTTAGTACACGGCGCCATCGTGCCCCCATGTAGGCAATCGGGATAAAGTGCCTTGCCCAAGGACACAACGTGGGTCGTCCCGGACGGGGATCGAACTTGGGATCTCTAGCATAGAGGTCCAACAGTATACCACTGAGCCACCGTAAGATAATTAAATATTGATTAAAAAGAAGACCCACCATTTGCAAAAGTGTACGGGGTGTGGGGGTGGGTATAGGAAAATAGGATCCGATAACCCCCCCGACACACACACACCCATAAGGTTCCGTCAGTGATCAGTAAAAATGATTGGAGCTACTCGAGAAGTAATCACTCAAGATTTATGGAAAAAATGTGAACATATATAAAAAAGAGCCTTTTCCACCAGTGATGTAGTACTGCTGTTCAAATGCGACCATACAACACTGGAGAAGGGCGGCCATTTAGGTGATTCGATATTCTGATGTACTCACCCTTTGAAATGGTAAAGGAAAGCGTACTCAAATGACAGAAAAGAATGAAAGTGTGTTTCAAATATTTATTCCTCAAAAACGTTTGAAAGAATACGCAAGGAAGCATGTGTGTGTTTCGCGATGTCAGAGTCCTTTACAAATTTAAAACACATGCATGGGAAGACGGATATTGATTTTGTTTCTCAAAATTTCGCTCCTTTGCATTGTCGACCCATTGTAATAAATTGAATCAAACATGGTCGTATGCGTGGGCAACTTATATTGTGCTTGAGGCTGTCAAGTAGTCTGGTGCAAAACACAGAAACAGTACATGGATGGTGGATGGATTTGATAACACCCACCGAGTGTAAATTACAACCAGATAATAGCCCAAGTTCAGTGATACTGCGCCAAAAAACATCTAAAAAATAGCAAAGCGGCTTCCATATGTAACAGAAGTAGTGTGATCACGGTGGTTTGTTCAGTATTTAAAACCAGTGGCAATGATCTTGCAATGAGACAGACACCACACTAGGGGATGTGTGGCGTAATCAAACAGCTACCAATTATTGTATGAACCTGATGTTTTCATTAGCCTCATATTGCGATGTCTTAACTTTTAATAATCGTTCCGGCAGAATCACCTTTCAATGTCAATGGCCTAGCTCGTCGCCCATTTAACATAGAAAATGAGGAGTTTTTTTTTTTAAATTCTCTCTATCTTTTTCTCCCTCCCCCCTCTCTCTCTCTCTTTCTCCGCCTCTCTCTCTCTCTGTCTCTCTGTCTCTCTGGCATCACCAGGATTTTCAAAAGTGGTTCGACTTTAATGAAAAATGTACACGGGGGGGGGGGGGGGGGGGGGAGGGGGGTCCGCCTGACAGATGCCGAAGGCGAACATACTGGGGGTCCAGGTGGCAGGACAATTTTTTTAATTTAGTATCAAATGAATTTCTCTGGTGGCACTTGGGAAAAATGTTCAACAGTGGAAAGGTGGGGGTACTGAAACTCATAAGTTTTGAGGTGGAAGACAAAGAGACACTGGGTTAGGGCATCCATGATCGCGTGGGTGGGATGGGGCTGCGAGTCACAAGATGGTTTGGGAATTTTAAAAAAAAAATTGGGGGGGGGGTGCTGAGAAAGGTTAACTCCCTCGTGCGATTTCTAAGCCACCTTTTGTGGGGTGTATTTCGCACCCAACGTATATTTAGATTTATTTGTAAAAGTTAAGGAATTGCTGGCAGTCTTTCAAATACCGCTACGCTTCTACTAAACCCTTAAACTTGAAAATAATTGCTGGGAGGAAAACTCCCTTCGCGGTGGTTTAGAGGTAATTTCTACTTCTGGTTCTTCCGTAATTATGTGATCTCCAATAGGTGAATTTCAGTAACACGCATCCATCGCATAGGCACGAGCCAGTGACATAATTGTTCTTCACGTAAGCACAACGATTGTCCGGGCCGAACTTAATAGGGATGATTTGTCCTCCAGTTAAAACACATGATGGACCTTGTTACGAATGTTATACATTGATCTTGTAGGCTGTGTTTTGACTTTGAATAAAGTTTTAAACTGTCGTGTGTAACAATGCTATATAGCTAAGAAAAATGGGATAATTAAAATTCATTCTACCGTTTTTACTGTTGTTTAGCACGTTATTCAATTCCTGTGAATGAAAGTGAATGGGATATCAAAATACCACAAACTGAGATCCAAACAGAAAGGGAGTCCGAAAACCTTGCCTATGAAATTTAAGCTATTATTCGTTGATTCTTCAAGCGATAGTTGGTAGGGTGGGATCGGAGTGTCATAGACCGGGACTCACACCTTTATTCAGCAGTGAATGCCACCTCACATAACACAGTGTGAAAACTGCAGGTAACTTGCACGTTTTGAGATGATCATACAACGGTTTTATTTTACAGAGTTCAAAACAACATGTACTAACACATAAGCACATCACTATACGAACATCATACATTTCAACAGCATGATGCTTAACTATTTGAGTAAGATGCCGCATTAATTTAGTATCATGCTGTATTATTTTGCACGATTTCATGTATGCTCCATAAATAATATAGCATGATGCCGAATTACAAGACAACCATGCATTTTAATGCAGCACGATACTTAATTATTTGAGTATGATGCTGAATTAATTTAGCATGATGCGTTATTATTTGAGCATGATGCTGAATTACGAGAGGATCATGCATTTTAATTCAGCAACCTGCTTAATTATTTGAGTATGATGCTGAATTAATTTAGCATCATGCTATATTATTTTTTTTACGATTTAACGAATACTGCATAAATAATATAGCATGATGCTGAATTAATTTAGCATGGCGCTAAATTACGAGAGGATCATGTACTTCAATTGAGTAAGATGCCTAATTATTTAAGCATCATGCTGTATTATTTGGCATGATTCCTTGAATGCTGCATAAATAATATAGCATGATGCTGAAATCAGGTCAGCATACGGGAGGGTCATAATTTTTTTTAAGCATGATACTCTAATAATTAAGCATGGTGCTATATTATTTGGTATGATTTCATGAATGTTGCATAAATAATTAAGCATGATACCTAAATAATTCAGCATGATGCTATATTATTTAGGTATCATACTATATTAATTTAGCATCATGCTCTATTATTTTAGCATCATGCTTAATTCACTGATTTATGATCCTGTTCGTACGTCATAATTTTGTGCATCTTGAAAATTAAGACACTGAATGTTTTTAAATTTAAAGTAATTCTTTGACTTTTTTGTCAATGTGAGTTCTCTGCATTTCTACCTCTCTTTGTCGGCACACAAATAAAATGTTTATTATTTTTATTCAGGATTTCAGTTTGTTTGCATGTTCAAAGATAAGACCACGAGTCAACTTGCGAGCATTTAACGGCACGTACAGGGGGCAGCACAAGAGGCATAAATCTGATAGCACCCATAAATTGATTTCTAAAATTAGAAAAATATCTTCTCCAGAACAATCAATTAGAATCTTCTGATATTTAATATATTGGAGCCTGAATGTTGAATTAGTGCAATTCTTTTTTCAGATCCAACAGTCAAAGTGTATTCAAATTTGGTATACAGCATCTTTAGGGGGTGGGGGAGGGTCAGATTAAAGTTTGTTCAAATCGGATCCCTGGTTAATATTTGGGATCTCTATTGGAGCCCAAAGTTTAACTCAGTGCAATATGAGGAAATTTCTTTAAATATTCTTATTCTTCAGATCCACCATTTAGACTCCTTTCATATTTGGTATGTGGCATCTCTGGATGTGTCGGATACACGTTGATTCAAATCTAGTCCCTGGTTTAATATTTCGGCTCTCTATTGGAGTCCAAATTTTGACTTGGTGCAACATGATGACATTTCTTAAAAAAATCTTCTTCACATCCACCAATGAAAATCCTTTCATATTTGTTATGTGACATCTCTAATGGTGTCAGATTGAAGTGTGTTCAAACCAAGTACTTTGAGTCCCTGGGCTAATATTTGGACTCTTCTGTTTTAACTCAGTGCAATGTGAGGCGATTTCTTTAAAAATCTTCTTCTTCAGATCCACTAGTCAGAATTATTTCATATTTGGTATATAACATCTCTAGGGGGATAAATCTCAAGTGTGATCAATTCGAGTCCCTGGCTTCATATTTGGGTTCTCTAGTGGTGGGTGGTGGCAGGTTAGTTTCAAGTTTGGTCAAATTCTTTCCTTGGTGTTTTTCCATACAAGTTGCCTTTCAAACTGTAGTGACATAAGAACCCTTGGAAGTCTAGCAGTGCTTGTCTACAGCTGCTAGAAGTGGAAGCAGTCAGGAAGAGTTATGATAATAATCATCTGACATGGACACCAAAGTGAAGAATAATTTCATGACTTCATTCCTATCTAGTGTTGATGAACGATGACTAACTGAATGTGAGCCAAAAAACTTCTTTGAACCACTTTGTCAGGTGAGCGATTAAGGACTCTTCGGGTCTCTGGTCTTTCTATAGAGAGTGACTCAAAATTTTGGACTTTTTGGACTCTATAACGCCAATACCGACAGCGAGGCAGAAATCCTCAAAGTTAAATTTTAACGAACAAGCTTTAAATTGAGTGACCCCCATACCACCCGATGCCAATAGTAAGGACTCCAGACAGCAGAAATTGAAACCCCGACTTCAAACAAGGCGTCACTTGCACCAGAGAGCACCCCCTTTCATTTTGTGACAAACATACTTTCACAAATCCAAAGGAAACCACCATGAACTTAAGCACACAGTAGCAGAAAACGTTGGGCACTGCCATATTTTTATTTTATAAACTCAAAACTGTGTACTCTATGACTCGGAAAACGACTGGCGTTTAAGACGTCAATTTGAGTGTATCAAGATGAAATCAGGTGATCTATTTTGGAATTATGGTCCAAAATAAGCAGTTGAAAGTTCGTCAAGAAATCCAACTTCAAACAATGAAGATATGACGCCACTACCGTCAAGGATTACCCCCTTTCCCCAATCCAATTTTGTTACAAACATTCAACATTAACTACAAATAGATACTGTCAGAATTTTACAGACAATTGTGTTTGAAACTGAAAACTGTCATATTTTTATTTACGTGAGAGTATGGTGTACCATTTGGAACACCATTTCATTCTCATCGCGATGAAAATGAAATACACGTCCGATGTGCATTTTTTATCTATGCATCTGGAATTTATGGTTGCAACGCTGTTTTTGAATGTAGTTGCAACTGTAAAAATAGCAATCCACCTAGAAAAAAAAAATCGACGTACAGCGTCCAATTTACTCGTCCAACTTGTATTTTGTACGTCCGACGTATAAATGCACGTTGCGCGTGTATTTTTCATTGCTATGATGTTTCTTTAAAACGGAAAATATTGATGCACCTGTAATTTGTACAAGTGTACCTACATTCCAAAATAGCGCTGCAACGCTAAAATACAGGTGCATCGAAAAAAAAATACACATCAGACGTATATTTCAATCTCTTCGCAATGAAAAATGCACGTTGGATGCGCATTTTTCACTAAAAATACAAGTCCAATATATATTTTAGCCAAAATATACGTCCGACGTGCATTTTCTTATCGTTGCACGTGGATTTTATCATGACAACACTATTTTGGAATGTAGTTGCAACTGTACAAAATAGCAATGCACCTGGAAAATAATCCACGTAAAACGTGCAATTTACATGTCCGACCTGTATTTTATACATCCAACGTATAAATGCACATTGGATGTGTATTTTTCATCGCGATGAGTTTTCAGTCCGACTTGCATTTTTTACGTCCGACGTATAAATTGCCCGTTGGACTTGTATTTTTTTTTTTAGTCCGACTTGTATTTTTTTCATCCGACTTATAAACTGCAATTTCGACGTACGTTTGTCATCGCAATGAATTTTCTTCAAACTGAAAATAGCGATGCACCTGCATTGTTTACAGGTGCACGTACATTCAAAAAGAGCGTTACAGTGACAAATTCCATGTACATCGATAAAAGATACAGGTCCGATATATATTTTTCATCACGATGAGATAGAAATACGCATCCAACGTTCATTTTTATTCCCCCGAAAAAAATTCGGGGGAATCTAGCCTTGACGTCGTCCGTCTGTCTGTCTGTCCGTCTGTCTGTCTGTCCGTCTGTCCGTCCGGGCATAGACGGAATTCGTGTCAGCTCCATAACTTCTTACAGCCTTCAAGGATATAAATGATACTTGGTATTATTATTGCCCACAACCAGAGGGTGTGTCGCGAATAAGGTTGGAATGGCTATCAAGGCTTTTTTCGGGGGAATCAGCCACCCTTTGGTGGCCATCCTCTAGTTTATTCAGCCAAAAGAAGAAATGCAGGTGAAGCTTGTTTCTAAAATTAGAAATACACGCCCAACGTACATTTTCCATCACGATGAGACTGAAATACACATCCAACGTGCATTTTTGATTCAGCCAATGGGGAAAAAGCACGCGGAACCAGTTTCTAAAAATCGAAATACACGTCCCATGTGTACTGGCCAATCAAAATTTGTGTTGCAAATATAACTTGGATCGAATTGAGGCAGAACTGTGAAATGTCTGCTTCCATTGCGTTAATTTGCAAATCTGTTTATTTTATTTATTTTATTCCCAAAAGCTTCACGAATATTCCGCAATAACTTTTAGTTTATAAGCTGTACATTTCCAAGGGGTACAGTTATACAACGAAAGTGTGTGTGTATAGTAGGTACCTTGTGAAATTGCCGGACACCAGTTGTGATGGAGAGTTATTGACAGTTTCTAAGTTTCCAATGTACAAAATGCGAAGGTTACTGACATTTCATTGTGTATTATGGGGAGGGTAGCCTCTGCTGATATTTTTGTTTGTGGAGTTGGAAGGAAACTGAACCTTTCAATTGCATTGGTATTGCATTGCATTGCATTGCATTGCATTGCAATTGCATTAAGGGCTATGAATGTTTGTTGGAGAAACTACCGAGGTATGAGACCATTTCCTAGTGGAATACTTAACTTGTCGCTCTATTATTGTGTGTGTGTGTTGTGGGGGTGAGGGTGGAATACTTTTTTGTTTACCTTATGCACATGGTGCACACGTTTGCTTATGATAGAACTGAGGTTATCAACTCCTGTACTTGGCATATCAGTATTCCACTGGTGACAGGGTTCCCTTCACAAAGGTTTCATAAACCCTAAATTGATATATAATCGGCTCATAGTTGGTAGCTGAAAGGTATGATAACTGTCTCGCCATAATGAATATAAAAGTACTGATATTTGAAGGGAACAATTTTTCGCAATGCCGAGCATTGTTTCTGATTCAACCTCAAACACGTGTTGGCCACACGTGCGCCTATCTAGAAAAATATGACCGGGGTAGGGGGCATACGCCGGATGATATGTGTCATCGTCTGAGTCCAAGTGCGATGCAACAGGAGATAATACTTGAGGGGTATTTCTTCTTATCTTGGAGTTGGAACCCTCCCTCCTCCGCGGAGTATTTTTTGCTCAACTTGCCAAAGTCAAGCTGAGCTATTGCCGCCACCTCTCGTCCGTTCGTCCGTTATTCCACAATTTTCTTTAGCACACCTCACGGGTCGCATTTATGATCGGATCGCTTTGAAACGTGGTGTGATTATTTGAGGTGACCTCTAGATGGGTGCTATCGATTTTTTTTCTATTCCCGCTGGCAAACGACGTTTGATCTTAGTTTAGTTAGGCATCAACATGTCCCTTTTGGTCATCCCACAGGACACGTTTATGATCGGATAGCTTTGAAACCTGGTATGCTTGTTTGGGGTGACCTCTAGATGGAAGCTGTCAATCATCTTCCATTTCCATAAAAAAGCCGAGCCGTTGGCAACGAACTTTGAACTTAGTTTAATCATGTATCAATATATTTCTTTGGCACACCCAACAGGGCACATTTATGATCGGATCACTTGGAACTTGGCATGCTTGTTTAGGGTATCCTGTTGATGGGGCTATCGATTTTTTTCCATTTCCATAAAAAATAGTTGCCGTTGGCAACGACCTTTGTTGAACTTAGTGCAGTTTTGCATCAATATTTCCCTTTGGCACAACCTGCAGGGCACATTTATGATTGGATCGCTTTGATATTTGGTATGCTTATTTGGGGTGACCTCTAGATGGGAGCTATCGACTATTTCTGTCAAAAAGTGTTTCGTCCATTTCCGTCCAAAATCATTGTCGTTGGCAATGAGCTTTAACTGGTAGAGTGCTAAATTATTTTTGGTCATCCAAATTTGTTCACGTCTCTTTGTCTTGTTACAATTTATGGGAGAGTGCCACTTGGCACTCTCTCATAAATTGTAACAAGGCAAAACCCTCACAGACTAAATAATGTTAATTCCAAGCTAATATGAAGCATATCCTCAGAATATGAAAGCATCAAGTTGCGGCACCTGCACTTCAGAATAAAGCCCAAATATGGGCTTCCAGCACTCTACCAGTTAATGAACTTAGTGCAGTCAGGCACCAATATTTACATTTGGCAAATTCCGCGGAGCACATTTATGATCTTATCGCTTTGAAATTGGTAATGCCTGTTTGGATTGACCTCTATATGGGAGCTATCCATTTTCTTCTATTTTTATCAAATAACGTTGCTATTGGCAACTACCGTTTAACTTAGTTTAGTTAGGCATCAATATTTCTCTTTGGCACACCCTACAATGCACTTTTATGATCGGATCGCTTTGAAACCTGGCAACCTGGCATGCTTGTTTGGGGTGACCTCCAGATGGGAGCTATCGACTATTTCTGTCAAAAAGTGTTGCCGCTGGCGACGATTTTTGAAATTGGTTTAGTCAGGCATGAATATATTCCCTTGGCATGCCACACAGGGAATGTCTATGATTTGATCGCTTTGAAGCTTCGTATTCTTGTTTGGGGTGACCTCTAAATGGGAACTATCGATTTTCCTCCATTTCCATCAAAACACCTTGCCATTGGCAATGACTTTTGATGAAGTTTGTGCGGTTATGCATAAATATGTCCCTTTGGCATGCCTTGCAGGGCACATTTATGTTCGGGTCGCTTTGAAACTTGGTATGCTTATTTGGAGTGACGTCCAGATGGGAACTCTCGATTTTCGTCCATTTCCGTCACAAAACGATGCCGTTGGCAACGACCTTCGATGAAGTTCGTGAGTTATGCATCAATATTTCCCTCTGGCACACCCTGCAGGGCACATTTATGGTCGGATCGCTTTGAAATTTTGTATACTTGTTTGGGGTGACCTCTGGTTGGGAGCTATGGATTTTATTCAATTTCTGTCAAGCACCATTGCCGATAGCAATGACCTTTGAGCTTAGGGCAGTTGTACATCAATATTGCTTTGGCATGCCACAAAGGGCACAGTTTTGATCGGATCGTTTTGAAACTTGGTATGCTTGTTCGGGTTGTCCTCTATGTGGGAGCTGTTGATTTTTTTACATTTTTGTCAAAAAGCTTTCCGTTACTGCATTTGTGCATCAATATATTCCTTTGGGACACCGCACAAGTCGTATTTACGACCGTGTTGCTTTGAAACTAGGTATGCTTGTTTCGGGTGACCTCCAGATGGGAGCTATCGATTTTTAATCCATTTTCGTCACTGAAGTTGTCGGTCGCAACAACTTTCAAACTTAGTGCATTTCTGCATTAACATATTCGTTTGCCATGCCCTGCAAGGTATATTCCAAAATGGATCGCTTTGAAACTTGGTGTGTTTTTGGGGTTGACCTCCAGATGGAAGCTTCTTTCATTCCCTCAAAAAATGGTCGTTAGCAACGACCATCAACTTTGTCCTCTGTGCATTGACATTGTCATTTGTCACTGCACAGGTCACATTTATGATCCGTTTGCTTGGAAACTTGGTGTGCTGGTTTGGAGCTACCAACCGTTAGATACAAGCTATTGATTTTCTTTCTTTTCCGCCGAGAAACGTTGCTGTTAGCAATGATCTTAGAACTTTTGCCGTTTTTGCAACAACATTTGTTTCCGGCACGGTATGCAGGGTGAATTTGTTGTTTCGGGTGACTTCTAGATGAGAGCTATAGATTTTCTTCCATATCCGTCAAAAATGTTGCCCGTAGCAACGACCTTCATCTTTGCCGTTTTATCGGTCGACAGTTTTCTTTGGAACACGGCACAGTTCACATTTATAATTCGATCATTTTGAATGATGGACTGCTTTTTTGGAGCGAACTTTAGATGTGAGCTTTGATTTTCTTTCAATTCCTTCGAAAAACGTTTCCGAATGTTGCTGTTAGCAATGACCTTTAAACTCATTGCATTTGTGCATGAACAGTTTGCTTTTCAAATCCTGCAAGAGAATTTATGAATGGATCAGTTTGAAATTTCGTATGCATATTTGGGGTAACCTCTAGATGTGAACTGGCAATTTTTTTCCATTTCCGTCAGCAAAACGTTGCCTGCAGCAATGACCTTTAATATTAGGGCATTTGAACATTGACACATTCCTTTGGCATGCCCTACAAAGTGGATTGCTTTGAAACTTGGTTCATGTTGATCAAGAAACTTTTCCGTAGCAACGGCTTTTGAACTTAATGCATTTCTAGACGAACCTATTCATTTGGCACGCTCTATAGGCACATTTATGAATATGTTGCTTTGAAACTTTGTATGCGTGTTTGGGGTGACGTGTAGATGGGAGCTATTGATTTTCGTTCATTTCCAAAAAAACCCAAAAAACTATTGCCGCTAGCAACAACCTTCAAACTTAGTGCATTTGTGCAGTACAGTTACAAATAGAACTCCAGTCATGGAATGTGCACAAATAGTACGACGATCTGCGCGTTAATCTACACGTTATGACCTCAGTAAGGCTACCAAATTCTGTACATGTGGCCTGTGCACAAGCAATGATTCAGCCAATGGACCTCCGGATAACCCAGAGGTGCATTGTCACAAACATGGCCTGTGTTTGCTATGAGTAACCAGGAGAACCTGCCATGCTTTGGATGCCATTCGATATGGCAATTGCGTGCAATTCCTACGCTTAATTAAGCCAAGATAAGCGCACAGTTCGTGACTGGATTTCTATTTTTAACTGTAACATCTCCATTTGACATGGCCCAGAGGGCGCATTCATTATCGAGGTGTTTTGCAACTTGGTATGCTTATTAAGGGTGACCAAAAAAGGAGCTGTCGATTTTCTTTTTGTTTTCTACAAAAAACTGTTGTTGCGAACAACGACCTTTGAATTCAGTGCATTTGTGCATCAACATTTTTCTTTGACATGGCCTACAGGATGCATTTATCGTAGGATGCTTTTTGAACTTGATGTGCTCATTAGGCGAGGCCTCTAGATTAGAGCTATCGATTAGCATTCATTTCTGTGAAAAACATTACCGTTTACAATGACCTTTAAAATTACTGCATTTGTGTTTCAGCATTCTTCCTGCAGCCAGCCCTACAGTTACATTTGGAAATACATAGATTGCTCTGACGTGGTGCACACACAATGCAGTTATGTTGAAGTTTCACCAAATAACATTGGAACAAACGATTTTTTATTTCACTTATAACTGAGCAAGTTACAGTTTGTCATGTTGGGCTACAGTGTCAATGACACTTTCATTTTAAATTGCCGAGAAAACAACTGATGTTTCGTGGTTCTTGGCCCCTGGGGTGCATTGCGATTTATAGCATCACCACTTACACACTACATAAATACCACAATTAATGATTGTCAGCCGTTGGTGAGATTATTTGTTCAAAATGCATACGTGAATTGGGGTTGTAGAAACATTTTCATTAGCTGATGGTCAGATATTTTAAAAAAGTTATCTGTGTCAATCTTTCAGTGATAGTCAGGTGTTTTAGGAAACGGCTCTTGATTTTCTTAATGTGCGGTTAAATGGTGTTGCAAAGACTACAGTTGGTTGATGGGTTTCCGTTTTCTGTGTCTGATTATTGCTCACACACTATGAGTCTGTCTCTCAGTCCGTCCATCCGTCTGTCTATCGGTCCACTCGTTCGTTCTTCCGCCCGGACACTGACGATAGAACGAATAAACTTAACCTCAACAAATTTGGCGCAGATATTGACATGCCAAATCTTGGTCTTGTTCTATTTTGGGGGTTGCAAGGTCATAGGTGGAGGCAACAGGGGTGAAAACTAATTATTCATAAAACGTTTGCTGTGGCGTGGGTCAGCACGGTCTATTTACTGAATATTATTCTTCGGTTGTTGTAATTAATTGTTAGATTGATGGGTTCTGTTCCTTACAAGGTATACGTTCGCAAGGTTTAGTATGAAAACAACCTGTTTCGGTTGAAGCGAGATGCATTCAAATTATTTTTAATAAATAACAAAAGTTAGTCTTGATGATTCCTTTTAACCCGGGTTATGTGTGTGGCTGATGCGCGATGCTGAAATGGGGCCGACGAGTAGCCGCTTTCTTGATACAAAAGGTATTGGTGTTTAGGAAGTGCTGGCCTTCGATTAGTTCGATTTCTAAGATTGTTACCAGGAGCAGATCACAACATTTTAAAAAGGGGACAGGGTGGGAAGGGGGCGCTACCAACCGTATGGTGCTCAAAATTACATGCATTGTGAGTAGTGGAGGCACGTAAGGTAGTACCCCCTCTCGTTGGTGGGAACGGAGGGGGGAACTGGTGTTCCCATAAGAGTTTCCTGAAATTGTCAACAAAACAAGTCATTTTTCTTGATTTTCGACACTTGGGCGGCGTTTAGAGTTCCGGCGCCATCATTGGCGTACTGTACACCCCGATTAAAGAGTTTCTGCCATGAATCACTATCGGCGTCGATAACCATAGACCCATCCATACCTTTGGAAACGATGGGGGTGGGGAGGTGGAGTGCTCTCCCAGCCGCCCCTGGATCCAACCCCTCTTGCTTAGGCTCTGAACACTTTGTTACTTACAAACGTATCCCTAAAAGGTGCCATGTCATAGGTATTCTCAACTACTCGTATGTGTCTATGTACTAGCACACAAACACATATCGGCACAACCAAGATGTGCCCATTTGCTACCTGTAATGTGTGCATATTGTGACACAGTATGTACTAACAGATAAGCATATCTCTGTAGAATCAACATTCAGTGTCCTCTATGTAATGTACCCTAGCTTGCACTTGGCCTTGGCATTGTATAGACTGATACAGGCTTAGATGAATTGGGTGATCTGACTGAGTCGACATTTGGCTGAAGGCAGATGTCGAGCTTGTAGTAGTGCAACTAGTCAGTAATGGTAAAACACTCCTCTAGAGGAGGGCAGAATACTGGTAGCCAAAAGTAATGGTACATCGCAGTAAAGGTAAAAGGGTGATAGAAGACTATGGTATTTTGTGAATACAATAGTGTTGGATCACACGATGGAGGTGACTATAAACAAGTAGTGCTCTTGCAGCTATAAAGGGTGTGCGATGGCCTAGAAGACCATACAAGGGGCCATAACTATCTTCAAATAGATATTCGCAGATAAAAGTATCCCCAAATGATATCCACGAAGGGTATCCTCAATTGATACATAGCTATTTCACAGGTATCATCTTCAGATAACCGTATGTGTCTATAGTAGTGCACAATGTGCCTATGTGCTACCTGTGATATGTAGTTATGTGCACATCGTGACACAATATGCTTTAACAGATATGCACATCTAGGGAAGTCAGAATACTTTATAAAGAGATCGGGGAAGTCATAACATATGTTGTAGATACATAGGTAGAAAACAAGGATTGTGGGTAATTACATTCACTCTTATATCAAAGTTATAGCACTACATGCGGCTATTTCTCCAAGTCCGTTTTTGATGTTTTTTGGTGAGTTTTCGAAAATGTCGGGTTGTTTGTGGTAATTCTATCCGAGGATTCTTGATAATTATATTCACTCTTATGTAAGCGTTATTGCGCAAAAAAGAGGATTCTTGGGAATTCTGTAGCAAATGATGTCTTTTTGGTGATTTGGAAGGATTGTCGAGTTGTTTGTGGTAATTAAATTTACTCCTACTCAACTGAACATCTCCTCCGAACATACGTCTTCCATTATAGGTTTTTTATGCTCACAGCAACCACGTGGGACCATAGAAACCAAGATGGCGGCCTCCAGTATAAAATGGGAGACGGAAACTCGCATCACCCTAACAATACGTGCTGCACATGCGCGCTGACACCACGTATCACTGTGGTAATTATGTCTCAACATGGCCGTTTACGTGTCTACCATGACAGCCTAACATGGCGCCACTGAGTCACGTGACTATGTCGTCACATGAGCTCCCCCGATGAGATCCCACAACCTATCCATGAAAGATACGAGACATACTACAACGGTTGATATTGCTTATGGCGTTGTAACATCATGATGCACACGTGGCATCTAGGAGATATTGCCCCTTGTTTTTGTCCACTATACAGTCTGATATTTTGAGTCAGGGAGTGTCGGGCTTTTCGTACGGAAATGATATGGTAGTATAGCATTGAGTTTATATGACCCTGTAGCTCCCCCGTTAGACTTGGTACTGCTAACCTACCGAATGCTTTATATTATCCTATGATTGCTATACGCAGGTAGTACGTGAGAAAATAAATGGTTGTCCAGTGTGGCAGTATAAAGTAGTATATTGTGTACGATCTGTATCCCTGTAAGCCCTTAATACTACTTACCTGTCCAAGGCGTTATATGCATAACGAGTTATGGAGAGTTGTAGGTATGCTTGGTTGTATCTTACTACAGTATAGGGTGTATGGTTTATAGCCCTGCTGGTCTACTGTTAGCCCATAGTACTGTTAACACACATATTGAACTGTACTATTCTATTGGTGGTTTGGAATACTAGATCATGCTTGTGTTCTAGTCCTGTAGTCGTTAATGAAGAGTTGGGGAGGGGGCGTCTTATTGATCTGGTGAGACTAAAATTCTCCATTTCCATGACCACCTTATGCAGAGTTATATGCCTTGTATAACACGAACACTAGTACGGTCGTACAGATGAAAATCCTTTTCCCCATACCTTTACCGCTTTTGCCTATGTTATGACATCCCTGGCGTGTCTATGTAACAGCGTGTAACAATGTGAACACATCGCATGCAGCACACCGGCACTTGCTGAGCGTGCCGATATGTGTCTCTATGTTAAAGTGAACAATGTGCGTACGACACATACGACTCTTATCCTTACATGGGAAAATTGGGGTGCCGAGATTCTGGCAGCTGTAAGATTGGGGTCCCAAAGGTGGGTTACGCCGAACTTGTGGTTGGTGGGTCATGCGTGTGTGTGCCACTTTTGTTCTATTGTTGGTTATTAGAACTATTAACCTACCAGGTGTTTTGTATTATCTTATGAATGGTATAGGCAGTACATAATATAAGGTCAGGTGGCTTTGTGGGGTGCGTTGAGATAATGAGTGGGTGTCTATTGCGGCAGTATAGGATGTAGTGTATGTACCCCTGCTGGTTCAATGTTAACTCTCAATACTATCGATCCACTCAATGAGTTATACTGTCCTACAGTTGGTATAGGTAGTATGTAATGCTAGGCTTAGCGGTATTGTTGGGAGGGGTGGGGGTAATGCATGGTAACATGTTTTTTAGTGCGGTGGCGTAGGGTGTACGGTCTGCACCTCTGTTCTACTGTTAGTCTGTGGAAATACTAACCCATCGAATGCTTTTTTACCATCTGACTGGTATAGGCAATGCATAATGCTAGACCATGTGGTAGTGCAAGACAATGTTGTTTAAAACGGTAGAATTTATGGTATGTACCCATGTAGGCCTACTGCTAGCCTTTAGTACTCCCAACTTTCCCAAGTACCTGATCGGCTTCTTGTGACCACTACTACTGACTTACCCGTGGCAACCGTCATTTATCCTGTGATCAACTTCTACTGTAATCACCCAACATTATATTCTTCTTCCATCCTAATGGCCTTGTACGATTACAGCTGATTTGTATCACTACTAGAGGCTTGCTAGCTATCTCAGGTCACGACCTCTACCCTCGGCTAACTCTTGGAATGTGCATATGACCAGCCGTACTACATTATGATACTAGAAACCACGAGTAGTAGCGGAGGAAACTCAACGGAGACCTCGGAAGTGACGTCATAATCACGTGACCCAAGTTCATCATATTCGGTTGTCATGGTATCCCACTTAAGTGGCATCTTCTGACATCATACCCATAGTGATACCTGATTGTAGTGCAAAGGCGCAACAGTGTTGTTAGGGTAACACGTTCCCGTCGCCCATTTTGTATTCTTGGGGCCGACATCTTGTTTTCTGCTCGTGGTTGCCATGTGACCTGGAACCCAAAGGCCTACAATAGGACTGGGGGTTGTCTTAGGGTTTGTTCGATTAAACTAGCCTCGTTTACATCATGGAGATATCCAAATCGACCCCAAAATTTTCTAATATTATCAAAAACCACCCCAAATCACCCACCGAAATAGGTTAGGATTTCCCCAAGAAGCCCCCTTTTTCCAATAAAAAGCAGCTCCTTTGTATAAGAGTCATTTTATTTACACCAAATTAACTGTTACTTGATAGAATTACCACAAACAACCTGACTATTGGCTCGGCTTTCTCACTAAAGTCTCTGTTTCTATCCGTTTATTTGGTTCAGCTTCCTGCACAATCATCCTTACAAGGGGAGCATGTGGTGTTTTAGGACGAGCGGTCTCCTGGTGGTGCATTTGATTGTTTCAGAGTATACTCCAATTGTGCAGACGAGCCTTTAATTTGGAACAGTTCTAGGTTATTATGCCCCCCTACTTGGTCGGAGGGGGTATCTAGTGGAGAGCTGCGTACGTTCGTACTTTCGTGTTATTTTCCCTTTTTTAATTTAGGGGATTATTATTGAAAAATGATTGAAAAATGTGTCCGTCCCACATATTTGCTGCTCTAGCTCTGTCATCGTATGTTGAATTCAACTAAAGTTTACCATGCTTGTTCCTCAGCATGGGGTGAACGGATCCTACAGTAGAATTAATATCTTCGCATGAACATTTACAGTGTTATTTGCCCTTGTTTAACTTAGGGATGATTGAAAAATGTATCCGTCCAACATATTTGCTGATCTAGCTCTGTCATCATACGTTGGATTGGAATATTTTTTGCCATGCTTGTTTATATTAGTACAGATTGCTGCAGGCACATGTCATGCTTTTGTCGGTTACTATTTGCCTCCAGTATACACAGTGGATGACCGATATGTTGCCCTAATAACACATGCAAGAGGACCACTCACGCGTGCTACCAGGACAACCAAATATGACATACCTGGATCACATGATTATGACGTCACTTACCCCAATAAGTCTCGATCATCGCTCTTCTATTACTACCATGCATACACCACACAAACACATCACCTAGCACTCCGAACTACCCATGGGATAGTACAAACAAACCATTAGGTGGTTTTGTGGTGCTATGGGATAAGAGTAGGCCACCAGGGTACCTATGGTACTTCCGTACTAAGCAACAAATCGTACCCCTCGACATCGCAAGACTAGTAGAACTGGGTACATGCAGTACACCCTATATTACCAAACTAGGCAACTATTCCTACCCCACAATACTGCATGACCCAGCAATATGTCCTACCCATACCAACTGTTGGACATTATAACGCATTGGGTATGTTAGTGTTATGTGAATGCATGTGTTTACTGTTTACGGATAGATGTATGTGTGCCTGTAAATATGTGTGTTTGTCTGTGCGCCCGAACGTGTGCATGTCCGTGCGCGTCTGAGAGCGTGCGTGCATGTGAGAGAGGAAGAGAGAGAGAGAGAGAGAGAGAGAGAGAGAGAGAGAGAGAGAGAGAAAGAGAGAGAGAGAGAGAGAGATAGTGTGAGTGAATAGATTGTGCGTGTAACCTTGAACGTATGTGTATATATTTAAGACCTCGTGTGACATTTTGTTCCAGTGGGAAGGGTGCGTTGATTATGTAATATTGTATGTACTTCACTCTACAACAAAAAATAACATAAATAAAGATATACTTACTTACTTACTTAGCACTAAAAGTAGGCCTACAGGGATATATACAGTAAATACTATACTTTTGTTTAAAACAACCAAGCTTTACATCGCAATACCGCATGCCCTAGCGTTACGCACTACCTATACCAGTCATAGGATAATACAAACCATTCAATGGTATTAGTAATACCAAAGACTTAGTGTACACCAACAGGAGTATGGATCCTATACTACGGCACTTGACAACTATGTATTACCCCCCCCCCCCCCAAAAAAAAACAAAAAAACCCAAAACGACTTGGACTAGCATTCCGAACTCACACTATCAACTGTATGACAGTATAACGACCTGAGTGGATCAATGAACTAAAAGCTGACACTAAGCCAGCAGTGGACTTTTGACATCATAGATACATTGACTGCTGTTGTTAACCACTGTAAGTCTGGTGTGATGTTGTTCGTGTCAGGGTGTGTCGGGCTTTTCATACGCACATCATATGGTAGTATAGAATGGAGATATATGCCCCTGTAGTTCCCCTGTTCGTCCTTGGTATTACTGACCTACTGAATTCTTTATATTATCCTATGTTTGGTATAGATAGAACGTAACATTATGCCAGGCGGTATTATGTGGAAATGCGTGTTATCCTGTGCAGTAGTATAGGGTATGTAGTCTATACCCCCGTAGGCCTGCTGTTAGTCCCTAATACTACTAACCCATCTAAGACCAACCACGTATTGCTTTGTACTATCCTATCATCCTAGCATATCCAAAACTATGGAACAAATTAGATTATGAACTGCGTACAATCTGCAATAGAGCCGGCTTCGAGAGACAAATTTCAAACAAAATCACGGGCGCGTACATGAAGGATGTTCACTGTGATAATCTATATTGTCAGGATTGTAGCCGGTAGTGTTGAGAGAACTTCTTTGTGTACAATAAAAAATATAAATAAATATATAAATAAATAAATGAATGAATGAATGAATGAATGAATGAATGAATGAATGAATGAATGAATGAATGAATGAATGAATGAATGAATGAATGAATGAATGAATGAAATAAAGAAAAAAAAATAATCAAACAAATCTCTTTTATCACCAAGATTGGAGCCGATAGCTGGTGTCTTACGTTGGAATCTATTATAATAATGGGCATTTATGCGATTGGCTCAACTTGACTTACACCTGTGTTGAAACCATATTTGATGATATGTGCTTAACAATGACGATAAAGGTGATCTTAAAAATTCCTGACGAAAATAGTAAAATATTTCGTTTGATACCTAATTGTCTTTCAAGCTCGTCACAGCTTTCTCCCTACCAAGCCCAGCCAAATGGTATTCGAGATAGATAGATTGTTTTGCCCTGGTCAGTGGTGGAGGCGGTGGGGAGTCTGAATTACACAGCAGCAATCAAGACCCATATTAGGCCCATACTATGTGTATGTTTCAAAGTGGTCCAAGTAATATACAGTAGTCCTTGTACTCTTTTTAGAATTCCACAATGCCCAGTACAATATTGCTATAGAATTTAAATTGGGGCTTATTTTGGAAAAAGTACGATTCTTGGCGGAATCCGAACCCATTTTGGTGAATTTGGGTGTTTTTGGAAATTTGAGAAACATTTTTAGGCCTATTTGGGTAGCTCCACGATGTAAACGATGATTTAGGGAAAATCCGAACCTACAAACTACTCTAGTTTAATTAAACGCACCGTCAGAAGATGCCCCTGTCCTACTGTTGACCTTTGGATTTAATAGTAACCACGTGCTACCATAGAAGATTGCGGCCTCCATATACAAAATGGTCGGTGGAAACGTGTTATCCGAACACTACGCGCTGCACGTTCACACTAAGACCAGGTATCACTATTCACATGACGTCACAAGGCGTGGGCTACCATAACAATCAAATATGACGTACTGCCACGTGATAATGACGTCACATCCCCATTGGGATCCCCACTAAGGCCGATCCATCGCTCCCCTACTACTCAAGGTTTCTAGTATCGTAATAGAATACAACTGGTCATATGGGCATTCCAAGAGTTGTAGGGGTAGAGGTCATGACCTGAGATTGATGGCAAGCCTTTAGTATCAATCTTTTTCAACTCTAATATGTGGCTTCAGAGGGTGATGTCTGCATGGGAGCAATCATGTTTTTTTTACATTTTTAAATTACTTCTTGCTCAACAATGTCAGGTATAAGCTATTGAAATGAGTTGTTTTCTGTAAAAACTTGAGTGAATGACATAGCATGACGGGAATTCTCTATTTAGTTTAGTCCCTACTTGGTCAAGTTGAGCTGCTGTGTCACTGACACTTTCTTTTATCTTCCTTAGTTACTTCAAATTTAAGGTTCATTTTGTACATTTCCAGATAAAAACGCTGATTTTCTAAAACGAACAGCTCCGTGTACATAATACACATATCTATAAAATTCGAGACACTTGTACTTTCATGGTGGCTCTATTAAATATATTTGTTACAACTTCAAATTTGAACCTGTTTCAAAAATAACATCAATTTGACGTTTTCTGCCTGAGCGTTCATTAACAACTAGCATGTTGAATGCCCACTCTTAAATTTTAACCACTGGGTGTAGCGGCATTATACAGCCGCGTAATGTAAATTCAACCACTTTGATTTGTAAAATGCATTCAAATGCATCTCAACGTACTACGAGAACTAAACACAATGGGATACATTAGTCATTTGTTTTCTTGGAATTATTGCTCGGACATGACGGCCATGTTGGATTTGCCAGAATGCTGGTTATTGAAAGGAACCAACCTACACAACCTACAGTCATCGTAATGACAAGAGAAAAATATGGGTCCACTGGACATTCTTTATTAAAGTTACTGCACGGACATGCAGAATCACAAAAAGTCCAAGACGGTCATATTGGTTAGGGTAGAAAACCGATTATCGAAAGGAACACTTCTATAGTCACCACTAATTCACCACAGAAATAGGCCCCATGGTGCATTTCATTCAGTGCTATGGTAGCAGTATTGATAAGCATTTCATTTTCAAGTTGTCACACGACAAACACATTCTTTTTTAAAAAATCCAGGATGGCTGCCATCGTAGCCGAAACACAATTCGTCTGGGCTGCTGTTGCTGTTGACGACAGGACGTGACCGATTTACATGACATTTAGTATGTTATACATGTTTAAAAATAAAAAATAACTGTTTGCGAAATTTTCGATTTCATGTTATTTTCGACGTTTTAACGTCAGTTATCGTTTTACCACCCTCCCCACACCATTTTGTTGCACCACTACCTCAGCAACAACAAAATATAACCTTATCAAACTTAAACACACAACACAAGGGATAGCTGGATTGATGTTAACCCTTTACCTAATATGAAAAAAAGACGACACTTGCAAAAATAATTCTTGAATAATTATTTTTTTTCATTTTTTGTCTCAAAAACATAGGTTATGATCCCTCGTTGGAACGAGCTCGACGAAAAAAAATAATGAAAATTAATTGGCGATTTTTGAGAATAGCGCTGGCCGTTTTTGGCCGTTACGTTAGTTAAAGGGTTAAATGACCTAAATGAATAGATTAAGTGATGTTTTGTGCCATTTGGTATCATATTTGTACACAATATTTAAAGCTATGGCATAAAATCCAACCGAAGTTTGGAACACGTCAATATTGTTTTTCACTACATGAACCTGAAATTCAGGGACGTTTTAATTCTTGTGGTCCCAAATACAGAGTTGCAAACATTCTGAAAATCCGACGGCAGATACTGGGGATACGATATAAACAAAGTCGGTGGAGGTTGGGGGATGAATTTTAATTATCTTTTCAGCCTCAATTTCAACATTTGCATTTTGAAATTTTGGAAATGTAATACAGATCAGACTTGGCCACACAAATGGCGTTGGCCGTCAAAAACGGCGTTGGCCCCTTTCGGCATTGGTTGTGTTTCGTTGAATGAAATTCGCTTTACGATTTCAAAACAGTCTTTGTCAAAGAACGAAGTTGGTGATTTGTAGCGATCGTCACCCTGCGTTTTCTTTTTTTTTTTTCTTGTTTAGATAGGCGCGCTGTAGAGTTCATCACTGAACCGATCCGTTTGAATGTTGGCACACATATACTACTTAACTTTTAGTTCGCACAGTTGCTTGAGATTTTTGATTGTGTATCTTTATCCAACGTAGCGTTCAATAGCCGTCTTTTTCAGCTGTTGGTATCAATACCTCTACCAAAGCTACCTCTTTCACTCTTTGGATATCCGATCTCCATCAAATACCATATCTAAAAATTTATCTCACAATCGGGGCGTTTTTGCACTGTTACGCAATAAAAGTTTAATGTATCTGGGCCCTTGTTCCAAATCCGTATCAAGGGCCCCTGATACAAGCGCATGATTCTGCTGTTTCCAAAACAAAGGCATTGATATCATTTTTCGATCGCTTCACGTTTTTCCCCTCAGAGAAAACAATATTAGGTGAGGCGAAGCCGAACCTAATATTGTTTTCTCTGAGCCGTATATGACACTGTATCTGCCAACTAAACGTCCTGTAACATATTTAATATGCACGGCATGCTGAAATGTCATTGGGAAGTTAACTCAACGAATAGTTAAATTATGCGCACTTTTCGGCATCTTGGGCTGGTTTGTAGCCTATTATTAGGATTTTCCAGAATGCTCGAGTCGAGGCTTCTCTCTTGAAGTTAAAGGATTAGCTTTCGCTATGAAATGTGGAAAACGCCACCTCAATAAACGATGAATGGCATATTTTAAAATATAATAAACCTTTACACCAAGAGGGATATTTAATTCAGTAATTATTGCAAAAGTAACAACCAAATTCACGTTGACGAAACACACAGTTGCTCCACTTCGCAAGACAGCATTCAGTAAAGTGAATCCCAGTGACGTAATTTTCTCTGAAGTGTATCATCATCACTGACCTCAATATGGAGATCAATGAACGCTATTCTATTTTTCAATTTGCGTCTTTCTGTCGATAAGGCAAATGAAAAAATTCCTCTTTAAATAGTTTTATAACACATTTTGTGGTCAATATTGTGAGATAAATTTATCATCACCACAGTGTGTGTCTCCGGAAATTCTGATCAAGTCTCGTTGTAGGCACAGAATCGCATTTCCACTCGCCCTAACGGGCTCGTCGAAATACTGTTCTGTTCCTACAACTCGACTTGATCTGAATTCCCGGAGACACACACTGTGGTGATAATCTGTATGTATCAACCTGGAAAATTCTCAATAATGGCTAATTTTTCGGGTCACCTTTTTCACACTAACGTGACAAAAAATAAATTTTGTCCGAGTTTTATAAAATTTTAGTATGTTGTAGAGCGCCCAACGTCCCAAACTGCATGACATACCACTACGAAAATATCACAGACTGGAAAATGGAATAGCTAAACTCGTATATTGTGCAGTTCCATCAAAACTCTCGGAAAGAGTCAAAATTAAATTTCATTGCTTAAGTTTAACCCTTTACCTAACATGAAAAGCAGACGACACTTGCAAAAATAATTCTTGAATAATTATTTTTTTTCATTTTTTGTCTCAAAAACATAGGTTATGACCCCTCGTTGGAACGAGCTCGACGAGCTCGTTCCAACGAGGGGTCATAACCTATGTTTTTGAGACAAAAAATGAAAAAAAATAATGAAAATTAATTGGCGATTTTTGAGAATCGCGCTGGCCGGTTTTGGCCGTTACGTTAGTTAAAGGGTTAAGGGGAACCTTCAGTACTCATGGTCGCGAACAGCAAGTTGGACAAAATTGAATATCAGACGTCAAATACCGGAGATATGACACAAATTCCGACAGACGTTACCCCTCCCATCTGGTGTGAACACTATCCTCAGAGCTACATAACGTAGCACTATAATAATAGCCCAGACGTCAGGGGGTATAGATTAACTCAAGCATTATAAGTTACTGCGATGAATTGATGGTAACATGGTCTGAGGTTCGCGACTCGAAGCTTATGTTCAACCGAGACGCGAATCATCGAGGTTGAACATACACTCCGAGCCGCAAACCTCAGACCGTGTTACCATCAACTCATCACAATAACGTGTATGTTCCAGTAAGATACCAACTATAGCCTAAAACCTACATCGTGAAACACGAGAGGCTTATTTACTAAACTTTGTGATCGTTCAAATCGTAAATTAGTTTGTAATTTAATCAGCACTTTATCCGCAACACCGTCTACTGCACATGTGAAAAATCTGGAAAAATGAAGCGGCTTGCAAGTCTCTCCGTTGATGAAGCAATTACGAAACGGGCGACGCCATTTCAAATATTTCACGTTGTGACATCAGACTGTAACCTTTGCTACTGGAGCTGTAAACATAAAATAAACTACGCTAGCTCTCATCCAATCAGAGTGCGAGGGTTTTACTCTTATTGGAACATTGTGCTGTTTTATCCAAATTGTCGTAAAATTGTTACCGCTGCAACATTATTGGCAATTGAAGGTCGGAAAACGTCCATATTAAATTTCAATTTACAGTTGAAATCAGAGGAACGTTTAGTACTCGTGGGTATCGGAGATTTGACGACCATGCCGGCAAGGAACGTTCAAATATCATGGTTCCGAATAACAGGCTGAAAAAAGAACTTTGTAAATCTGACGTCAAATACCGGACATTTGACATCAATACTGACAGGCGTTACCATCGCACCCCACCCCACCTGGTGACAGCCAATTCCCCCAAACTACATAACATAGCACTATAAGTCAAGAGGAATAGATTAGCTAAAAACCTTGTGCAGTTTCATCCAAATTGTCAGAAAACTGACAAATCCTATAACGTTATTAGTGATTGAATGTCGAATAACGTAAACATTAAATTTAACTACATAAAGTTGAAATCAAGGGAACTTTTGGTATTCATGGTCCCGAACAAAAGCTGAAACAGTTTGTAAAATCTACGTCAAATGCAAGTAATGTGACGTCAATACCGACAGACGTTACTCCCTCCCATCTTGTGACATTCGTACCCCAAAACTACATAACACAGAATTATAATAATAACCCAGAAGTTATGAGATATGGATTAGATCAAACATTGTGCAGTTTCATCCAAACTTCCCCTGCGGGAACCCCGGGAAGTGAAGCAGTGCCTGTTCAATGCGGTAAACTGGCTCTGTTTTACTGGTAAAATAGGACCAAGTCACCAATGCTTGGGAGGTGCAAACGCTCTCTAAAATGGGCACCCTAGCTTATTAACGCTCACCCCTGGTCTTGAGTTGATACTCATGTTGTAGTCATGATTAGCCATTGTGCAAAAATATGTGAGCTTAATTAAACACCAATAAATAAATTCATCCAAACTGTCAGAAAATTGTTTGACGTTATTAGTGAATGAAGGTCGAAAAACGTCAAACTTAAATTTCCCAACATAAAGTTGAAAACCAAGGGAACTTTTAGCACTCATGGTCCCGAAAAAGAGTCGAAAAAAAATTTGAAAATCCGACGCCAAATACCAGAGACATGACGTCAAAATCATAAAGCGTTACTACCTCTCATCTGGTGACAGCTCCACCCATAGCTATATAACGTAGCCCTGTAATACTAACCCAAATACATCAATATGTTAACAAGTTTAGTTTGGATCATGAATGTCACCGGCCTACGAAAACTTCGTTCAGGTTTTCCACTCGAGCGCTGAGTTAATATCTGGGGTTAATATCACGTTTTGAAATATTCATTTGTACTGGACGGGCTTTTTCGAAGATGTCATCACTCTTTTCTTGGTATAAACTCGTTCACCAATATTTTCTGGTTGAAACGTAACTTTTGGGGTATGCGAAGACTTACACGTGATGAACGTTTACGTACCGTTGCCATGTTGGAAGCTGGCAACAGACAGACTGCAGCGGCTCAAATTCTCAACATTACTGAATCGGTGATTAGCAGGTTGTAGTCACGCTACCGTCAGACAGGCAATGTTCACGACAGACGTCGGTCAGGTCATCCAAGGGCGACAACTGCTAACAGGATCATTTCATCCGAACCACAGCATTACGTAACCGCTATCAAAGTTCCTCAGAAACTGGACAGCAGCTGCAACGAGCGACAGATGTGGTCAGACTATCCGAAATCGCATACACAGCTGGAATTTGTACGCTTGATGGCTTCGAATAATTCCTCGTTTGAATGAACATCACATCGCAGCAAGGCGTAATTGGCGTGGAGCACGACAGTGCTGGCACAATCGTCTGTGAAGCAACGTCATATTTTCCGATGAATCGCGGTCCACTCTCGACTTCTACGACAGGCGGAACGAACGATACCATGACGTAACCGTTAGGCAGCATGATCGTTTTGGTGGTGGATCGGTTATAGGGGAGGCATAGCCATGACAAGCAGAACAGCTTTACATACCATCCAAGAGCGTGTCACAGGGCAGTACTACCGTAACAACATATGGTGCCATTTGCTCGACGTCATGGTCGTCGATTCATTTTTCAAGATGACAATGCAAGAGCACACAGGGCCCGTGTCGCTACAAAGTTCCTCCTGGAGCAGAACATCACTACACTCCCTTGGTCAGCACAAAGTCCAAAACCTTTCACCAAGGGATATGCTTGACAGGCGCTTACGACAACGCCAACAGCCCCCTACCAATGTCCAGGAACTCGCCGCTGCACTGCAGGAAAAATGGAATAACATCAATCAAGCTGATATTGGACGTTTGGTGAGGAGTTTGCCACGTCAGATCCGTGCATGTCTCGCGAACCGAGGGGTATTTACAAGGTACTGAGGTCTTGGACTGAATGTGGTAAATTCTCCGACTGACCGTCCATGTCTTCCGCAGCCCAGTGCGTGGAATGTATGCTTATCAGACACCCAACTATCGATGAAATCATTCACCAGATGTCACAGTGAAATACCTCAACTGTTTTTTGATGAAAATATAAACATATTTCTTAATATATCTCACTTTTATCAAATTTCCCCTACTGTATTGAATAATTGAAGAGTATATTAGCTCAAACACTGTGCAGTTTCATCCATATTGGTGGATAATTGTTAATGCTCTGTCGTTATTGGCGTTCGATGTAAGAAAAACGTCAGTATCACTTTTCGGTGCATAAAGTTTAAATAAGAGGAACTTTTAGCACTCATGGCCACAAAAACACGTTGAACAAATTTTTAAAATCCGTCATCAAATGCCGGAGATAAGACGTCAATACCTACAGACGGGAGTTACGCCTATCTGGTGACAGCCCTAGTCCCAAACCTACATAACATAGCACAGTAATAATAACTCAGACGAAAAGAGGAATCGATTAGCTGAAGCAATGTGCAGTTTCGTCCATACACCTTCTCCTTGTTGGGTTATTTCTGGAAATTATATGTTGCAGGCTGAAGAAGAAAGACGTCAAAAGTTATTTTGAAGTACTTGAAAAATAATGTATTTCGGTGGAAAAAGAGTACCCATATTGTGAAGTCAACTCCACCTGCATGTATACCTTACATTCTAGGGTGCAGAAAGCTTACAAAACGTTTGTCAATAGCTTTCTGATGTGCATCATGTGTGTACTTGGCAGGGTTCACCTTCTGTAAGGAGTTATTATCCCCCGCTCTCGAAGAGAATGGGAGTATACTGGATTACTGGATTACATGCTCCGTGCATCTGTCTATGGATCCGTCTGTGTGTCCGTACGCAGCGATATCTCAGCAGCGAGTGGATAGATCTCAAATGAATTTTTTTGGTACGAGTGATCCTTGTGACAAGCCCCTCGTGCTCATGTTATGAAAACCGTTACTCGCGTATTTTTCAACAGAGTTATGGTCCTTACTTTGTCAATTTGGTACGATTTCTTCCGGACGGAGTGATATCTCTCCACTGAATGTATGAATTGCAATGGGATGTGATATAAAGGAACCCTGTGACAAGCTGATCATGCACATGTTATACAAATGTTACCAGCATTTTTTTCAACAGAGTTATGGTCTTCACGTTATTAAATTTATTGATGCTCCATCTGTCAAACACTGCAGTGGGGGTAGAAAATCTTGTTCTTGTTCGACAAAACTTGGAATGTTTATGAAGAAGGGTAATCTGGTTGAGAACCATGTCTTTTAATCTATATGGAGGAAATAATTTTACATATTTCATAAAGAGGGTGCCGTTGTGGTGAAATCATCTCCGACGACATATTGTCGTTTAAAGAATTGAAACCTTACAGAACTATGGATGCCAGGTTGCTGATGTGCAACATGTATATTATAGTGGTAACGGTATTCTCTGATTCGTTTTAGAATTACATTCCTTGAAAAAAAGCATACCAACGATGTGTAATTATCACCTATACTTTCATTTTCAAATGTCGTTTGGCAAATCGATGTTGGTAAATTTGCAGTTTATCATAACTGATAATTCAATTTTAGTCGATACAAACCTTGAATAATCCTAAAAATACGAAGATAGAGCGAGAGCTCAATCCTACCTGGCTACCCTACAGTTAAAACTAAAAGTCCTGTCATGAAATGCGCACAAATAGCACGTTGATATGCGCGTTAATGCACGCGTTATGGCAAAAGTAAAGCTACCAAATTCTGTACATACGGCCTGTGCACAAGCAATGTTTCAGCCAATGGACCTCCGGGCAACCCGGAGGTCCATTGGCAGAAACATTGCATGTGTGTGCTATGAGTAACCAGGAGAACCTGCCGTGATTTGGATGTCATTCGATATGGCAATTGTGCGCAATTCCAACGCGCAATTAAGCCAAGATAAGCACACTATTGGTGACAGGACTTCTAGTTTTAACTGTAGTTTATTTATTGTTATACTTTTCTCACCGTGTACATGTATCAGTAATACGGATCAGTAACCACAAGGCATTTTCGAGTTTTTGTACTGACAATTATATTAACCTTTAGTTCAGATCTATATCACCTTCATCATGATACAATTTTGTTGTGTTTTGGGGGAAATCAATTTACAGCTTATTATACTTGATAAATCAATTGTAGTCGATACAAGCCTGGTAGAATCACGAAAGGATGAAGATTAGGTTTATTTTTTTTAAATGTTTACAGCGTCTATAGACTTGTAATCACATGTCATTTTCGTGTTATTGTTCTGCCAGTTGTACTAACCTTAACATCTATATCTTCGTCATCTATACCATACTGTAAAGTCGAGTCTCCATGTGACTTGTTTAAAGAAAAGTTTGAAAAAAGTGAATGTGTAGAAAGAATCGCGTAAAAAAGGAGACAAACTTATATCTGAGTTGTATTAGGGAGAATGTGTGTTGCTTGATGCTTTTCAAGGCTGTATCTCAACGTTTCCTCCCATATTATATACTGACGGAAAAAAGAAACACAAGTTCAATTTTGGTAATATAACCTTTTTATCCGTGGACCAAAGGTAGTAACATTGGACACATAGCTACCTCAGTGTACTGTCTAAAGATTCTTTGGTTAAAATCCTGTCACCCACGACCACGTGCGACGTTGCATGCTTTCAACAGATTTTTCGACAAAGCGTGCACCCGGTGCACTCCCACGTGTTAAACGCTTGGAAATTACACCAAAATTGAAGTTTTGAGCAGCAACACATCGATTGCACAACGTTTCATTTGAACTCGCTTGAAAAGCAAAATGCCGCGAAAGGCCAGAAGTTGATAGGGGTAGGGCTATTGCTCTAATTATGCAGGGCTAATCGCAACATCGCGTCACCCAGCAATTTGGGGTCCATGAGTCAACGATAGCTCATTTAGCTGGGCGTCTCAGAGCCACAGGAAGATTAGCTGTCCATCCCAGGAGCGGACGTCTGCGCGTTACATCGCCACATCAAGATAGAGGCATACGCCTCTCTCACCTCCGTAACCAATTTCAGACGGAGACGGCGAGTCAGGTTGTTGGCACTCGTGGTCGTCAAGTGTGTCCAAGAACAGTTAGGAATCGGTTGCAACTTACACCCTGGCGATGTCAACGTCGATTGCAATGGCAGCGGGAAAATGCACCAAATTGGTTTCACTTGGCCCACTGGAAACGTGTGTTATTTACTTTTCTATATTAGACACATCCCTCTCTGTAAATCGTGACCCAAAAACTTTTGGGTATACCGTTAACAACTATTATGTAATTTTGATAGAAAGTCTCAAGTCCACCACCTTGAAACTTACGTTGGAAATTGGGTAACTATATCCAGTGATCAACAAATGGCTAACTTGTTTAATACAAACTTCCTGAAAAATAGCGAAATTCTGGAAGGACGTGACTTGCCTCCGTTCCGTTACAAGAGCCCAAAAATTCGTTCCGACAATAATGTTACAGAAGCAGGCATCTACGAGATACTAAGCGCGCTAGAAATCAACAAAGCAGTCGGCCATGACGATATCAGCAACCGAATGCTGAAGGAGACACGGCAAACAGTATGCAAGCAACTCCCATTGCTTACGTCTTGCTCTTACCCATCAGACTGGAACCTGACGGCAGTTATACCAATCTTCAAGAAGGCGACACCCACGACCCTAACAATTACAGGCCCGTTTCCCTTCGTCGTTGTATGTGAGTAAAGTCGTGGAAAAGATTATTTTCCATACTGTATTCTGCCACTTTCACAACAATAATCTATTCTTCAAATACCAATCTGGCTTCCTAAAGAATTACAGAACTGTATGCCAGCAAGTAGAAATCTATCACAACTTATGCTTAGCCTATGATAACTGGAGGTGTTCTGCAACATGTCAAAATCATTTGATAAGGTCTGACATAAGGGACTTATTTTTAAATTAAGGCAATATGGTATTACAGGGTCCATCCTGGAATGGTTCAAAAGTTATCTGAAAAATCGTCGACAACGAGTAATAACAAATTCTGCTTATTCTGACTACCTTCCCGTTAAGTGTGGAGTACTGCAAGATCAGTGCTGGGATCGCTACTCTTTTTGATTTACATCAGTGACAGTTCTGAATATATGTCCTCTCTATGTTGAATACCCATCCCCTCCTCCAATAATGGCTAGTTGGTTAAGGTCTCATAAAGGGAGAAAACTAATTGCAATTCATAGACCTCATGGGTCAATGGAAAGCGACCTACTAAAGGCTTAATAAGACTTACTAAAGGCTGAATTGAAGGCATTCGAAGGTATATTTGCTGCTGACACCTTTAATATTGTGACTTCTCCCCCACCTCGACAATAATAGTTTGTTAGTCCAGTGGGTAAATATCCTACAAAATTAAATGTAAATGTAACACGAGATCCGTCAATGTTATAAAGTCCTTGGTTAGTACCATGTATAAAATAAGTAGGGGTGGGGATTAATATGTGGCATGACATATTCGTGCAAGTCAATTATGCAAATATTCAATTACCGGAAGAGTTTGCTTGCCGAATAGAGTAGATGCACATAACATGCATCTTAAACTTATACATAAAATAAGTAATGGTGGAAACAGGGCTTTTATCCAGTGAAATATTTTAATGCTTGTTAATCATGCTCATGCTGATGCTCACTTATTTGAAGGGTTAACATCCAATGCAGGCAGATATGCATGAATATTTTATAATAGAGAAATAGCGGAAATAGAATCATCGCTCAAGAATTTGCCTGGTTGGGATTGTCAACCTTGTATGACAATCCAAGTGGGCCATGGTCATTCGCGATGGTTCTATTGGACAAATATTATTTTCATAAATGTGCTTGTTTTTGACGCCCCTGGAAATTAACTGCCATTAGCAGCCTCATGAATTTGCCTGGTTAATGAACCTTGGGTTAATGATCATTGAATAATCGCTGAATTATACTGTACTAGCGAGTCCTGAATTACAGTTAATGTTGTAATTGCAATTGTTTATTGTTGAAACCTCTATACTGTCCACATTTCAAAGCTGCGAACCTCCCCCAGTAATGGTTTGTTGGCTTAGTAGGGTCATTGTCCAATAAAGAATTATCAGCGACAATCCTGCTTTTTTATATTAGGTATATGTAGAGAAAAATCATAGCACAACGTTTAGGTAATATTGCGTGGTGCATCAGTTACATATATGATATAAATAGCATGTATATAAAATGTATAACAAGCGAAATGTTTTGTCACACTCACATACCACTGTTGATACCTTATATATAGAGGGGAAATTTTGTATATCTCATGTATAAAATTCTGTTAATAGCACAACATTCAGTTACATGTTCAAAATGGGTAGTCACATTTGATTGATAAGTATGGGTGGGAACGGGGCTTGTATCTGGAAAGGTATATTAATGGATGTTAATCATGCCAATGCTAATTTAAGGGCAGAGTTAATTTCCAATGTTGGCAAAGTTGCATAAAGTTCATATAACAAGAAATGGCGGAAATGGAATCATCGCCCATGCGTTTGCCTGGCTGGGATTTTCAACCTTGTGTGATAATCCTAGTGGGGCATATTCATGCGCGATGGTTGTACTATACTCACTTAAAACTTGCCATAAATGTGCTTCTGTTTGATTTTGCTGAATATTTACTGTTATTTGCAGCCTCGTGGGTTAATGAACCATGAATAAGTGCTGAATTATGCTGCGTTACTTGAGTCGTGAATTATAGGTATTGGTGTAATTTTCTTTTGTTGACACCTTTATATATGTCGACACCTTTAATTTGTGCCCCTTCCTCAGAAATGGTTTGCCGGCTTCCATGGGTTAATGCCCTATAAAGAATTATCAGCAGTAATCCTTATTATCTTATATTAGGTATATGTTAAAGAAAAGAAACATCATAGCACAACATCTTTGTGATGTTGTGTCGTGCTTTAGTAACAAATATTTTATATATGCATATAACATGTATAGCACATAATAATGATTTGTCACACTCATATACCACTGTTGACAAGTTATATTGTTCCCCCCCCCCCAATGGATCAATATCACATACCCCCACTCCCCCTTGCCCAATAGTGGCTTATTGTTCGAATGGGTTAGTGCCGTTCAAAGGAAATTTTGTATATCCCATGTATACAATTATACTCTGTAATGCAGTGCATGGTCTGCTACATGTATAAAATGGTTAGTCACATTTAATTGATAAGTATTGGAGGAATGGGGTTTATATCTGGTATCTGGTAAGGTATATTAATCACATTAATCATGCTAATGGTCACTTAATGGCAGAGTTAAAATATTATGCTGGCAGAGTTGCATGAATATTATATAAGAAATGGTAGAAATGGAATCATCGCTCATGAATATTTCTGGTTGGGATTGTCAACCTTCTATGATAAATCTGGTGGAGCATGTTCATGCGGATGGTTCTCCTAGATTCACATATAACTTGTCATAAATGTGCTTAGTACATCTTGTGTAGTACATTAATTACATATATGATATAAATAACATGTATAATATGGAAAAATGATTTGTCACACTCACAAACCACTGTTGACACCTTATATTTTGATCCTCTCCAATAACACTGGCGCGTTGACCCAATGGGTCAATTTTTTATACCCCCCCCCCCAAAAAAAAAACAAAAACAAAAATAAATAAATAAAAATAATAATGGCTCATTGTCCGAATGAGTTAATGCCTTACAAAGGAAATTTTGTATATCTCATGTATAAAAGTTTATTTATAGCACAACATTTAGGTGTTGTTTTACAGTGCATGGTCAGTTACATGTTTAAAATAGTTAGTAACATTTACTTGGTAAGTATGGGTGGGAATGGGGCGCATATATCTGGGAAGGCATATTAATGCATGTTAATCATGCTAATGCGATCTTAAAGGCTGAGTTAATTTCCAATGCTGGCAAAGTTGCTTAAATTTTGTATAACAAGAAATAGCGGAAATGGAATCATCGCTCATGCTTATGCCTGGCTGGGATTGTCAATCATGTATGAAAATCCTAGTGGGGCATATTCATGCGCGATGGTTATACTACACTCATACAGAACTTGTCATAAATGTGCTTGTTTTTGATGCTTGTGAAAACTAATTGTCATTTGCGGCCTCGCTGGCTTATGAACATTGAATATGTGCTGAATTATGCTGCATTATTGAGTCGTGAATTAAAGTATTGCTGTAATTTTCTACTGTTGACACTTTTATACTGTCGATTTTTAATTTGCGCCCCTCCCTAAGTAATGTACTGTTGCCTTACCTGGATTAAGGTTTTATAATTATTTAGGCACTGTTGTCGAGTGCATGGTCAGTTATATCTATAAAATGGACAGTCACATTAGTGGAAATGGGGCTTATATCTGGTAAGGTATGTTAAGACATGTCAATCGTGCTAATGGCCACAAAATGACAGGGTTATGCTAGCACAGTTGCATGAATAGTATATAACATGAAATGGCAGAAATAGAATCATCGCTCATCAATATGCCTGTTTGTGATTGTCAACCTTCTATGATAATCATGATGGGACATGTTCATGCGCGATGGTTCCCCAAAACTCACATATAACGTCATAAATGTGCTTGTGTTTGATGCTTCCTGAAAATCAACCGCCATTTGCAGCATCGTGGGTTAATGAAGTTTGCATAATCGCTGAATCATGCTGTATTATTGTGTTTTGAATTATAGGTATTGCTGTGAATTTCAATTGTTTATTGTTGACACCTCTACCCTGTCAACACTTTAAAGTTGCGAACCTCCCTAGTAATGGATTGCTGTCTTACAAGGGTTAATGTCCTATAAAGAATTATCAGCAACAATCCTTATTACTTTATATTAGGCATATGTAAAGAATAATCACATTACAACATTTAGGTAATATTGTGTGGTGCATCAGTTACATATATAATATAAATAACATGTATACAACATGCATAGCATGCAAATAGGATTCGTTACACTCACATATCACTGTTGGCACCTTATATTGTGACCATACCCCAACAACAAAGGGTCAGTGTCTTATGCCCCCCCCCCCTCCTCTCGCTACCCAATAGGGTCTTAATGTCCGAATGGGCTAGTGCCGCACAATTGAACTTATGTGTATCATATGTATAAAATTATATTAATAGCACAAGCCTTTAGGTGTTGTTGTGCAGTGGATGGTCAAGATACTCATATATAATGGTTAATCAGCTTATTAAGAAGTCATTTTCTGTAAGTGTGCATGAGGATGGTCATAATACCACTTTCATGTAAATTTGTAGAATCTGACTCTAAAATAGAGGTACATTTTCGTTAAATCTTCAGTCATTTTGTCACAAAAGGGAAACGTATGAACATTTAATGCCTAACAATTTTGAGTATCAGTTAATTCCTTTCATTCGCACTCTTTCATAATGTATCAGAATCCCCCACGACAGCAGAAAATACTATCCTGACTTGAACATCATCAACACTGCATGTGTGCAATGGCAAACTATACCCTTTTAATGGACAAAAATAGAACATTTTTTTCTACCTTATTCTTTGTCTTCGCATTATCTTATTATGCACGCTAAATCTCTACATAAAAGATGATCAACCTACTTATTTGACGCTTATGACCTCGTGTATAATATATTGCACGACTTATTGTGCTGGTTATGAGTAGGTATAAGTGGGGCTTCTGGGACACTTTTTACCAAAAATGTACAAGCACATGTATGTGTACCCCCATAGGGATTCAGTGTTAAATCGTGTACAGAGTGTAAAAAACGTTGTTTGTAGCATGATGTCCCAGAATCCTCACAAGCAGCTATCGCATTTTAGACTGTTCAAACAGCCGTTGGCGAACGAGTGCGAATTCGAAATATTCGCTCAAAGGAAAAATGTACGAAAATTTGAAGACAACATCAACCTAAAAAATCTTCTCGACATTCCCATCGCAGATCAGACCTTCGATCGAACGTTGGCAAACACCGGCAAAAAAATGTTTGAGGCTTCTAGAACAGCATAAAAATTTGTTTTGTGGCTTCTGGGACACCCGACGTTCGCGGTCGCGTTCCAGACGGCTGCGGGTGCAAACCTACGGGTAAAAACGATTGAGGCTTCTAGGACAGGCAAAATCGATCTAAAAACCTTTTCTCGACGTTCACCAACGGTGTAAAGTGGTGATACCCATCGAGGGATTTTTCCAAACTCGACAGAAAAAAAACTGAGTTTCGAAAATCCTACGATGGGTATTGTCTCTCCATGTTTGCCATCGTGGTGGTGCGATCGATCTCCGAGGAAAATCATTGGAGGGAACTGACGAAAACATCAAATCCTCTAGAGTTTTGTGAGGTGAATCGTTATAGAATCGCAAGATTCTCAAGAGGAAATAAAAAATGATTAATATATATAGGAGAAAAAAAAAATAGTTATTTAAAAAAAAAAATATCGAATCAAATAGATAATAAGATATATATACGTAAATCATGAACGCTTCTTAGATTATAAGAGTAAAGGTTCTTTTAAACATGCTGATGAGAGCCTACGCATTCTGCATGAACAAACAACTAGGTCGCCTTTTGTTAGAACGATGCATCGGGTGTCGGGATCATCTAGACTTCGATCACGAGGATCATTCGTGTATGACGATGGCAAGGGAAGATATTGTTGTCAACTATTTCGAATCGATGACGTGATCATGTTTTGGAGATTAGTCTTCTGTAGCGGGCGAGACAAGTCCATCTTTTCGGAAGAAATGAAATTGGCACGTAGAAGTCTGACTTTATAAGATAGGGATACGTCTTGAAATTGTTGCATAAGGGGGAATATGACGCGAGTTGTTATTGTTGATATAAATAAGGGAGAATAGAAAATAAAATAAATACACGCATAAAATTTTTATTTAATATTAGAAAGAAAAAAAACATAAAAATGAGAACCAGAAATAAATTGTATCCATCGTTAGATGACGACGAGAATGAGAAGCCGAACGACGTTTTGCCACCGGCGCCATTGCTAGAAGAAAAAAAAGAAAGAGGAGAGAGGTATCGCATCGATTTAATCAGTAGAATCCAATTGTATCTAACTCGAGAGAGAGACTCTCGCTGTTCACTCAAGAAGAAATATTCGTGCCTCGTGAAATTCGTCAATGTGGTCGACACGACACTCATCGCGATTTCCATGGGTTTACACGCGGCCGGCATCAGATTGCTGTTGACTGCGGTCGGCGTTCCGATCGTGTTGACCATAGAAGGAGTGGCTCTCGCCGTCAGATTGTTTAGCACGGTCGGAAACTTTTTGAGTAGGAAATTATACCTAAAGGCTAGGAAACATGAAAAGATTCGTGTCATGGCCAACTCCAAGATCGACACGATATCCGAAATGTTGAATATCGATGGCGTTGAAGGATGGTAGGATATCGGACGGAGAATACTTCACGATATTGAGCGAGAAAACGAAATGCGATGCCATGAAAGAAGCTATAAGAATCAAGACTCGTCAGATCATCAAGGAAGAGGTGAAGGATTCTCTTGTGGAAAAGGGGAGGAAAGAGGCTAGGGAGGAATTCGGTAAGTTGATAGAACTCAAGAGCAGCGATGGAAAATAATATATATATAATAAGAACAGAATTAAAAAAAAATATATTAAATTTATATAAAAAAAAAATAAATACGAAATTAATTTAAATAACCCTCAAAAAATGTATAGCGTTAAATGTAAGAGAGTTACCGAGACGGGTAATTCTCGAGAAGTATGAACTAAAAACGATAGACAGATGCTTCGCAGAATTTTCGAGGTGTGTGGTTCGATCAAGACTTGATTCATCAAAAAAAAACAAAAAAAAAACGAGCAGAGGCAAAGGCGTCGTGAATAAAATGATCAATAATCCACCTTTCAAAATGCATCTGCCAGGTCACAGTTTCACCAGACCCAGAACGAAATTGAACAAGAGACTCAACGCCGATCTGACTCCTAAATCTTGGAGCAAATCTGTGAATAAGGTGGACGCGGCTGTGTATAAACACGATCTGTGCTACACCAAATATCCCGACACCAAGACTTGCAATGACGTCTGCGATAAAAACATGTTGGCGGAATTGAGAGGCATATCGAATCCGACCAGGAGAGAGAAGTTAGAACGTTTGCTGGTCGGCAAACTGATCGGTGTGAAACGTCGATTTGGATGGGGCATTCCAAAAAAAGGCGCTTCGGAAAAGAAGAAGCGATTATTGACGAGCGAATTGACCAAGGAGTTACACAAACCCATCGTGCGTACATTTCGAAAGAGAAGGGTGTTCGTGAGGGGTCTGGACGACATTTGGTCTGCCGATTTGGTCGACATGAGATCGTTTTCGAGGTGGAACGAGGGTGTCAAATATCTATTGACGGTCATTGACGTGTTTTCCAAATACGGTTGGATCAGAACCTTGAAGAATAAATCGGGACCTTGCGTCACTGAGGCTCTGAAGAGCGTGTTCGACTCGTCTTCTTGAAAACCGAATAAATTGTGGGTGGATAAGGGGAAGGAATTTTACAACAAGGACGTTCATCAATTGGTCGACCTCTACTCAATCGAAAACGAAGAGAAAGCTAGTGTCATGGAACGTTGGAATCGAACGATGAAGGAAAAGATGTACAGGTACTTAACGGCGAATTCGACCAAGAAATACATATACGCTCTGAACGGTCTGGTCAAAGATTACAACAGGAAGCTAGCGATCCTCGAAACGAAAACCGGGTCTACGCGAATCTATATCTCGAGAGATTTAAGATCAGGAAGAAGCCTAGACCACCGAAATTTGCAGTCGGTGATCGAGTGAGAATCTACGCTTATAAGAAGCACTTCGAAAAGGATTACACTCCTCGATGGACCATGGAAATCTTCGTGATAATCAGAATATTTCACACCGATCCGGTGACTTATGAAATCGAAGATTTGGGTGGTGAAGAGATCAGCGGAAAGTTTTACGAACAACAGTTTCAGAAGATGATGTTTTAATAAAGAAAAAAAAACATTTTTTTATTTACTCTCGTTAACATTTTCTTGTTTACACATATATATAAAGGAGAGAAAAATAATAATAATAATAAAATAATTATAACCATTCTTTAAAAAAAAAGCAAGCTAATTAATAAGCAAAAAAAACCCTTCAAAAATGGCAAATATACTAGATATCGCACAAAGCATAGTGAAAGATGAAAGTATTCAAGAATACGAGGTTCACGAATACGAACCGATAACAGGAATGAGTTTGAACAATGCGGGAGAGATAAGAATCATCGTCGAAACACAAGATCTATTCGTTCATCCTAGCGGGAGTTACATAGTGGTGCAGGGACGTCTCACCAAGGAAGATGGGACCGAATACGCCGACGATGACACGGTTACTCTAGCCAATAATGGCATCATGCATCTATTCAGTAATATAAAATATTTGCTATCTGGACAAAGAGATAGAATCTGTGTTTCATCCTGGTCAAGCCACCACGATGTTTGGACTCTTGACGTACCCGGATGATTTTCGAAATCTAGGGGACTTAATCAGTTGTGGGTGAAAGACATCGTTGACCCCCACCAACGCCGGCGCCGCCACAATATTCGACTACGTCGTCAAGACGTCCAGACCCAAAGGAACGTTTTCATTCAGGATACCTTTGAAACACATCTTCGGATTCGCGGACGATTACAACAAGCTCATGTACAGATTCAAACACAATCTGACGTTGATTCGAAAGGGAAATGCCAACATGATAGTGAGACTCCCCGCGACCTATGCGGCTAAGTTAACTCTACACAAGATATCATGGTTCGTTCCGCACATGCAGCCTTCGATCATGGAAAAAAACGCATCTCTACAAGATCATAAAATCCAAGAGTAAATTACCCATGGAATTTAGAATGAGACAGTGTGACACGGCTAGCATTCCGCTCTCCATGAATCACTTTGATTGGAGATTGACCGTGAAATCCGCTTCTAAGAGACCGAATTTCATTGTGGTCACGTTTCAAACCAACAAGGACGGATCTCGAAAAGAATGCGTCGCTGTTCAATCACTGCAATTTGAGGACATGCAAGTGTTTCTGAACGCCACGAGATATCCTGCAATCGATTACAATGCGTCGTTCGACAAGAACGATTTCTCTAGACTGCACGAGGACGCCGCAGATTTTAGAAAGAAGTATCACGGTCTGGACGAATTGATGAGCAACCCTAACATATCTCCCGGTGAATACAAGTCAATGTATCCCATGTTCATATTCGACGTCAGTAAACACTCAAGAGTAGCGTCTTAGACATTCAAATCAAGATGCAGTTTGACAGGAACGTGCAGAGAAAACTGAGGCCTTTGCCCTGGTCCTGTCAGATAGAGAATTACAATTCGAATCGGATGGAAATAAGATGTTGATCGTTCAATGAGAGACGTGTGTGTGTGAAGAAAAAATGAAAGAAAAAAATATATAAAAAATTAAAAAAAGTAATTACAAAAAAAAAAAGAAGTAATGAGATCTAGAGAGATTGAACATCTTTCTAAATCTCATTACTTTTTATTTTTTTTGTTATATTTGTTTTTAATAATCACTCATTATTTTTAATTAATTATTTCCACGCATTCACTGTTTATTCAGGGGATCTAGTTCGATCAGTAGGCTCACCACGGAAGTGACGGCTTCGGGATTATTGGTTTTCGTAACGAAATAAATCCTGTCTCCAGTGTTCACTTTGAGAGGTGTGCCGAATGTGCTAACACTCGAGTGTTGATTCTCGGTCTTTTCGACGCTGTTTCTCTTTTCGCTCTCTACTCCATTCACCGTGAACTTGACGACCGCTCTGTTATTCAAATCCGTGGAAGCCAGACTCATTCGAATGATTTCACCTCCCAACAGCATGGGATATCCCACCTGACCAACGTCCACATAGCCCTTGTTCACTGCGGTGGAGTCTGCATCCGCATCATCGATCTTCGACAGATTCAATATCCTGTTGAATCCTGCATTCAGATCCGATTTCATTTCACGTCTGTCAAACTTTCTCTGTTCTAGATCTACATAGTGTTTGGTTGCCACGTCCTTGGGATTCGTGGGAGTGGCCACGTTCGTTATCTTGTTAGAATTGGCGTTCAATTCCGATTGCTTCATTTTCTGAACGTATCTACTTCTCAGGTGTTTGCTGAATCGCGCGTGAGAGTCGTCCATGTATTTCTTGGTCATGACATCAGTGGAATCTATTGAATTCGCGACGTTCACCAAATGTCTGGATTTCAGATCGAAATCGTCGGTCATGGCTTTATCCACGTAATTATCTAGCATGATTCGTTCGAAATCGGCGTTCCCCCTGTCAACGTATTTTTAGTCGCCACATCTGTGAGATCTATTGGCTCGGGAAGATTGTACAGCTTCTTATCATTCATGTTCAAAGGTTCCTCTTGAAGTTTGTATCTCCGAACGTAACGTTCGTCCAAGTTGGCAACGTTGTAACCATCGCCGACTTCGAGCATCTTCATCTTCTTTTTGGGTCAACTTTCGTCGTCACTTCTAGCAAATTTATCGACTGGCATGTTGTTTTGAGGTTTTTTATTTTAAAAAATATATTTCAAAGCTGTTTTTTAAAAATGAATTATTTCACTTATTTTATTTTTTGTTTTATTCGATTAAGTTTTTTTTTCTTTGATTTTCAAATCCTTCACCACATTCGACAGATCGAGGTTCGTTAGGTAAGACTACACCTTCTATGGATATCTGTATTTTCTTATTCATAAATGTGTATATTTTTTTTTTGTTTATTTATTTTATTATAATTCACTAAAATGACGTTATTTTTTTTTTATTTTTTAAAAAAAAATTTCTTTTTCTTTTTAAACTAACTCTCTTGATGTCTCTATCGACTTCCATAATCTTGAATCCGTCTAATTCCTCTTGATTTTCTGGAATCCTATCGCCCTTAATCATATCCAAAGTCCAATGTCCGAGTGCCAAAGTGCTTATTTTATCCTCTAACACAAATCCCTTATCATCGTCAGCCATCAGCAAAATCTTGTTGACTATTTCGGTATATACATCCTGAGTGTCGCTTCGAAACGATTTCATAGTCTTGTACACCGGTCCTCTTCCGAACAGACAATCTTTATACTCCCAGAAAGAGATGTTTTTCTTCACCATGCATGCTTTAACTCCTTTGCACTTCTTGATCTCTTCACCTTCTAGGCGATAAGCGTACAGTTTGGGTCTCAAACCCACGAATTCGACAATTTGTTTACCACTGTTCTCGTCCTTAAATTTACCCAACACCTTCTTGTTGTCGGTCGATTGAATGTTGGACGGGTGATCGACAGGATAATTGCTCATGTCGAACCAGGCAGCCACGTCCGGAGATATATCTCAGTAAACGTATTTCATCTCTATCTCGTAAACCAAACTGTCCGTATCGGTGAACAGTAGTTTGGCTTTTTCGCCGAATTTCTGTTTGACATAATCGTAGTGAAACTCATACATCAATCGCTTGCTGATATCTAAGATGATCGGTCCGAGATAAGAGGGTTTATCGAACTTCAGGTGCGTCTTTTGCATGTGAATGACCACTAGATTTTCGTCGAATATGGTTCGGTGTCTGTAATTGGGTTTTGCCACTAATTTACCGTACACACAGTTGTTCATGAGTTTGAAGAAATCTTTCGCGAAATCGTTCTCGCCTTGAATTCTGAGATTCGTGTTGAGATTGATGGATTTTTTCAACTAATTTTGACGTATTGTTTCAAATTCTCGCTGTAGACGACGTACTTACGTTTGTTAAATAAATTGGGAATGAGTTTTTCGTCGTCTCCTTCGATTGGTTCCATTCATTCGAAAGCTAGCAGATAATTGTTGTGCAGATCGTGTAACTCTTCCAGATAGTTCAAATCGACTTCTAAAATGCAAGGATAGTCTCTCCATTTTTGCATCTCTTCCAGTTCCGTCACCCATTTGAAATTTCCAATCGGTAAAGGACGACTCATGGCCCAACCATACAGATTATTAGCATCCCAATATGTATGTATTTATTCGGTCGTTCTGAATCGAAACCTTCTTTCATGTAGGGATTGTTGGCTTCAGAATATCTGTGGGAGATCATCGAGATGCCACCTCTCGCAGCTTTTCCGAACATGAGCAACATGTCCTCGTCGGATAATAATTCCAATTGGACTTCAGTAGTCTTAAACAGAGCGTCCCTCACCAAATACCAAGCTGGATCCAGATTGTAATTTTGACGAGAGACTTCTCAAAAATTATTGAACAACATCTGCCAGGAGCAGAACGTCAGTCTTCAGATAGAGATCGTGATAATCTCTCATGGTTTTCATATCGAATGATTTCCACACATTTTTGGCATGTTTATAATTCTCGTCGAAAATGTCGGATTTGTATAATTTCAAATAAAAATCTTTTTCCGAAAGTAGCGTGGTGCCGTCGAATCTCTTTAGATCGTTCATGTAGTCATAAGGATAGACTCCTTTCCTCAACATGTTGTCTACTCGTTCTCTGAAGTGTTTGCTCGTGACTTTAAATTTATCCTTGCTCATGTTATCGACTAATTTTTCCAGAGCGGTCAACATGAATTTGAAACTGTCGACGAAACGTATGGCTTTACGAATGGATTTCGTTTTTTCTTCCAACGTCTCTCCATCGATTATTCTTTTCTTCTCCACGACCTTCCATTTCATGAAGGAAATGTATCTTTCTTCATTGTTCATGATGCAAGTTAATTCTTCATGGGAGGTGCCGAGCTTTTTCATGAACAGATGACTGTCGTAACCCGAGAGATTGTGAAATATCACCAGATAGAAAGTGGCATCTCGATATCTTAAATTACACTTTCTGTGAGCCTGACCGTGATACAGACCCGTGTAATGATCGTGGTCTCTGACCTTCTTATTTTCCTCCGAATTCTCGTCGAATGATTGTCTGCATATGTGACATTCGATGGCTTTGTTATTTTCGTCCTGCTGCTCTCGTGTGATGATCATTTTCGCTGGAGTTTTGAATTTGTCATATAAAATTTGAATTTTCGATTCTAACTCTTCCACGAACCTTTGAGCCACGTCGTCATCTTCGCACCGTTTTGTGTAGGTGAAGGGACCCATATCATGTTGTGAGTCAAAAGCACACTTCACGTAAATGCGATAGCCCAAAAGCATGTGTTTTTGATAACTTTCGACGTAACTGCGAAGAGCGTCGGGTTGGCAGGAACTCATTTTCATGGTGAAGCATTCAAAATCAGCATACACAATGAATGGTAATTTTAACCTTCTTTCATACAGTTGCAACATAAACATATCTTTTGTTTATGTTTATTATTTTGTCTCGCCAGTAATCTACTCGGATTTTTAACCCAACAATAATGATGCTTGTCACCGTTCAAAATCAATAATAAAATAATCGTCTTTTCTCTTCTGAAATACAAAGTCTGTCTGAGAGGATAGATCATTCGTTTTTCCCCGTCGTATCCCAAGACGTTCACCGCTACAGTGGGATTTTGAACCTCGAAATGTTCAATGTCTTTTAACGGTGTTGGAAAAGTCACTCCGGTCCAATCAAGATTTTTAGAAGTCTCCTCGTAACGAGAAACTGTCTTGGGATGGATTTTGACAGGGTATAAAGCAGAGGTGATTGCCCATTTAAAACACCGATCATCTTTATTTCTCACGTTGATCATGGCATGTTTTTTTAACTAAGAAATACGGTAATTCCACGTAGGAAGACGGTTTCAACAAATCATTTTTGGTCACGCGAATTTCGGGATTCAACACCTCTTCGAACATCCAATTACTACCTCCATGTTGATAATTTGCCAGAGATGTCAACATCTTGTCTTTCATCATTTCGAAAACGTCCGATAAATCTGAACCTCGAAATACGAGTTGGACGTTAGATCTGAAATATGCATCTCTCATGATGCTCTTGCCGGAGTTCACGTCGATTTTATTCATCGTGCAGTGGAGTATCATCTTAATTTTTAGTCCCACGTCCATGTGTTCGCGAAACAAATCCAATACTTTTTTCTTCACCTGTTCCATGAACAATTTTGGATCGATTTTCGTGAATGAGGGAACCATGTCGAAAGTTTTAAAAATGCCTTTGATCGCACTCTCCCATTTTATGGGATTCAATTGGAATGCTTTTATGATGATTTGTCCTACATATTCTTCTCCTTTCCCTTCGTCGATTGCTTGTCGAATTTCATTTGATATATCTCGTTTGTTTAGATTCTGAAACGCATCACTCGTTTTCGTTTTTTTTATTTTATTTTTTTTTAATCTTGCAGTTCTTCGACAGCTTTTTGTTTGGTCGTCTTCTTACTTTTTGCAACCAGAAGGTTTTTTTTTTCCGACATCAGCATTTCGATTCCCTTTGTCACCTTTTTCTTCTCATTTTTTGCAACCAGAACGTTTTTTGACGCCGTTGCTATAAGCATTTCGTTTGCCTTTTCATCCAGCAAACTATGTTACTCTTTGCGTAACTCCTCGTGTATGATCTCTCTGATCTCTCTAAGTTTTTTCATCATGCTCTGCATTTCGTTTTCTATCGTCAGGCGTTACTGCCATCAGCTTATTTTTTTTTCCACAATTCAAATCTGTTTAAGTTTGTTCACTTTCGATCTTTCGATTTTTTTCTTTCCATTGCCTTGTGAACGATACTCCTGTATGACTTTAATTTTTGTCGATTTGGTTCTATGATTTCTGAAATTTGGAATTTTTAATTCTTTACAAATCTCGTTTAACTGAGGTACGGTATACTCATCTAAATTTTCCATTTTTTTATTTGTTTGCTTCATTTGTAAGAATATATTTTTTTTTGAATTTTGCATTTAAATAATAATTTGTTAAAAGGTTTTAAAATAGTCTTTATATATATGTTTTAATTCCCTCCAAAATTTTTTTTTGCCGAAATTTATTAATTTTTTTTATTTTCCTTAACGTGAGAAAAAATTAAATTAATACGAGAAAAAAGCACATTAAAATTTAAACTTTTTATTTATATATATATATAAAGAGAAAAAAAACGTTTACAAAAATTTCACATTAAAGAAAATTAAAATTAAAAACTTTTTTGTATATATAGAGAGAGAAAGAAAACAAACTTTTTTAACAAATTATTATTTAAACACAAAATTCAAAAAATATATATTATTTGCAATAATTCATAAAACAAAAAAAACAAATAATCGATCATGACAACAACACCTAAAAGATGCGAATTGAAATTGAAACGAGCTGAAACGTGTAAGAAACTTGGTTGTAAAATCTACAGATTACAATGACACGATGCCATTGAATCGAACGAGGTCGAGACGAAGGGCTTACAGCACAAATATGACAAATATAGCATGCCTTTGAAATTGGACGAAGTCACACTCAATTTGTTTTCCTAGTACGAAAGTGATTTACAGAATATCGCCATCGCCAAAGATAGAGAATTCGACAAGAGGGATTTGTCGTTACTCTACGGAAGTTACATATATCCAAAAATCTCTCTCGAACTCGTGAACAAATTGGGTGGTGAGAGCACGTTGACCAAAGTAAAAAAACTAGCAAAAGTAAAGATAAACATTCAACGCATTTGCGAAAAAGGAGAAGACACGACCGTCAACATGCTAATAAGAGACTTGGAAATATAAAAAACAGTAGAGAGACTTATTTTTAGCAAAGAAGAAGGGGAAAAAAAGTAATGAGATCTAGAGATGTTCAATCTTCTTCTTCTTCTAGTTCTTCACTATCGCCCATTTTTATTAAAATAATGTCTCCTTTTTTCTCCACTTTCAGCATCGATTCTTCTTTTCTTTTTTTTTTGTGATATATTACATTTTTTATAATAACACATTTGTTTCTCTCGATCATAATTATGAACGAATATGATGCATCTCTTAGCAACACTCACATCATTACCATTCTGTTCAGAAGGTGGTGGTAGTGGTGGTTGTGGTGGAAAGCAACTCATTCTTCTTCTTTTTAATTTCCACCATCTATCCCAAACTTTAAACTCTTTTTTCAGTTCTTTCCTGAGATATCCATCATTAGCGTCTAACCGTTTTTCCACTTCTTTTTCCCATTCTTTCCTGTGATATTCATCATTATCGTTAAAAAAAGCCTACCTTTTTATTTTTATCCATTTTTTTTTAATATTATTTTTTATACTTTGTATAATTTATATTTTTATACTTTATATAATTATATATTTTTTTTTTTTACTTTATAATAACATACTCAAAAGTGGTATATTCTTAAATGGCGAATCCGGACCCAACAGCAAACCCTTACCCAATCGCTCGACGTTCTGTTCTCTCTTTAGATAGAGACTGTTTCCAGTGAAAAGGTTGCCACCACTCACAGGTTCTAGATACAATCCTTTACCATCGACTATGTTGACGCGATACACTGCTCCTCCCTTCTGCAAAAACAGTCTGTTACCCATTAATTTCTCAACTACTGAATTCGCTAGTCCCGAGAGAGCTCCCACGCCGAGAGTCTGCCCGAGAAAAGGCAGTGCTTTTGAGGCAAAGGGCAATGCTTTTGCGGCGAGTCCTGCCAATAGCGGTAGGAAACCGCCTTCCATTCTCAGATTGTATCTCAATTGAGTGAGACTTAATCTCACCGTCAACCCTCTTCCATCACGAATCGCTTTCTCCATCCTTTTGCTTTGACTTCTGGTCCAGGCGAACGAATCCCGACCGCCACTTGCCAGATCTTCATGAGTGAATTTGAATCTCACTGCCTCACCTCAAGTTGTTAACGCTCTCTTAAGTTTCTTCCTCTGTCCTGCAGATATGTTCACGTTTTTAACCATGTATTGAGTCATAATTCTTTTTTCTTTTAAAATATATTTTGTTCAATTGTTTTTTTGTTTAATGATAATTATATATATTAAATAAATTAATATTGCATTTATTTTATTTTCTTATTTATATATATACGCAATATTTTCTGTTTTTTTTGCTTTTTTATATTTCTCTTATGTGAAATCGTATCGTCACCCTCTCTCCGCGAAGATCTAACAGCTCACCATTTTGATCCATCAACATGGTTTTGAGACTATACAACGTGTCTAAAATCACTGGTAGATAAACTAAATTTCGAGATCGTTCCATGATCTCATAACCCGGAGACATGTTGGGAAAGAAGGAATAGATCATCGGTTGAGCACTACCATTCACGTAGCTTGCAGCAATCACGTCCACGTTCACCAGGATACTATTGACGACGAGAATGTCGACCGTATTTTCGGGCGCCGCGTGGCCTCGATACATCTTTCGATCGAATCCCAACATCTTGCCGATCGAATCATTCGTGTTGAAATCCACTCGAAAATTATCTTCCAAATCCAACATCGTCTGTAGGGTATTAGGGTTGGGAGAGCGAGTCTGATCTTGTTGCTTCCCTTTCCATCCGTCTTCATTCGCATCTGAATGTAATTGTTCAAATCGTCTATGTTATAACTTCCTTTAGGAATTTGAATCTCCAACCAATCCAATCCGTCAGAATACTTGAATGAGTTATTCTTTTCAGTGATGTTGGGAAAGGAATAATAAGTCTCCAGATTCACCAACGCCATCTCGTATCTTTTCTCCCTATTCAATTCGACGGAATGTTCGAATTTTGTCCCGAATCGAGTCGAATCGCCACTCACCACGATTTGAATGGACTGTTTTGCAGCCGTATTCTCGGCTATCCATTCTAACAATTCCCCTTGTTCGAACATTTTTTTAGTTTTATTTATTTTTTAAAACTAAATTATTAATGATTTATTATTATTATTATTTCTAATTTTTTGTTTTCTCTCTCTATTTTATTATCATCAGAAACATAAAACTTGTCGCATCCGCTCCAATATTTTCCGCGATTAAATTCGCTAGTCAAATCGATCATGTCAAAATTGTGAAGTCCTCCATCCGAAACCCTCTTGTAGAATCTCCTGAATTATTCTATGCTCATGTCGTTTGCGACGTGATCTCCTTAGATGTGATTGAGATTCTTGAGATCCTGGCAAAAGAGACACAGGAAATTAGCGTTCTCCCTTATCGTCTGTCTGGGCAGTCGAAAATAATTCTGACAGGTAGAAACAGTCCACGTTGCTGTGACGACCACTAACATAATACAATTCGCATCGGTTCTGTCTCTCAAAAAGCAGATTGTCGAAAATCATGAGATTCTTGTCTTCCGATTTTAATTCTCTAGGATCCGGAACGTCGCTCACATTCTCATAAAATCGACACTCGACGTTCGAAGACGCATTTCTCTTCATCAATTCCATCCTCGCACCGTCCAATGTAGTCGAAAGAGAAGCTTCACTTTTGTCGAATTCCTCCCGTCTATCGAAAATTCTGGCTATGATGTCCTTAGGCAATCTATGATCCATGCACTCTCGAAGCAATCTGTATTCAGGTTGAAACAAACTCTTGCCAAACACGAATAATCTGTCGTAATCCAACCAGTCGGGTTGCAACAACAGATTCATCAACAGATTGGTCTTTCCACAATTCGATTTTCCCACTATCAAACCTCTTATGCTTTTGGGAAAGAACTCGTTATTCGACCTCTTGGTCGCGGCGTCGTTCCAAGACATATCTTTGATGTTCATCTTTTTTTATATTTTGTTATTTTTTTTTAGATTTTCAAACACAATTTTTATGTTTTTTTCAAACTCAGTTTTATAAATATTATTATTTTTTTATATTACACCATCGTGATTTCTCTTCACTCCAGATCCATTCGTCATTTTGGCTAAATCTTGTATGGGTACCACAGCATCCTTAAAATCTTTCCAACTTTTTGGAGATCGCTCTAACGTAGCTCGCTTCGCCGGCGGACTGATCAACTTGTCGATCAATGCATCAGCTGCTCTCTTGCCAGCCACAGAAGCGATCCTACCACAAGCTTCGGAAGCAGCTTTCTTTCCAGCATCCAAAGCTGTCTTCTTACCAACCTCAAACATGGTTGATGCGGCGAGTTTTCTACCTGCAGTGCTCATGAACGCTCGCATTATAGAATCAACGATGCCAGAACCGCCTTGAATGTAAGTTCTGACATATCCCCTGTTCTTTATCACCAACATATTTTTTATTTTTATAATATATCTTGTTTCTTTTTTGCTCGTAAATCGTTTGCTGTTTGAATACTTTTATTATTTTATTTTATCTATTTTTGTTTTTCCTCTCTACTTACCATACATATATCAATCCTTCAATTCGTTCATAAACCTTTTATAATCTCGTTTATCCAAGACCTTCTGCCTCAACAATTCGTCGCATATGCTCACTATCTCATTATCCACTCCAGTATTACCAGCGCCGACTAGCCATCAACAATTTCAGTCTCTCAAACAGAGCGTCAGAATAGCTCGGAAGAAAAGTGGTTCTCACTCCTTTTCCAGTCACCAATTTGATGAATTTCTTATTCATATCCCATATGGGTTTCACCACCTTCGTCCACTTATAAACTCTGTTGGCCTTGGGTCTCGTCTCTCTGGCATCGTTATTCCTCTTCATGGCATGGGTCTGAACCAGAATGTCGCCGTATTTGTCGAAATCCTGATCCGTGTAATCTCCAGACTTGTTGAAAAGGAGCAATTTGCGCAGTCCAGGGGTTAATCCACACTTATTCGAACCGACGATTAAATTCTCATCATCCTCTCGCACTTCAGTATCGCCTACGAAAGTCCTACCGCTCGAATCCTTGTAAATTCTATACAACAGATCTCTCTTACCACCATCGTCGGATGACGCAACGCTATCAGTGGTGATAGTCGAAGCTGCATCCTCGGTCTCGCTCACATCGGTTTCGATTCTCATGGGAACGTAATCTGGTGGTGATCTTTGAAAGGAAAACTCCCTTGTAAAACTACCAGGCAATGAAACCGTTCTCAAAGAACTCTCTTTTATAGGTCTCAATTCTTCAACGATCTCCTTCTTGCTTCGTTCCTGAACCTCCGTCACGGGTTTCAATAGTTTGGTGGTCTCTCGCCTTAATTCCATCTCTCCCAATCGTCTACTTCTATCAGTTGATCGAATAGTCTTCTTCACACGTTCATATTCGTCAAGAAGTTCGTCTCTTCGATTAGAATTTTTGATGTGTAGAAACATTTTTGTTCTCTCGATTAATAATATTTCTTTTTTTTAGAGTGTAGTAACGTCGATTATTTTATTATTCTCAAAATTAAATGTAGTTATTTTTTATGTTTTTAAGTAAATAAAATCTTCTGTCTTTAAAATATATAACTAAAACCAGTTGGGGAGAAACATTTTACAAATGAAATCTCGATAAATGCATTGCCCTCAAACGTGTTAAATCGCATCGGCGGTTATTATAGAAAACATGAATAATTAAAATCTCGAATAAAACATGTTAGTAAATGTCGCGCTTTTCAAAATAACATCAATTAATCTTTTGAACTGTTTCCGCTTTCATCCATAGAATAGTTTTCAGTTAAACAATTTAAGTGGAAATTGACTTATTGAATGAAAAACCTGTAATACATTCAAGCGTGACAAATGGAGTTCTCAGTAAGTTTATACAGTAAAGATTACTTTGAAATGCGACCTGCTCGTCAACCTGATAAAAACAGACTGATGATTGTAGCACGCAGGATCTCTATTCATACTGTAAATGTGGAGATACCCATAGTGGTTTTTCTGTTGAGTTTGGGAAAATCCCACTATGGGAATTCCCCACTTTACACCTAATTACGTCAGAAGTGGGGATCCATTGAAGGATTTTTTCTGTCGAGTTTGGAAAAATCCCTCGAGGGGTATCACCACTTTACACCCACTTTACACCATTGGCGAACCATTGGCGAACGTCGAGATAAGGTTTTTAGATCGATTTTTCCTGTCCTTGAAGCCTCAATCGTTTTTATCGATAGGATCGCACCCGCAGCCGTCTGGAACGCGATCGCAAACGTCGGGTGTCCCAGAAGCCCCAAAACGAATTTTTATGCTGTTCCAGAAGCCTCAAACGTTTTTTTGCCGGTGATCGCCAACGTTCGATCGAAGATCTGATCTGCGATGGGAATGTCGAGAAGATTTTTTAGGTTGATGTTTTCTTCAAATTTTCGTACATTTTTCCTTCGAGCGAATATTTCAAATTCGCTCTCGTTCGCCAACGGCTGTTTGAACAGTCTAAAATGCGATAACTGCTTGTGAGGATTCTGGGACATCATGTACAAACAACGTTTTTTATACTCTGTACACGATTTAACACTGAATCCCTATGGGGGTACATGTACATTTTTTGGAAAAAAGTGTCCCAGAAGCCCCCACTTATACCTGCTGTTATGACACCTTCACAACTTCATACGAAAGTACAAAGAAGTTGTTTTGGTTTTTTTTCTTTTTTTTTTTGTTTTTTCCACATGTTTCTCTTCATATTTTTAACATTTACCCTCCTGGTTGTATTGCGTAAAACATTATTACTGCAACAACCAGTGACCAAAAATGCTGCAAAAGTGACGCCCAATCCATACCTAAACTGTAATGGAACTCCGATCTTGATTTTCTTCCTTGCAAGTCTTGGAAGGGTCTATTTCCTAACCATTGTAGTTTGGAATATATTGCATACCTAACCAGCTGGAGTTTATGATGGATTGTTCATGACTGATGGCGGGTAGTATTACACTCGACGAGGTACAGATAAACGAAGAGTTCGATTTTGTGTGGCTCTACAATAATAAAGTCTGTTCATTGCCCGATAATGACGAATCCCCATTCAAACATCATGTAAACGACTGCAATTTGAAAGCAACACAGTACTATCCACCCAGTTCTCCAGCTCCTAAAAACATATTGGAATAGAAAACAACAAACAGGAAAAGAACAGTTCCTTAGCATTATTCTTGGACCTTTCTAAAGCATTTGACACGATAAATCTTGAAATACTATTAAGAAAACTGGAAAAGTATGGAATACGTGGTCTCACCAACAGATGGTTTAGGAGCTCCCTGCCTAACAGATCGCAGTATGTTATGTATGGGGAATGTAAATCAGACCTTGCCAACCAGTGCTGTGGTGTTCCACAGGGTTCAATTCTAGGACCGATCCTCTTCTTTCTGCATATCAACGATATTAGTAACTCAACCTCACTCAATATTTTATCATTTGCCGATGACACTACTGCACACTGTTCAGGCTCACATAATTATCCCATAACAACATATTTTAATGATGAAATTAAAAATATATATGAATGGTGCTCCACTAACCAGCTAATGTTGAATGCGATAAAAACAACGTACATTGTATTGAACCCTACTGAAGGAAATAATAATACTGTTTGCCAAGAGCTAAAAATAAACAACCAAATAATAAACAAGGTTGGGACCACCGAAGCCGTAAAATCCCTAAAGTTTCTTGGAATTAACATTGATGAACATTTGACTTTCAAGGCTCATATATCTCGATTATGTTCAAAAATAGCATTCGCGAATTATAGCCTTAACAAGGTCAAGAGAATTCTCCCCATGGGGCCATGAAAACACTATACTACGCCTAAATAGACAGCCAGCTGTTATACGGAGTCCAGATATGGGGTAGTTCCAGGGCCCCTAAGAAACTCTTGATCATGCAAAAGCGATCACTACGAATGATTAATAACCGAAATACAAAGCCCATACAGACCCCCTATTCAAAAAAGATAGATTACTTAAGGTTGATGCTTTGTTTAAACTACACGTTTTGCTGTTCGTCTTTGACTGGAAAAACGGTAGATTACCGGCCTCCTTTAATGACTTACATAGGGTAGTAGACAATCAGTCTGGTAGGACTACCAGACAATTTGGCCTCCTACATACAGAGAAAACCCGCACAAAATCTCTTGATAAACTCCCTCTATATACCTTTCCTAAACTTTGGAACGCTGTCGACGACGCAACTCGTAATATCAGTCACAGAAACGAGTTTAAGAATAACTTGACATCCAAATTTCTTTCATCTTATTCCACTTTTGTCAATTGTGACAATCCCTACTGCCCTGACTCACTTAGTAAACTTGTGATGTACAATAACCCTAACAGGTGTTTCATAACCCAATACACATACTCTTTTATCTGGAACCCTCGTTTTGGTCAAACTTGCTACTCATCCCAATAAGTACACCAAAAGATACGTTCAACACCCCGATAAGAATCTGTTGCGCTGGGGATGATGCATTTCATTATTCTCTGTGGGCTAACTCCGAGGAGAGAAATGAGGTGCATCACTGCTGGCGCTCAGTAGGTGATTCAAGCACAACAAAGATGCGAGGCATGTCTGCAGGCGCTTTCGTAGAGCACCCCAAACATGATGCCCTCTGAATGCGCTGTCCGACATTGACGCTCAATTTACATAGATTTATTTCATTAACGTACTCCGAACGACATCAAATGCGTGATGGGACCAGGCACTGAACAATGGAGTGGCACCAAGAGCGGCTAGTTTTTTTTACCAATGTACCAATCTCTAACCACCGATCTCCTACTGGCTTTTGTGCCGGAAAGCATCCTGTAAATAAATCTTAGCAACGAAAACAAATTGAGCCCCAGTTCCAACTTAGCCTCATATACTTTGTTCCCCTAACCATTTGGTCGCAGTCCGTTTGCAACTACACTTCCTTCCAGGGGGTGACAGGTAGACAGCCAATCTGGCTATGCCACCACCTACAGTGTACTATTTACTAAACTTATGAAATATATGAATTTGTAACCATTATTTATGTATACTGTGAATAAATTATCTGAATCTGAATATGAATCATATTTGATTGGTTAAAATGGGTGGGAATGGGGCTTTATCTGGTAAGGGATATTAATGCATGTTATCCATATTAATGCTCACTTAATGACTAGAGTTGATATACTATGCTGGCAGAGTTGCATGAATATTATATAACAAGAAATTGCAGTAATGAAATCGTCGCTCATGCGTATGCCTGACTGAGATTGTCAACCCTGTATGATAATCCTAGCGGGGCATGTTCATGCGCGATGATTGTACTACACTCATTTAAAATTTGTCATAAATGTGCTTATTTTTGTGGTGCATTAGTTTCATATATAATATAACCAGTGAATTCTTTGTCACACACACATGCCACCGGTGACACCTTATTCTTGGACTCTCCTCCAATAACACTGGCTCGTTGGCCCAATTATTATTATTTACTGGTGTTCTTTTCTGGCAAAGGCATTTCTAATAAACGTTTCAAGTCTGACCAAATGATCCACAGTACTTCTCTGGTTTCTCAAACCACACTGAACATCCGCAAGCAGATTGTTGGATTCCAGAACCCAGAGAAGCCGATCATTGATCATCCTCTCCATTGTTTTACAGAGACAACTACTTAGTGCAATTGATCTGTAATTACTTGGATTACTGTGATCCTTATCAGGCTTTGGAATAGGAATAATTGTTGCCTTTCGCCAGGAAGGTGGAAACTGGCCAGTCACCCAAATGTCATTAAAAACTGACAATAAAAGTTCTAGTGAAGTTTGAGGAGGGTGTTTTAAAAGTTTATAATGTATATCATCGGGACCAGTAGCAGTATCCTTTGCTCTATGCAAAGAGTTGCGTAACTCTTCCATAGAGAAGGGTTCATTGTAATCCTCTAAATTATTGGATGTAAATTTAATCTTTTGTTTTTCTTGTTGTTTTTTTTAATTTTGATGAATTCTGGATTACAATTTTCAGACGACGAATGTTTAGAAAATGTGGAAGCGAGTTTGTTTGAAATTTCTGTTTTGGATGTGATTAATGTGTTGTTATCTTTCAGGTGTTGTACATTTGATTTTGTTTCTTTTCCTTTAATCTTTTTAATCATTTTCCAAACTTTTGTGATTGATGTGTTTTGGTTAATTTTAGAAACATAAGTTTCCCAAGAAGTTTTCTTGTTTTATAAGTCGTCTTGTTTTTGCCCGATTAATACGCAGTTTATCCAAATTATGTGTTGTTGGTGACTTGTTAAATTCCTTTTCAATCTTTTTCCGATCTTTTATAGTCTGTTTACACTCACTATCAAACCATGGTTTGGTGAAACGTTTTGGATTTGCCGAGGTTTTAGGGACAACTGTAGTTGCAATGTCAAGCAGCTCGTTTGTAAAATGTTCTATCAGATCAGCACTATCTTGAAATTTCTCCCGTGTGAGGCGTTCAGAACAAAGCGATGAGAAAGTGTCCCAATCGGCTTTTTTAAAGTTCCACTGGGGCACCCTCTCATCGTCCGCCGGAACTACACTCTCCAACACAATTGGAAAGTGATCACCCCACACAAGTCATCTTCTACCTTCCAAGAAAAATCGAGGAAGATAGAAGGGCATGCAATTGAAAGATCAATGGATGTATACGAACCAGATGCGGGGTGCAGATAAGTATCTGAACCATCGTTAAACAAACACAGATCATATTTTGTAATGAATTCTTCCACAGTTTTCCCTTTAACATCTCCTTGACTGCAGGAATCACCCGGAAGAGGGCTATGTGCATTAAAATCACCCAACAAAATGTATGGGGTTGGGAGCTGTTGGACCAGTAACTCAAGATCATTCAATTGCAAGGCTTTACTTGATGAAACATAAACTGAACAAAGTGTAACTGTTTTGTCTAAAGTTAGGCGTACCGCCACAGCCTGTAAATTTGTCTGTAATGGTACAGAACTGTGAATGATGTCGTTCCTAACTAGGACAGTCGTTCCACGAACATGAAGATCATTATTCGTCAGCCCAGGCATTATACGAAGTATAATGCTTAAAAGCTGAATGATCCTGAGTCTCGGGTTTCCTTTAAAGAGTTTCCTGCAGGCAAAAAGCTGCAGGTCTATATTTTTGGCTTAATAGACCTAGTTCATTAAAATTCGCTCTAAAACCTCGACAATTCCACTGTATAATAATTTGTTTGGGTGTGTTATCCATGTTTTAGTTGTGATTTGGAAGGTAGACGTATGGGCGAAATTGCCCCAGTGTTTTTCTTGGGTGATGTTTTACGTGGGGACTTATTCTGAGAAGAGTTTGAGCATAAGTGCTCGAACGTTTCGGCGATGCACTCGGCGATTTCCATCGATTCAAACCCTTCAAACCTGTTACGGGTAACGGGGTCTTGAAGGGCTTTAGGTGTTCTATCTGATAACTGTTTCTGTTTTTCTTTATCTAATGTCTTTCTGAGTTTTTCTTGATTTTTTTTCTGACTCTGACTAAGCTTTTGAAGTTCTGCATTTGGTTTTGAGCCAGGTTGTTCCTTTTTCTTTTCTGGATTCGATTCTGTTGTTTTCTCATTTTGTGTTTTAATTTTGGCTTGTTCTTTTTTTCTGATCCTCTTTCAAGTTTTCATTTGATAGTGTTTGAGAAGTTGGTGCTGTTTGAGAAGTTTGTGGTGTTTGAGTTGACTGTTGCTGAAGTTGATCGCTGTGCTGTATTGTGAAGGACTGTAATAAGGTGGGTATTGAACCTACGAGCCATGTATATTGTGTCTGGCATTCTATCGACTTTGTTGGAACTTTTTGTTTTGTTATAGTAGCATATGACGTTGAAGTATGCATGCCAGGGAGCGATGAAATAATTTCTCTGGCTTGTTTAAAACTTATCTGTCTTTCACATTTTATATTTTGTATGGCTTTTTCTTTTTGCCAGATGGGGCAATCTTTTGATGATGATATATGATTGCCCTGACAATTTACACATTTAAAAATATTGGTGGTACATGGCTCATCGTGTTTTTGGCCGCATTTGTAGCAGACTGACTGGCCTCTACATGAATTCTGACTGTGTCCGTATTTTTGACACTTGAAGCATCGAAGTGTATTTGGGATATATATATCCACTCCGACGTTCATGTAGCCTATTTTGACTGATTTTGGTGGCTGGGGAGTATTGAAATTGAATTTATAGGTGTTTGTATTGATTTCATTGCCATTCTTTTTTATTTTTATTCGTTTTACACCTGTTACTCCCTGTGCTTTCATTTCTGTAACTATTTCTATTTCATCAATGTCTTCAAGCTCACGGGTTCGAATAACGCCTCTGCTGGTATTGAGGGTTCTGTGAGCTTCCGATTTTACTTCAACATCTAAAAGTTTCTTTATCTTTAAGAGATTGAATGATTGGATTTTACTAGCACATTCAATCAATATGCCACCTGATCTTATTTTTTTCATGTTTTTGATTGTGCCAGCAATCCTTTTTATTGCCTTCTCTAATGCGAAGGGGTTAAACTTAACTTTTTTATTTCCATCTGCTGGACGTATATATATGAATCTAGGCCAGTCAGCTGTTTGGTAATCAGCATCAGAGTCAGAGTCAGAAGATTTATCATTTGTCGTGTCTAAAGGTCGTTTAATTTTGTTTTTTGTTGCCATATTGTATATAATTGATGATTCGCTGCCCCGGCTCCCACCCACCACGGAGTCCACCAAGGGGTAGGGCTACTGCTATACAGTGAACCCACCGGGTTGCCGGTATTCTCACGTACCTGGTATGAGGCAGTATACTCAGTCAGTGTTGATGCCGAGGCATACCACTGACTGATTGGCCCGTGTGTGGAAGTGCCAGGTCTTCAGATGGCGGCCATCCAATCAATCACTGTATAAAACACTATAATAAAAGGTTGCCATGCATAACCGAAACAGATAGTGCAGCAAAACTAAGTAGTTGTTAAAAAATAGTACAGAATAGCAATTATGGTAGGTCAATAAAAGAAATGACTGATTGAATGACCACCAAATGCCCCCCGACGTGACACCCAATACTTTTTGGGGCCTGTAGGCACTCTCCCATAAATTGTAACAAGGCAAAGACACGTGAACACATTGTGAGAATGCTCTTATTTAATTCTGATCGCTGTTGTTATTAGTTCTGTGCATCGATGGAGCAGTCGGTAAGATATATTCGTTACACAGTTTGTTGGTGGCCTAATATGGTATATATGGTGTCAGTTAATTTCATATTGGACGAGAGCTTTGCTCTCGTCCAATATGAAATTAACTGACACCATATTAGGCCACCAACAAACTGTGTAACTAATATAATCTTATTTTTGTTATGGTTTATATATACATAACGAGACCCTGGTAATTCCATAAAGTGCTTGGTTAGTTCCATATATAAAATAAGTATTGATAAGAATGATGTTAATATCTGATCGAGCTTATTCAAATACATTAACCCTTCACCCAACACAGCTTTTTTAAAAAATAAATTAAATTTCACATTTTTTGAACTTGCAAAAATTGTCACAACTATTCTTAAAGACCATGCAAGGATGGATATCATTTGAATCGGCTCGTCGAGCCGGTTCTAGTGATGTCCATGTTTGTATGGTTCTGTGTGGTTTTGTCGAGACATATGTAAGATATTTTGGGCTGCGGTGAGCTTGTTTTTGCAAAGGAGTTTGCAGACACTTCATACATTAAGAGGATGTGTCGTTAATAAGATAATAGGTACATGGGGTCAATATCTGTTATGGTATGTTCATGCATGCTCACCCAAATAAATTTAAAATAAAAAGTCAAAATCCTACGAGACATATTTGTTTGTTGAAACAACTGTGTCAGTCTCACGGAAAGGAAAAACATCAAGCTGTGTCAAAAATGCACGACCAATCACTGAATCAATGGACTATGGGAACAATCTGCGTCACCAAACACAATAATATAACTGTTTAGTGACCTATATAAGCCGTCTTATTTTTCTTTGTTTCTTGTTTCGGGGTAGAGCTTCATTACTTATATAGCGCCTTAAATCATTGCCCTAAGGAATCATTTTCGATTGCCATTCTTTATCCCAAGATGTAGTTTAGGACCAATACATATTTTAATATATGAGACTTCAGCATGGTGTTGGCTGGCGAATCCTCAACTCTTTAACCAACAGCTCGCACCCGTCTCCTGTGGGAATCCTGGTATGTGGAGTAATTCCTGTTCATTGTAGTAAACAACTCCTCTCCTTTTTGGTAAAGTAGGTCACGGTAATCAACTCCTGAAGTAGTAACTATTCATATACGCGCCTAACGTACGTTGTGGATGTTTTGTTTCTGGGTTGCAGTTGGACAGATTTTACGTCTTCACATACTTTGATCAAGTAGAATATGACTCTCGTGAGGAGGATCTGCCCACCGTGATTCGGAGGTGTTACGCCCTGCACGTATTGTTTATACGTTCTGTATATACCCTTATTGCAAAGAATTAACTGTTTCCCCGACTACGTCCCACCGTTCACTCTTGGAAATCCTAACTGCAAATAAGAATGGAACTTGTATATATGTTCTTGTTATTACTTTTGTTTACTTTTCAATACAATGTTCATATACAGTCTTCAGCACTGTACACAGCAGCCTCTCAAAATGTATCTAGTTGGAGTAAAGGTTCCAAAATCAAAGGAGTTATGAACACGGAAAGAGCCGAACGTAATGGGAATTTTAACAGTCTGAATGCGAAATACGTCTCTTCGATGTACCTGTATGCAATATTGTTAGGACTTGGCGGTGTCCCTCTTTATGATAATAATGGCGGATAATTTAGGACTAGGAGAGGCGCAGATGAATCCAGAATTTGATCTTATAAAAGTCTACAACGACAGAACATGCGAAATGACCACTGAAGAAGATTCTCCAGAGACTTTAGAGGTGACTATAAATACTACTCCCCCAATGATTTTAACTCATTAAACACCAAACGAACCGAGCACTCTTCAATGTTTCTTCTAATCTGCCAAAGTTTCTGTGCCCATTGGCACTCTCTAAATGAACTTCTGGCTAACCTGCAGGACTTCGAAAATGTTCTTAACATTATAGGATTAACCGAAATTTTTCGAATCCTGTCAAATGTATCTTATTATTTAGAAGGTTATCACCCACTCATTCATAAGACACGACCGGAGGGAGATGATGGGCGAGGCGGAATTGGTATCTATGTGAAGGAGGGTCTTACGTTTACAACGCGAAATGACTTGTCTGTCTTCATTCCACATGTAATCGAGTCCCTATTTATCGAAATTAAAGTAAATAATACTAAAAAATTAGTTGGGGTCATATATAGACCTAATACTCAACCTAAAGCTGATATAGATCGTTTCCTTGCAAAACTAAACGAAATAACAGATCAAATTAATCGTGAAAATAAAGAAGCATACATGGGCGACTTTAATATTGACTTATTAAAAACAAGTACTCATTCTGAAACCCAAAATTATCTTGATCTTATGATCAGCCAGGGATTCATATCTCGTATCACCAGGCCAACTCGAATAACCAGTCATTCAGCAACTTTAATAGATCATATCTTTTCAAATAATATTTCCTCTAACTGCCTATCTGGAATAATTATTACAGATGTCTCTGACCATTTTGGTAATTCTATGTAGAAAATAATGCCCCCCAAAAGGATGGACCAAAACATGACCTTCAAAGGTAACTTCCGTGCTACGAACTTGGCAACCTTCAGATTACTTCTATCGCAAAGCGATGTTTTGCTTATCCACGAAACAAGCTGCCCAGATATAGCATATGGGAGTTTTATGAATATCTACTCTACTGCTTTTGAAAAGGCATTTCCTTTGGTCAATGTCCAACTGAAGAAAAAATATATTAAACGACAGCTATGGATATCCAATGGCCTTATGAGATCATCAAACACCAAGACAAAACTTTACAATAAAAAAATTAAATCCCCTACGGAACAAAATATAAGAAATTATAAAAACTACTGTAAAATTTTTAATAGAATTAAAAAGCAAAGTAAAGCAATGTACTTTAATGAAATATTAAATGAAAATAAAAGTAACTTGAGAGGAACATGGGAGATATTAAATGAAACAATAAATAAAGCAAAACATACTGCTAGTATGCCTTCTACTTTTGTCAAAGATAATAACCACGTTATAGGTGGTCCGCACGAAATAGCATATGAATTCAATAACCTCTTTACAAACATAGGAAGACGCACCAGTGAAGAACTAATACAAACCGATAAATCCTTTAGAGACTTCCTGGATCCTCCTCACCCAAATAATTTTTTCATAACACCGGTTACCCCTGATGAAGTAATACATATTGTTAAACGTATGAAGTCAAAACATTCTGTAGACTGTGATGGTATTACGACATATCTCTTGAAGAATAGTACAAATATATTAGCCCAAACAATTGCACATATTGCAAATCAATCTTTTACTAGCGGGGTTGTGCCAAACAGAATGAAAATCGCCAAAGCTTTTCCAATTTTCAAAACCGGGAACGACAATAAATTTAATAATTACAGACGGATAAGTATTTTACCTGCCTTCTCTAAAAATTTAGAAAAATTAATGGCAAATAGAATGGTTAACTATCTGAACACATTTGATATTTTCTACCAACATCAATATGGCTTCAGAAAAAAACACAGTACCATACATCCTGTTATGCAATTTCTTAGACACATTGGCAGAGAAAATAACAAATCGACTAAAGACGTAACATTAGCTGCATTCATATATTTTTCAAAAGCCTTTGATACGATAAATCACAGTATATTGTTAAGTAAATTGGAAAGATATGGATTAAGAGAGATTAGCAAGGACTGGTTCAGAAGTTACCTTTCCAACAGAAACCAGTACACAAAATACGGTGATTCTAAATCTGAAATGACTGAAATAACATGTGGAGTTCCTCAGGGCTCTGCACTCGGCTCCCTTTTATTCCTATTGTACATAAACGATATATGTCGTTCAACATTGTTAAACCTGCTCTCTTTTGTAGATGATACAACAGTTTACGCATCTGGCCCTAATGCAAGTTCTTTAGCAACATTCATAAATGAAGAACTAAAGAAACTAAGTGACTGGTGCTCAGCAAAGCGGCTTGTGTTGAATGCAAGTAAAACTAAGTATGTCGTTATAAACCCAACTCGTAATACGAGAAGCATAGAAAATCTGAACCTACAGATACATGACAAAAATATAAAACGAGTAGGACAAAATGAAACAGAAAAAATCACTGAAATTCTTTGGCATTAACATTGACGACAATCTTTCACGCAGTGCTCACATCTCGCAATTGTGCTCTAAAATAGGATGGATAAATTACGCTCTAAACAAGGTTAAAAAATTCTTGCCTCATATGGCTATGAAAACGCTATATTTCACCCTTATCCACAGTCATCTATTATATGCAATCCAAATATGGGGTAATGCACGAGCAATTAGAAAAATTCTTATCATGCAGAAACGCTCAGTTCGTATTATTCATAATTCTAGATACAATGCTCATACTGATCCCCTGTTTGCCAAAGATAAAATACTCAAAATTAACGATCTGTTCACACTCCTAGCTTGCCCCCTCCTATTCCATTGGTAAAAGGGGGAACTTCCTTCGTCATTCCACACAATCAAGGCACACCTCACAAAGAACTACAAGACAATCAGAATTGCTACACGTTAGTAGAACCCGTACTAGAGCACTAGAAAGGCTTCCAATCCATGCGTTCCCTAAGTTATGAAATGAATTGGAACCAGAAATAAGAACTACTAGAAGTAGAAGAGTATTCAAAAGATTGCTAACACAAAAACTCCTTTCTCATTGTACAAATAACGTAGAATGTGACAATCCTTATTGTCAAGATTGTAGGTTAATAGTACCGGTTGATCCTATTCTTTCATAATTTTTCATAATTTTTAATACGTATGTAAATAATTAATGATTCTGTGTAGTCACTAAACCATTAAACTTCCTTTATTTCAAATTGCGTCCATGAAACAACAGCAAAGCTAAGTCATATGTCTGCTCTCTCGTCTTAGTAACAGAAACTCTGTCTGACCCGCCAAGTCCGGAGCCCCCGATGTGGAAACAGAAAACATTAAACCAAACAGGTGTAATAATTCAATTTCACAAATAACTATTCCCTTACGGCTTGTGTGCAGTGCTGACAACTTGGCTAACATCTATGAGAGATGACAGGTAGGCAGCCAATCTGACTATGTCATCTCCCTACGGTATAGATAGTGATTTTGTTCTGTTCTATAAATATATGTCTATTGTATGTTTTAATAATGTATCTCTATGAACCACGATTATTATTTTGTATCATATTCTATCTATATCGTTAAATAATCTAATCGAATATAATGTAATCGTGTAGCCTGCTCGCAGACGACACGTGTATAACAACGAAAAATTCTGATCTCGATCAGCTCTGTACAGAATTGAATTAAATTACTTATTTAACAATATACGTGTTACAGAGCTAAAAATAAAGCATTTCACAATAATTTACAATAATATCTAGATTTGTTACAATGTGCTGAATAATGTGCTAAGCCGCATACACATTGTTAGGAGGTAACATAGCCAAATTGGCTGTCTTCCTGTTACCCCCTGAAGGTAAGGTTGAAAGATGAACGATAAAAGTTAAAGAATTGAAGAAGGAAGAGTCGTTAAGAGAGGCAGTTTAAAAGACAGAAAGAAGTAGAAAAGAATATATACATGAATGTGTGATGCACAAGTACATTTTAGAATTTAAAATGTTTGCATTGGTAATTTGGTAAGAGGGAACTGAGATGTGTTGTTTTGGATTGCCCGTATTGGGTGGAAAGGACAAGGAAAAGGACAAGGATTAGCCTACATGATGGACTTACCCCAAATACTGTGAATACTCCAAATACTGTAAATATTTCACCTTCATCTGGTCAAGATGTAGCGGAGGAACGGCAGCCAGAACAGGCCGTGTTATGGCAGCGTATAGAATTATGATAAGAGTCGAGTGAGATCTGGGTGACTTGTTTTATAAATAATGGTCTCGATCTAATATTTTTTTATAGTATTACTCAGATTATTCCATAGTTTAGGAAACGAATGGAGTGAGAGTTTTTTTTGAAAAATCTGATCTTGAGATACTTCTTCTAACTTGACCTGTCTGTCTGGTTATTCTACTGAACTCATTGCCATAAATTTGGAAGTGATTGGTAAAGCTAATTGGAAGATTGTGCCAGTCATACATGAAAACTAATGCATAAGTGTATAAGTCGGGAAAATTCAGTATCTTTTCCTTAAACAAGGGATCCGTGTGAGAGTTAATTTTTTTAGTGTTAATTGTGCGTAGTGCTCGTTTTTGTAGACGGAAGAGCTTATTGCAGTTATTGACATGTCCCCATGCGTGGATGCTGTATAACAAGTGGCTGTGCATGAGTGCAATATACAAGGATCTACGCGCACTGTGTGGAAGAAGTTTCTTTACTCTAATTATGGCATATATTGCTCTTGATATTTTAGATGCAGTCTGCGTAATATGGTGCTTGAAATTCAGACACTCGTCAAAATAAACACCCAGAAATTTCACTGCTTTATTTTCGGATCTGCTTGATATCCGTTCTAGTCTGTTGTTGTCCATTACCAAACCTAGAGCTGGATTATCTGTTTTAATGTGTGATGGGCTAAAGAGAATATATTTTGTTTTTTTTTAGCACTTATAGCAATTTTATTCGCCTTACACTAATCACTCAGCTTCATAATTTCACTATTCACGTGATTATGTAGTCGTTCAATATTGTTATCGGAGGCTAATCCAGTTGTATCATCCGCAAAAGAAAGAATGTTCAGTGTTGTGGATTGACTGATATCATTAATATAAACAAAAAAATAACAAAGGCCCCAGGACAGATCCCTGTGGAACTCCACATAACTTTTCTTGTAATTCCGATGTCGTGTCTCCATATTTTACAACTGAACCCGTTTTGTGAGGTAACTGCGGAACCACGAGTTCGCTATGCCTCTAATTCCGTAGAAATCTAACTTATGTAGGAGTATCTCATGGTTAATAGTGTCAAATGCTTTTGAGAAGTCCACAAATAGTGACAGTGTACGATGTTTAGTGGCTTTATCGAAGTTTTCCGCGATATAATTAAGGAGATGTAGCATAGGATGAAAAGTGGAATGTTTTTTTCGAAAGCCATACTGATGCGGGAATAGAATTATATTATATTTCGATAGAAACCCATAAACTCTACTGAACATAAGTTTTTCAAGTATTTTGGAGAGAACAGGCAAAATGCTTATTGGTCAGGCAAAATGCTTATTGGTCTATAGTTATCAACGTGCTGGGGATTACCAGATTTGTAAATAGGAATTACTTTTGCAATTTTCATTTCGTCTGGCACAACTCCCTTTGAAAATAAAAGATTTATTATGTACGTTTAGGGATCCGCTATTTCTCTTATTACTTCGTGCACCAGTGTTGACGTAATGTCCATATAGTCTTTGGTCTCTTTACCTTTCATTAATTTTGTTATGGATATTACTTCTTCCATCGTATTATATTATGTGGATTACTATCAGTTAGGAAATCGGAGAAATGTTTGCTGGAGGTGCCAACATTTTCGTTTATTGTTCGGCCAATACTTGAAAAGTAGCTGTTGAAGTGATTAGCTATATTCGTTGAGCTTGATTCCTGTTTTTCATTTATAACGAATTCAGTCGGGAGGACCTGCTTGTTATCTGATTTGTTGATAGCATCACGAAGAATTTCCCAGGTTTTTCTCATATTGTTTGCATTCTCATGTAAGATATTTTTATAATACAGAACTTTAGCAGCTCGCTTTGTTTTATTAAACATCGCGCTGTATGATTTGTACCTACCAGTGTTGTCTGCCGATGGGCGTTTCAGCTTATTATGATATAACATATTCTTGTTCTGTGACGACTGAATGAGACCTTTTGCCATCCAGTGCTGGCGTTTGATGTATTTATTTGGAATGGTAATTTTTTTCAGCGGAAAATGTTTGTCGAACACATTCGAAAAGATCTTCATGAAGTGTTCATATGCCACTTTAGGGCATGATGATTCGAACACCGATTCAAAATAGTACTGCCTAGTTGTGTTTTAAAGGAGTTTATACTGTGCAAATCAAGGGATCGTTTGACAAAAGTTTTAGAGACATGCTTTAACTTAACAGGGTGCTCAGAGTAAAACGTTCCAAAGTGATCGGAGATATCTGTAATAATAATTCCAGCTTTATAATTTGGAGATAGTGAGTTTGTGTAGATATGGTCAGTTATGGTGGCTGAATATTCCGTCATTCGTGTTGGTTTAGTAATTACAGGGAGAAAATCTTCGTTTAACATTCAGTCAACAAATGTTAGTATTCTGTCATGTACTCCGTATTTTAGAAGGTCGATGTTGAAGTCCCCCATTAAGAATGCTTTTGTATTATTTTGGTTCAGTTTGTCTAATATAATGGTCATATGAACGAGTTGATGTCAGCGCTGCGGGCAGTGTTTGGTCGATAGATTATTCCAACAACATTGGGATTATTAGTGTTATCAAATATTTCAACGAATAAAGATTCGAACACATGTGGTATGAAAACTGTTAGATCATTACGTAATCGATGAGATATTGTCGTTGATGAATAGCCCCACACCCCCTCTATCGTCATCATCAACAGGGCGTGTGTTAGTTAATAACCGGTGATATCCCTGTAGCTTATATTCGATTCCATCGTGTATGTTAAATATTTCTGTGAGGCCAATCATATCAAATACATTGCAGGTGTACTGTAAATCTTTTAGTAAATTTGTCAGTGAATCCCAATTAGCACTGAGGCGTCTGCAGTTTATATTAAATAGGCAATATAATAATAATCGGATGCTTGCGAGCTCCTAAAATTTTCGCTGGTGTAATAGTTACAGGAATGTCGATGGATGTTGAAGGGTGTCATACTTTCTTCATCTTCCTCAGTCCTTTCACTGAATAAAGCCGTGAAATCAAACCTTTCAGTTGATTTCAGTGCATCTAGCGTGAGTTTATCAGTCGCCATCGATAGTGTAGGGTAGAGAGTAACATTTTTAATTGGTGTTAGGCAAACACAACATTATTAGAGTATTGACTCTTGGATATGCAAACATATGGCACTTACCAAAAAAGGTATATAAAATCCACGCCCACTATTTGTCATAGAGGGAGAAAGAAACGTAATCAACGAATTAACAAATGCAATACAAAATTCGAAGCACGAATTGGTCATGCTTCAAACATAATTGGTGACTTGGAGAGGAGGATGTCGGTTGACTAACAATTGTGTATATAAACATACACATGTGTGCATATACACATATGCTATATATGGACACTAGAGCCTGAGCACAGAAGGCTCTTAGAGCATCACATCAGATTCCATTTCCATCAATTATAACCATTGAAAGTTATTGTAGAGTGCCCTTAGGCACCCCCAATAACCTTAGCAGAACAAATTTTGATGAACAAAATTATGATTTTGTTGAACAATTTATGGCTTCCCGAAATGATCCAGCCCTCAGCCAATTAAGATTTGCGAGCAGAAACCCATGCATATCCTTCGAATAATTGAGTGAGTACACAGATGGCAAAACAAAATTCTGATCTTATCGGAACCAGCAATTTGGGTAAGTAATTAGAGCTCGAATAACTACCAAAAGTCATCACGTTCTTTAATCAGAGTACATATTCCGCTACCAGCAAATAGAGATAAAATTGGGTTCGTATTCCTTCGCAAGCAAATAAGAGCCTGTTTCATGTGATTAGCTTCATAAGAAATTATTGGAGAGCGCCCTTAGGCACCCTCCAACAATTTCCAATAGAACAAATTTTTATGAACAAATTTTGACTTCCCAGAATAATCTAGCACAATGGAGAGTGCCCTTAGGCCTCACCCAACAATATATAATAGAACAAATTGTGATGAGCACATGAAGATTTCTCAAAATAGTCTAGTACTTGATAAATAGCTTTTGATAAGCAAATTACTACTTTCCAAAACAATATAGCACTGAATCAGTTGTAAATTACAAGCAGGAATCTGTAAATATTCTTCAAATAATAATCCAGGTCAATCCACAGGTGGCCAAACAAAATTCCGATCTTAACGATTCTGGCGACCTGGTTATGTTATTACAGCTCGCACATAACTGTAGTATAGTACTGAGGTTTACACAATGTTCATATTCTGTTACAAGCTAATACGCGAGTTTGTTTCTTGTGACTTGCTTCTTTACAAAATGATTGGAAAGTGCCCTTAGGAACCCTCCAGGTATTCTTAAAAGAACAAATTCTGATGAACGAACTATGACTTTCCAAAATAATCTAGCACTGAGCACTTACAAATTACTAGCAGGAACCCGTAATCATCCTTACAATAATCCAATTCAATCAAAATTCCTGTTAAATGGAGTCCGTCTATTTGGTTTAGTAATTAAAGATCGCACATAACTGTCCTAAAGTCTTCATATTCTTTACACAGGGTTCATATTAAGTCACAAGCAATTAAAATTGTGTTTCATGTAATTTGCTTCTTTAGAAGTCATCGGAGAGTGCCCTTAGGCACCCTTCAACGATTCCTAACATAACAAATTTTGATGATAAAATTTCAACTTCCCAAGATATTAACCTTAAACTTATTGTATTGGAATGGGCCCAGCTGTGGCTTGTAAATTTTAACCTATCAAAAACCAAGATCATGTTATTTACCAGGAATGCAGTTGCCATGAATCCAGTTGTAAGATTTGGGGTAACACTTCTGGACCTCACAACTGAACATGCACACCTCGGATTAACATTACAAGCTAACTTGAACTGGCATACGCATATTTGCAACATATGCAAGAATGCCAACATAAGGCTTTCCCAGATGAGAAAACTTAAGTTTACCCTGAGCAGAAAAACTCTTGAAATAATGCACAAGTCTTTTATCCTTCCAATATTAGAGTATGCAGATGTAGTATGGGCCGAAGCTCCCGATTACTTACTTTCTAGACTAGATAAAATACACACGGAAGCCGGGAGGATAATAAATGGCCTCACTAGGTCGGTACCTCCTTCAAACGTATTCTTCCAGCTCGACTGGGAAACCCTGGAACAACGACGAAAATTGTACAAGATGGTGACCTTCAAAATTCTCCAGCAGAAAAATTCTTGAAATAACAAGTCTTTTATCCTTCCAATATTAGATTATGCAGATGTAGTATGGGCCGGAGCTCTCGATTATTTACTTTCTAGAGTAGATAAAATGCACACGGAAGCCGGGAGGATAATAAATGGACTCACTAGGTCGGTACCTCCTTCAAACGTATTCATCCAGCTCGGCTGGGAAACCCTGGAACAGGGGGCGCGGTGGCTCAGTAGGTAGAGGTGCAGTCTGCAAGCCGAGAGGTCCTCGGTTCGAATCCCACCTGCGGCAACCGCGTTGTGTCCTTGGGCAAGACATTTCACCCCCATTGCCCATGTGGGGGCACGATGACGCCGTGTACTAAGGCGTACGGCACGTCGATGGTACGCATGTCTTCAACCAATCTAACCCTGCCTGTGCTGCAGTGAGGTGTTACGATGTTGGGGAGCTGGCAGCTGCTCGTCGTTGCTCGGTGGTTCTCTCCGGGTACTCCGGCTTCCTCTACCCGTAAAATTGTCACGGTCATGATTAGCCATTGTGCATAAATATGTGACCTTAAACATCAATAAATAAATAAATAAATAAATAACCCTGGAACAACGACGAAAATTGTACAAGATGGTGACCTCCAAAATCTTTCATGGGGATGCCTCGACGTACCTCATCAAACTATTACTCCAGACGTTTCAGATCTACTCATCATATAACACACATTGCTCGTTCGAATTTCAAAATTCCTCCGATGCACACTGAATTATTGAAAAAGTCTTTCATCCCACCTTGTCTTGTAACTCAGAGTGGAACTGGCTTCCCATTGAAATAAAAAAACATGGAATCTTAAAGTGAATTTACTAAGTTTTTTCAAATGTGAGACATGTTGGCCACCATCACATTTTAGGATCGGTTCAAGGAAGATGAATATACTGCATTGCAGACTACGTAATGCATGCAGTGAGGTAAATTTGGACAAATTTAAAAATTATATTCATGATACACCAAACTGTTCATGTGGTAACGGAATGTAAGACGCATCACATTACTTTTTGTCTTCGAAAGGTATTCCAATAAAAGATTAATACTGCAACAGGACCTGGCCAACATCACAATTAATTTTGTTACAAATCTGCTTTACGGTATCCCTAACATGTCCCCCCCATCTGCAAATAATCCTCTATTCCGAATAATACAAAAGTATATCAAAGCAACAAATCGATTCTTTTTCCAATGAGAGGTCATGAGCTGTGTTTTGACACAGAAGATGGAAAGAGAATAGCTATTCAAGAATTGTATTTGCAAGTGTCGTCTGCCTTTCGTGTTAGGTAAAGTGTTAACAACCATTGGAGAAACTTGACTAGCCTGTGCCATGTTTAGGGAAGAGCTACAAATGTTGAAATTGACACTGTATATAAGAAAACAAACAATAAACATTTAAAACCCATTTGTGTTTATCTAAACCGTCCGCAAACTTGTCTTAATTAAAGCATGTAAGGCAATGAAGGATAAAGGTAATAAATCACTTGCGACTACGTCCCCACATCATATTGTCACGTGTGGACCATAGAGTTCTATCTTCCAGTGGAATATAGAACTTTGTGGTCTTCACACGCCGATATGTCGTTAGACTCAGCTTACCTACTTTATATTTGACGACAAAACATTGCACGCACCTTACAGTGATGGGGCTCTCATGGGGCGTTGTGGCCTGGTGAGTTGGCTGGAGACAGTTTGATATTTTGTTCACGAGTACATGTTATCAATTCCCGTCTTTTCTTCTTTCTCTTTTTCTTTCTCTAAATATCTACCACCAATACACCTTTGCAATCTTGAATAGAGTATTGTTTTTTTTGTGATGTATATATATTGAACAAATGCTGCATTTACTTGTTAATCATGTACAAGGGAAAGGACGTGTTTTAAGTGTTCAGTACTCGTTAAACTACCTTTATTGATGTCCCTAGAAAGGTGGGTATAACAGTCTCAAGTGACTTAGTTTGATAAAAGGAAAGTTTAGGTTATAATCATCATTATTGTTGGAGAGGGTTAATATCAATATCGGCGTCCGAGAAATCTGCGTCTGACAAAAGGAGTTATATTTATTTGCCACATACCCATTGAGTGCTTTGGCTATTTGAAAACAGCCCATTACATCTCAAATTTGTCTAAAATTTTGATGCTTGACAGCTTGTGGAGGGTTAATGAACGCTTGGCAGAATAATTCTTCACAAGAGTATATTTTTTTCAATATCTGTAAGAACCACTTGAAGAAATCTACAGAAAATGTGAATTTTAAGTTCTTGAGAGCTGTCTCCTTTAATTTCTCAAAACGGTGTTAAGGCTTGGTTTTCTGAATACCATTTCTACTTACAAAAACTATTCCCAAGAAATTCCGGGCACGATAAAATGGACTACGTTTATCTGTGACATACCCATTGGATGCTGTTGGTGTCCAACAACAGCCCGTGGAGGGTTAACAACAACTCTCCAGAATGTTTTACCCATGCAGCTTGCAATGTCACACCAGGACCCACGAATAGCCGTTTGTCTTGAAAATCTACAAGACTCTTTTAGAGAAATCCTCGGACAACATGAATTTTTAACCCTTTGATGGGTATCGTTGTTTAACTAGCCCAAAACGGTTTAACGGTTGGTTTTTTGAAATCCCTTATTACTTACAAAAATCATCCTCGGCAAATTCCACTTCCAATAAAAGAAGTTATGTTCAATTCTCAGGTACCCGTTGGGTGCCGTGAGTGACCGAAAATAACCCATTTTATCAAAACGTCTATGTTTGGCAGCCTATAGAGGATTGATAAACGCTGAACCCAATATCTCTTGTATATCACCTGCAGTGTCGCAGACAGGGCTAATAGTGATGAATGTTTAAAAATAATCTACAAGACGCGTTTTGAGAAAGTGACAATAAACGACAGTTTTTTGCCAATTTTGGCAAAGGAAGGGCAAAATCGAAAATTCTGCTTTGGTATATTTTTAGATTTTATGCATGTGCACAATTCTGTGAAAATCGGCTCGAAAATGGCTTCAGAGTCGTACGGACAAACTGTGTGGCAAAACATAATAATCCGTTGAAAAACAAATGTCTTTTCCAAAGGGAAAAGCCAAATAAACTGATGGAACACTGTTGTTAAGATACAGGGAAGGTAAAAGGATGGAGAACTATGCATTAAAATACAAATGTTATTCATCCATGCTGATTTTATGTATGCCACAAGACGCGTAAACTCGTGACAGTAAGGAAAATTTATATATTTCTGTTTTTCAGGCTGCGGCGCTTTCTGCCAAATCAGATTTACCCTATTCAGTCAAATCACATTTCCTGTGGTGATTTATGTTTGCCAATGGCGATTTGTATAATTTGTGACTTTGATAAAAATTTCATAAACGTCTAAATACAAATATTAATTTATCAGACAGCCAGAAATTTGTATAAGCCTGATTCATGGAATATTTTGTAAACCTTCAGCCTTCATAAAAGCATTTTGATAAACCCAAGTCCGGTTATTGAACAGTATTAGTTTTCATTTTCTTATGATAGCACTCTCATAGCAGAATATGCATATGATGCGATAGTTAGAATTAATTCAGAACACAACGAGGGTGAAGTACGTGGACATGGAATCAACGACCCGAATTGGGAGTTTTTAGTAGGTATATAGAACACATTGGAACTCAGGAGACGAACTACCAAACAACAAGAAGACATTTTATCGCCAATCAAATTTGCGAGGGAACCCATGTTACTATTTTTAGCCATCGCTAGCGATTCAAATTGTAATTGCGGTGCACGATTTGTAGAAAATTTCAGTGAAATTTCGCTTCTGTTAAAACATCCCTCAACGATTTCTGTTCGGCACATGTGTGCGAACGGATTTTTTCATTTTTCGCATGGTTTAGTGTTGCTGTAGATGGGGACAGCCATGTAATAAATATTTATTTGATGTATATTTTTTTAGGTGGAACTGCGGACATTACAGTTCAGGAGCGACAAGACGATAACACACTGAAGGAGTTACACGCAGCATCTGGTGGTGCATGGGGTGGATTGAGAGTCAACGATGAATTTTTGAATTTGCTTGCTAGCTTCTGCACTGGACGTGATGTGCAAAATAGGTTTCTGGACACATTCAAAGATGGAAACATGGAAGACTATCTACATTTATTTAGAGAGTTTGAAGTGACAAAACGAACTATCAGTCTTGAGCACGAGAGAACAACTGTAAGATTGCCCTTTTCTATGCTCGAGCTCTTTGAGGAGACGACCGGTAAAAAATTGAAACATGTAGTGTCGCAAACAGAATTTAGTAATTCAATAACTCTTGATGGGGATAAAATTAGATTGGCTTCAAGTAAAACAAAGGAGTTATTTACACCTGTAGTGGACAGTATTATTGATCATGTCTCCTCATTGTTCCAACAACCGGCTGTTGTTAGTGTTGACACCATTTTGATGGTTGGTGGGTTTTCATGCTCACCTTTTATTCAGGAGGCAATTCGAAATCATTTTCCTTTAAAAAAAGTGTGCATTCCCGCAGAACCAGATTTAGCTGTATTACAGGGCGCTGTTTTGTTTGGAAATAATCCTGGTATCATATCATCTCGGGTCACAAGGTTTACATATGGGGTACGGATTGCACAGCCTTTTATAGAAGGTTTACATCCACAAGACAAAAAAATAATTCATGATGACAAGCCCTTTTGTGATCATGTTTTTGATAAACTTGTAAGCAGAAACCAGACATTACATATTGGACTTCCCACTGAAACAAAAATATATGTCCCCTTGACGAAGAAACAAACAGAAGTGGTTTTCGATATTTATGCTGCTATTGAAGAGTCTCCCAAATACACAACTGATGCATGTTGCCATTATCTGGGTAAAGTCAAAGTCGACTTAACCGAACACGAGGGTGGTCATGATCGCAACGTTGCTGTTAATATCATTTTTGCTGGCACTGAGCTAGAAGTTGAAGCCGTGGAGAAGACAACAAATAAAATATTCAAAGCTCGAATTGACTTCCTGGGTTGAAAGTGTTTTTCCAAAACAACTAAAATGGAGATAATGTGTTTTTTAATGCATACATGAAGAGTGAATACCACTAAGATGCCGGCGAAGTAAAACCTCCCGCTTGGTATCTAAGCTGGGGAAGGGCATGAGAGGCAAAATGGTGTTTCATTAATTAGATATTCGGTTTTGAACCCGAGATTTCTTTCAGCAGAAGTGTCACTTGTCCTATGTAAGCCGTTTTACGAGATTTGACAACTATAGTTTCTCTATTAAAACTCTACTCAGTTGATCGTTTGGTGGTGAATCGTTCCCCACATCCCGCGTTTGATGTGCTCATTGAATGGAGTACAAGATTCCGAATATTGAGAAGAAAGACAAACATAAAATATTACATTGACAAACACCTCATCTGGTCATCAAATTTCATATTGGAAAACATTGTCATGTCTGAAAAAGTATATACCTCACTTGGAAAGTAGTATAACCCATTACCATTGTCAAGTAGACACTCCTTGGAATATATGGGAAATATATACTGATTCAAAAAAGAAAGTATAATAAACTTTGAAGAACATTTTTGTTTAGTATTATCGACTTTAATCCCAAACAAATTATTGTAAATTCATATTTCGAGTCTAGCTGTATGAATTTGCATAATTTCATGTTTTATTGTTGCCAGCGTCACGCCAGGACGCCACAATTCACACATGGGGTGAAATAAAACGTTCACGCATGCAGTCAATAGCGTGTATGTCCACCGTTTGCCTCTTGGATGCAAGACATAGACAACGAATAGACCTGATAAATCTCTGGATGTCACCCTGTGGTATTGCGTCCCACTCCTGTCTTAGAACATTACGTAAATCGCCTAACGTCTGAAGATCATAAAGTCGTACCCGACGGTCCAATTGATCCCAAAGATGCTCGATTGGCTACAAATCTGGCGAAAGTGGGGGTCATGGAAGAAGACCGATGCTTTGCTCCCCAAGAATGTCACGAGCGATAAGCGCCACGTAACAGTGGGCATTGTCTTGCTGGAATAACTGCAATCCGACGTTTGCGTTGAACAACAGGACAACAACAGCGTTAAGAATTTCGTCCCTATATAGCTGTCCATTCAGATTACCATCGATGAAAATCAACTGCGTTCGAAGGTGCAAAGAAATTCCTGCCCAAACTATTACACTACCCCCGCCGAAACAGTCGCATTCCCGCACGCAAGCATCAGAAAACCCTTCTCCGGTCGGCGATGCACCCCTGACCTACCATCAGCGCGCCGTTGACAAAATCGTGATTCATCACTAAAAAGAACTGTGCGCCAACGCTGCTGAGTCCAGCGAACACGCTGACGTACCCATTCTGTTCTGATTGTACGATGACGTTGGGTAAAGATTGGTCCGGGGTATGGACGCCTAATGCGGATGCTGTGTTCAGCGAGTCTGTTGTGGGCAGTTTGGACACTGATTCTATTGTTAGTTCTGCCAGGAGTAATAGCTGCTGTCCTCGTCGAAGGAAGCGACCCCCCAAGTGAGACATCCTTATGTGTCGGTATTGTACAGGCGTCGTAACTCTTGGCCGACCTGAACGCGGTCAGGAGGCAGTAGATCCAGTGGTTCTATACCTTCCAATGAGACTGTAAGTAATGGCCACAGTGACTCCGAAATCAGCAGCGAGCTCATCTGCTTGTATCCCAGCCTCATGCATACCAATGGCATGCAACCTCTGATTTTCGGTTAACCTTGGCATTTTTTAAAATGTCGGAAGACAAAAACTAGCGTGTTTTCTCAATAACCCAGGCTCTCTAGCACAACATAACACAAAGAAAATCGTTGGACACCCTTTCAATTTGACATTCTCGGGTAGCACGTGCTGTTTTGAAATCCGTAGCAAAATTGTATATGTTTGTGTGGACAACAACAACATGTCATTAAACTTTTTGCACGACTTCTTGTCCGCAAACATGCAATAATAGAACTATTATATTTCATCCTTTATGTTATTTTTTCACATTTGTTTTTATTATACTTTCTTTTTTGACTCAGTATATTATGGGGGATGTTTGAATATATAATTTTTTGCTTGGATATCGACAATGAAACACTTACTGGAAGTTGTATTGGAATGTATAATAGATGTACATCTGTGACACCATTTTCCATTTTCTTGATAGAGACAGAATAAAGTATATATAGAAATCAGTGTATGTTATGGAATCTTCCATGTAAGTGAGGTTGTTTTACCCTTATTCGAATACGAGAGCACATGTGCCAGACGCCTTCGCTGACTTGTCCATGATTTCTTTATTCCATTCACCTTCCATTTTATTTTAATGGCCCAAAATGTCTGTAATAAGTTTCCTGACATAGGAAAAATTCGAGCGGCGTCTGAATTTGGCAAATAACATCATGGGGGGGGGGGGGGGGGGGGAGCTGGTCTTAACTATTGGGTTCTAACGACACTTTGGACAGCCTGAGTAACCTTGTGTCAGACCGTTTTACGGGTGAAGGAAACCAAAGGAACCATCGAGCAACGGCGAGCAACTGTCCCACTCCCAACGTACTAACTCGGCACGAGCAGGATCAGTTGAATTCGATTGGTTGAAGGCAAATGCACAATCTACACGCAGTATGCCACCATGTCCTCGCGTGGGAAATCGGCATTAAGTGCCTTGCCTAAGAACACAACGCTGTTACCGCAGGTGAGGATCGAACCATGAACCTTTCAGGTTGAAATTGAATGCGATAACCACAAAGCCATCGCACTCCCCACAGGGCATTTAGCACACCGGACCGACCATGGTTCACCATGTTGGGAGAAAATGCCAAAAGAACAAAATCCTTCACTCTAGATGTCTAATGGGATAGAGAGTAATCGCTTGACTGGGCTGGTTACAATAAATAATTCATGAGAGGTGAGGGACCTTGTACAAACACGAGTGCGCGAATGCGCACGAGTGTTTTACAATATAGTCCCTCGCCTCGAATGAATTATTTCACATAACCAGTCCAGTCAAGCGATTACTCTGTTTATTACTTTTCATTATTAACGGTAATTATATTATTTAACCCTTTACCTAACGTAACGAACAAAACCGACCAGTGCTATTCTTAAAACTCGCCAATTAATTTTCACTATATTTTCATATTTTGTCTCTAAAATATAGGTTATGACCCCTCTTGAACGAGCTCGGCGAGTTCGTCCTAATGAGGGGTCATAACCTATGTTTTTGAGACAAAAATGAAAATAACAGTTATTCAAGAATTTTGTTTACAAGTGTCGTCTGCTTTTCTTGGTAGATAAAGGGTTAAAAAAACAAAAAAAACAATGAAGCCCCCATCACACCCACGGCAAAGCGTCTTCGTTTGCGCGCACGGATACATGATGCAATTGTTGTTTGCATAATTCACTTGTGAAGTTATCGTTTATTATCAAACCCGGATATCCCAGTAAATCACACTTTGGTAAGTAATAAAGGTGTATATTACATATTGCTGAACCGAATACCACATACTTTCCTTTCGACAACAGGCGTTGCATCAGTTCCCAACACATTTGGAAAATGGGCAGTTAATTGACGGACAGTGTGATAACTGAACACGCAAACAATTCATAATTATTTATTGACAGACAGACAGATACACCCGCTGCGTGCCAATAGAATAACAATCGTAAAAAACATTGATTTAATGGGACCCCTTCCGATTGGGGCCTCAAGGGTCCCGAGTGTCCGGCCCGCCTGGCCCATAGGACGAGCCGCTACTGAGTAACACACAGGGTTAGTGTGTTCTTTTTTCCAATGTGCTTTGTCATGAGTTTAAAATTTTAATGCCGTTTTTGTTTCTGCTGTAAGATATTATCCATTTCTTCCACTTACCACTTTTTCCATGAGCAGATCACTTCATCTGTTTGGAGGGAGGGATCTGCTCGTGAAAGAAGTGGGATTAGGTTCGTCATGGTGTCACCACAGCCACCAGGATCACTGATATCGTGTTAGATAAATTGTAACTTTCTTTTTGGCAGAAATACAAATTGCTGCCCCGGGTTCATTTGTTCAGAATTCATGTTAATCAACAAGAATAAACTTGCCAAGAGGCACATCGTGTTCATGAAAGATTTCTTTTGAAAAAGTCCTTTTCTCCTCACATGAAGGTTCAGGTTTGGTATTTTTCTGCTCTTTTTACAGCTTTAATGATATTTATATGCCCGGCTTGATGAAGAGGGAGACTTTTCTGTCCATGTCTTCATACACAATGCATAATTGTGCAATTTCTCCCGTAAAGGTTTATGAACTGATTTCGATGAAACGCTTCAGTACAGTCATCAGCAAGTAAGCAGGCTCATAGTCTACAATGGTCAAGTTGTGATAGTCTTTATAAAATTATGTCTTCTTAAGTTCAAATTTTAATACAAATATTGATGTCTGTAAGTAATTGTGAATAGCTGGTTCTAGAATAACCACAAATTCGTGGATGGGTAATGACGATACTAGCGCAAAGAAGTAGAAGTAGGTTGAAATATTGAACAGTGAGTTGTGGTTAAAATAATATGTTCCAGTAAGGTTGTGTTTAGATCACTGACCAGTGAACTCAGGTTGTAACTCTATGCGAGCAGTAAGTTGTGATAAAAAAATATAAACTAGTAAGTTATGATTAAAAATAATAATAATTAATGATTTTAAAGCATAGAATCCACACACGGTGCTCAGTGGCTGTACAATAATTACGTACATACATATACTCACATACACATACATTCTCTCACAGATACATTGATACATGGATCACTCTTATCATTTATGGTGCCCAACGCCACACCAACAGCCGAGGCTATGTCGTGGCAAGTAAAGCGACAGAACCTAAAAGAAAATGGGTATTCAAATAAAACAAAATAAAACGAACTACAACTTTTCCAAAACAAGTATGTGAGTTTGACTTGACGAGTAACGAGGCAATCCTCATTGACTCAGTCACACTCACACACCTGGCAACGTCAGTTTATGACCAAAATTAAAAGACCACTGAAGGAAATGCCCTACGAAAAAGTTAGGTTTTAGAACCAGATTTGAATGATTCAAGTGATTTATTATTTTTATGTCGATTGGAAGAGAATTCGAAAGCCTTGGGTCAGCAACCGCAAAGACCCTATCACCAGCACTAGTAAATTTAGTTGCGGGCTGAACCAGACTGAGTTGACCTGATGACCTAAGAGACCTCGGTGGTTTGTGGATGGTAAGCAGATCGGGCAAGTGGGTTGGTGCAGATCACGAGACACACTTAAACAACAAAAGGACACTTTTAAATTGAATTATTTGCTTAACGGGTAGCCAATGTAACTCAGAGAGAACTGGTGTTACCTGGCAGTACTTTTGAGGTCTTGTTATGTCCTGGGCAGCACAATTTTGGATGTGTTGTAGCTTTTCAAGAATATAGGTTTTAAAGCCAATCAGAAGAGAATTGCAGTAGTTGAGGCGACTGGTAACAGAGGCGTGGACAAGCTGTTGTGACGTCTGTGTTTCGATGAAGGATCCAATTTTGCTAATATTTCTAAGATGAAAAAATGCACTACGACAGACATGTTTGATATGTTCATCAGCGACCAAACATAACCTAAGTTTCGAACACAGCAACAGGGTTTTATCGTAGAACCTACAATATTGAGGAACAGTTTGGATATTTGTGAATGTTGATGAGGTAGACCTATATATATTACTTCTTGTTATCGCTCAATGTAAGAAAGTGTTTAGTCACCGATGTCTGATGTCTGAAATACAAAGTTTAATCTTGCTGCATGCTCCAGGCTCAAAGGTGTGAGTAAACTAATATACAGCTGTGTGTCATCTGTATAAAAATGAAAATCAAGGCCATGGCTTCGGATAATGTCACCAAGAGGTAAGACATAGACAGTGTACAGTAGGGAACCCAACACCGATCCTTGAGGGACGTCGAAATGTAGTGTGACTTTGTCTGACAGCTCACTGCCAATAAGGACACCATTAAGGTACGGCGAAAACCAATTAAGTGCTCCGTCAGTAAGGCCTATTCTCACTGCCAGTCTTTCAATACGTGATTTATGGTCTATGCTGTCAAAAGCGGCGCTTAAATGCAAAAATCATGCAACGGTATATTAGGTTGTGCCTATCCGTGGATAGAGGATATCCTTTTGGACTCTTAGAAGCGCCGTTTCTGCACTGCAATTAGATCTATATGCAGATTGGTTAACTTCGGTTAGGCTATTGGCTGCCAAATGACATTCCAGCTGAGAAGCCACCGCACGCTCAATAATCTTTGATAGGAATGAAAGATTAAAGACCGGTCGATATTTTTTTTCAGAACGTCTGGGTCAAGGGTTGGCTTTTTGAGAAGAGGTTTTCCTAAAGCGTGTTTCATGCTTGTCGGAAAGACGCCAGACTGGAGGGAGACATTGACCAGTTTCAAGATCTGTGTAGTTAACTCTGAAACAGATGCTTTTAACAATCAAGTTGGAATGATATCTAGCATGCATTGCTTAGATGGTACCTTGGTTATTAACCTCTGGATATCTGTTGTAACCAAAGATTTGAATTTGGACAACTGTGGAACAGCTTTAACACAGGTGTATGGCATGTCGACCATCTGTCAAAGATCAGATTGTGAGCTTGTATCAAGTGAAGCTCTGACAGTCTCATTTTTGTCAGAAAAGAAAGAAGAAAATCTATTCGCCAGATCTTTGGATGATGGATGCTATGGGAGAACAGTTGTCTTTTGACGATACAGAGTAGTAAATATTGGCGAGTAGTGTGGCATAGCAGGGTTAAGTACCCCGGAAAAATGATCATCTAGTGGATTTGGGTTAGGACTTCAATCGTGGCAAGTGGCCACAGGACAATTTAAATGTTCAATCAAAGAGGCAACCTGTTTCTGTGGAGTCTGCAACAATTCTTGATGCTGCAGCCGCAGCGAAAGGGTGAATTCAAAACACATAAAAGTTACTTACAGTTTTCTACGTTTTATTCAAAGCCCTAAATAAAATTCCTACAATTTAAACTGTCAAGAAATATTCTCTCTGGTAAATTTATAAAATATATCAGATACGAAATGAGACTAAGTCGAAACTATCGCATCGCTCTCATCGCGTCCTGTGTCTGGAACTGTTGTCTGGCCTGGCAGCGTTCGGCAGCGTTCTTCCACGAAAATAGGAGAGTGACTTCTAAGCGTGTTGAAAGACCAGAGAGAAGTAAGAAGTCGGGTGTTTCCGTTTGTTTATATACAGTTTGATTCGTGCATACTCGTGCAGTTCTTGTTTCAATTGACGTCATAAAACACCACAGAACACCACTTATACCCCAAGATGGCGGAGAGGTATTTCTTAACCCCTTACTTCCATTCCGGGATAGTAGGGCATCCTGTGGGTATCCTTTGCTAATAGTATGCATTCTCGCATTTAAAAGGACACTGGCATTTGGTAGATGTACACGGTTAGTAACGCCCATCGAACGTGCTATCTTGCACAATTCTCAGAGCTGAAAGTGATACTGGGTGTGTTAAGGTTAGGCCGGGTCAGTATACAATGCTAAAATCTGTCAAAAGCATTCTGATGGGGTTATCATAGGTTAGGCTTATACTAGCTAATTATGCCAATCATAATATCAAATTCTGTCGAAAACACCTTAGTAAGGTTACTATAGGTCAGACTATTGTCTAATTTCGTGTCTCGTGCTCCACTTCTGTACCAAGTGTGCAGAGAACTTTTAGGGCAGTTGCACTGATTTTATGCAATTCAAATAGACTAGGAATATGAATAAAATTACATAACTGTGCCTGAGAACAGCGTTTATACTTATTAAAGTTTATTCAACAGAGAATTATTACCAAGTAGGACTTGGCCACTCTGATTAACACTTTGGGAACTGAGACTCCCAAGTGCAATGATATGAATCAGACGCGCTCCATGGAGGTTAACCCAACGTGCTCCGTGGAGGGCATTTCGTTACAATCCTCCCAACCAAGACGCGGGGTCCGGTAAATTTATCGGTGCTCGAGTCTGGATCAGATGAACTCCAGAATTTATGAAAGTGACCCGGATGACCTGACCCATGGAATCAGGATGACCAATCACATGTGGTGACCAGGATGTATAGCATCACGGTCAGAACATCGTGACGGGAATCTGTAACCAGGATCAGACACTACCAGGTTAAGAGATAAGAAATGCGCTACATGGATTCTATCTTAGTAACGGTTAAACGGTTGATACTAGCGGAACGCCTCCAGACAACAGGAATTACCTTTTTCTCTTAAGGAATTACATTCTCAAGTAACCTAAACAAAAATAAAATTTAACTGATATTGATAACAATACCTATATTCCTAAGTTTTCTACATCATTATTCGATTGGTGGGGAAAAACTGATAATAGAAGGCTGTATAATCAAAACTATGCTTCTTCAAAGGGGTTCCCCATAGGAGGTCAAAACGACACAGAGGACAACTTTGCTTTTGCTGCATCCAAGTTAACCCACAGTAGATATGCACTATCTGAGTACAGCGAGGACAACGATATGCTGCACGGGGCCCAACAATGTCCACCAAGCATATCGCACATTGTCTCCCATCTCCATCAACTAGATTTTGTCTGGCTTGAAAGATTCGAAGGCTTGCATACAATTCAAGCGAGGATTGCAAGACTTGATGATTGTGTTGTGCATTTTCCCATTCATAGGTATGTTCCACCTGCACATGATGGAATGTTTCACCAATTATCATCCGATATTCGCGGGGTAATTCAGGTAGGGAGATCTGACTAAATTCACTAGGGCGAAATGAACGGACCGGAGTAGATGTGATGAATGTATCGATCCCATTCTCCGATTCATAAGGGATTCATTGATCATAATATGTTCCGTCCCACCATTGATCATTCCCATAGTGAATGACACTTGTACGGCTTGATCATGCTGCCTCTAGAGGGGTTGCTAATCGAGCGTCATGTTCGATTACCACTATGTGAGGCATCACCAGTTCGCATCCTACTTCCGTTGTATGGAGACAATACCGGTACAAGACGTGAGTTCGAATCAATTCCAAGTGACTGGTGATTTCGTTTAACTGTACCACATCCCACACACGGATTTTACGCTGAAAAGCGGAAGTTCCGTGGTGAAAGATCATGGGTACAGGGATACGAAATCTCTGTGTCCAGTACTCTAATTGCTCCGGAAGAAAATCTTCTGAAGTTGGGTTAACTATACGGTATGCATATGCAGTGGCCATTTTTCAAGGATTTAATATTACTTTTATGACTAAAAACTATTTCAACTTATGAAAAACTAAAAACTGTAAACAATTGTATACCGAGTGCAATATTTAACTTTAAAACAAAATAAACGTGACTGATTATACTCAATAATTGAAAATCCCCAAAACTATACTACACTATTCTACAGCTGTGCCGTATGAACAATTCTACTTTCCCCGTTAACGGTTCTTCGTTAGTTTTTATTCTGTTGTCGATAGTGACGAAACTAGGAGTCACGTCTAGAATGTCACTATGTAATTTTGAAAATAACTTTTTCGTTTACTTGGAGTACTTTCTTTGCTTGAGAAATAAGAAAATTATATATGATGTCCAAAGATGACAACAGTGCCCGACGGCACGCAGCTGTAGGGAGTCGCCTTCTCAACTTCTGTAATTAACAAATTCTGTAATTAAAACACATGAGGGTCTATTTCAGATGGTATGGGAAGCTTAGGCTCGTTGCCAATACACCACCTCATGAATGCACGCCAGTGCGGGCAAGCAGCTTGCTCATGGGCACCTGCTTTTGACCTGGCCCATGCAATACCACAAGAGTAGTGGATTTGTTATTTACATTGGCCACACACAAATAAATCCTGCCAAGTTTTAGAAATTTCCGTTAAACAAATACAGCAAGGGTTTCCAAGACCCTTATAATGAGTCTGTACCTCTGTCATCTCGTTATATTTGATAATTTGATTTCGAAGACTAAGGCATTGTAATCGTCTTCCTTCGTGTCGGATTAAAGCTTCACGAAGGAGGCGATATTGTTTTTGTTGTTTCTTCAATTCATAAGTTGTCTGTACGTTACCAGGAGGAAAGAATCGTGCAGGTTGCATTTGGTGCTGATAGAATCCATATGAATCATCAGCATCTTCACTAGCGGGATATGTACTACCAGGGAAGATCTCATGACTCCTGAATGGTCGAACCAAGCCAGGATCGGCTATCAGGTCCAGTTCAGCATCCAATTGATTTTGTCGATGGTCATAATATCGGCCATTCCAACAGGGGTCATTGAAATAATGAATGACCTCGTCAGGACCGGGACCAGTGACCTCATGGGGTTCAACTACTATTGGTAACTCCGGGAGGTACAGAAGATGGGAAAATATTACTTTTCTTTCCTCAGAGAGATAAAAACGATAGCAAAGTTAATGTTGCATTATCTCCGTTTGACCAGTGGCAGGATTATAATGTCTCGTATTCCATAAACGAATGAACCTTACGTCTCCATAAATCCTTTGGAAAAAATAAACAGAAGTCATTACAAGTAGAAACTGCATGTTGGAAGGCTTCGCGTTTATGCGAATGAAACATCGCCTGCTCCTCCACGAATTCCTCAAACTCTAATGTATTTACTGAAGCCATTCCAACAAGCAAAGTAAGCAATACAAATAAAATATAAGACTATATTCAAAACAAAAGACACCACTATGTAAAAATAGAATTACATTATATTACACTAAAATTTACACTTGATAATACGCTCCCCTGGGTTCGTCTGCAACTTGGTGCACTCAATCAACACTCTTTCCACCAACTTTCAATTTTGTATGCCTTGATTATTGGAGTCCTATGTGTAACTTATCTAATACACTCCAGGAACTCCGAATTTATAATAAATTGTTACACTGTTAAAACAGAATTACTAACTCCTTGTAAGAATTTTGACTAATAATCAAGACAAACACAGACGACCAGTGATTGTCATGTATCAGGTTTCCAATCAAGGGTTAATCATAAATTGGGAAACCAGATTCATGAAAATCTTATGTACATATATTAGTCTTGTTAGACTTTTCTGCTTATGTTTCTGCTTATAATAATAATAATGCATTTCTCAATCTTCACTCTGAAGGTTTTCATTTCGTGTTGGCAACTGGTAATGCCAATACACAGTATTTGGGCCTGTTCGGTAATCAAACGTTGACCCTGTGAAATGTCCAACATAATCTGGGTGGTACTGACGATAGACAACAAAGGGTTGAAAACTCCTTGGTCGTCCATCTGAGTGATATCGTGTTCGTTTTCGACGACTATAGTCACGATATCTTGCACAGAAGGGAGTAAACTCTGCTACATTTCTTGGCATGTGAAATCTATGATGTACACTGCTGGTAGCAGCCACCCAGTGACTATAATACTGCAGAGGTTCACTTATGTCACCCTGCTCGTTGATTTTTGGATATTGTAAATCAGGGCAATTGTATATCACTAAATATCTAGACCTATTTGCAAAAGTTAAATGAGTATCGATAGCACTGTCATAATAATATATTAACTCTCGCTCAACCTCTATATATAGTATATTCAAATCAAAATCAAAATATTGACATCCAAATTCATCCTCAATGCCTAAGAGATCTGTATCTTTCATAAAATCTTGTTCATATGGGTCGTATGATATCTCGATCAAATTCATGAGGAGAGGCCAATGGGCAAGGTGTCCCGAAAAACTCGCTCCTTGCCCACTCCCACGGTCTTGGTCGAATATCGATTATAGGCTGCGAGACAACATTAGTAGGTAATGGTGTAAATTGTCTTGCTTCTACATCACTTAAAGGAGGAGTGTGTACTTCTAATTCAAGATCAGCTCGTGCAATTTTGTTCTGTATCACACTGATACCGGACTCTGCTGCATCAGAGTCCAGAACAGTGGTAGAATCACTAGGCATAGAATCACTTGTGGGTATGGTCATACTGGAAGAAGTATGTGATCTCATTGTAATATCATAAACAAACCCACCGAGTCCATCTTGGTTCTCGAGGTCTCGATGAATAATTGAATCATGGGTTCTAACAGGTAATCTTGAAGGAAGAACAAACGTTTCCACGGTATCCGTAGGCAAATAAGGTGGAAGTCGTTGAAGTCGTTCAGGTGAATATAGTAAAACAGAATCAGTAGGGGTTTGAACACTACTTGGAGGGGTCGACAAAAGGTCAGAAGATGCTATAGAAGGGGATGGTGATGCTTCTATTGATGCCAACATTGATACACAATTATCAGATGAATTGCTACTTATATTTACGTCCATACTAGATGAATGAGTGTCTTGGAAAAGTTCTCGTGAAATGGTACTATTACTGTCAGTTCCAGTACTAACTGTACTTGAAGTTTCATCATCATATAAATTGTCACGATCATTATAATAACTCTGGTAATCAGGGAAATCATTGATCCCACTGTCAACACTAGAATCAGATTCTGCCGTTTGTACACTGATCACTGAAACAAAAACACACAGTGTGTGAACTACTGTTTTTCAGTTTCTTTGTCTATATCGAACATAGTTATGTGGACATTGGCAGAATCCACATCATGTTGTACACGGGGATATATTGATTTCCTGTTAGGTTGAGGAGAAGGTCTAAAGTTTTGAACAGCTTTTCTCATCATGTCTCTAATACTCTTAGGAGGTTGTTGTGATTGTTGTTGTTGTGCTCCAGTTGGATTAGCAGGAGCTGAAGGCTGTGGTCTAGGTCCCATACTAGTATAGATTTCATCATCAGCAAATGCAAAATTAGACATTTCACTATCATCAACAGCAGAAAAAGTCGGTTTCCTTTTACGGTTTCTTAACCACTTGTATATCTGTTTGTGTCTATCGGTTCGATAGCACTTCCAAAACAGATATCATCCTATTATTAATGCAACAGTCGTGAGAGCATAAGCCCATTTAGGGACTTCAAATGATTCCATCATTTGTAAATTTAGCGAGTCAAGTTCATGAATTAAGTCATCCATGGGTAAGTCATCTAAGTGTTCTATTTCCTTCGGTATCGTAAACGTCGATATGTTCACTCTCTCTATGACAGGTTTCCACATCTGTCATTGTAACAACAAGAAATTTGGTAACACCGTCTTTGTAACGATCCGAAAAGTAGAATTATCCCTCTTATGGAAATAACTCGGTAACATTAATTGACCGCTCGATGCCATACATAACGGTTTTAATTCCAAAATTCCAATTGGCGGAAGAATCCATTTGGGTTTCAGATTTCTTCGTTTCGGACACGTAATTGAGAATCGTAGTGGGACATCTGTCGTGATGTACCACATTCCTTCATCGATTCTAGTACTGAACGGGAGGTCGATATTCAATCGAACTTCCGTTTGACATAAGTTCGGAATCTCTGATTTCATGTTTAGAAACAAGGCTAACATACAACTTGTCATCGTATGTATCGTTCATACGGCACCTACTAAAGGACAAAACAATTTATTGTTATCTACACATTGGTCATGTCCTATTTCTGGGATATACTTCATCCTTTCTTTATTAATAATTAATATGTCAGATTCAAGAGTATATATTGCTACTAATTTATTTGCGACTCACGATGCATTCTTGGTTACATTGACAAAGGGTACAGGCAAAGCCTGCACCTTGAACACTTCGAATTGTAAGTTCGAATTACGTAAGGGGATCTTCATAAAGATCACCAGTTTATCGTCATCATAAATGGCAGCCGTCATAAGCAAATGATAATATTGCCATAATTCTGTTGTCAGATCTAGCGGCAACATTGACTTATCATCTAATTGAACTTTAATACTCATTAATACTGAGGTCAATAATGAAGGATCCACTATTTTCGGTGATAACTTCTTATCGGCTAGGATATCCATTTGATCATGTAATCCCTGCAGAGTGGTTTCTGTTGTGATTATCATTGATTCCAATCGACTCATTACAAACTCAAGCTGATGATAAGCATGAGTGAAATGTTCAAGATATAACATTCAATCTTCATGATTCTGAACTACTTGATTTACTCGACCTTGAAATAACATCAATTCGCGCGATATATTTAACATAAATTCTCTGTTTTTCAGAATCGCTTCATGATTCATCTTAATGAAGGTTAAACTTTGTTTTTGAATATGTTGAATCATTACTTGCTTAGGACTTAAACGACTTAAATTATCTGCTATCCCATTTAAATCTGACTGGGATACAGTTTCGAAGAGAAAACTCAATCCTTCACCTACAAAGTCGAACAAACCTCGTTTCTTCTGAGACGAGATGATTGTATGTCGATGTAATCTGCGGTAATCATTCAGATCCTCTTGTACTCGTGTAGCACGATTATCTAGGTATCTGATCTCCTGGTGTATATCCGTTATGATCGATCTTAATGCAACGGCAAGAGTAGAGTTTTCACCATTTATCTCTACAAAAGTTTGTCAAAAAGCTGTGGTTGTAGCAGAATACAAACCATTAGTATATCTCATACTTCGATCAAGTCTGCGCACATATTGTATAAAAGGTTGGAGCTCATAAACAAACATTGTACTCCAATCACTAGTTACCATATTTACTTCTTTCACTTTCTTAAAAATCACATTGTTTCTAATAATAGTATGTCCATCTATTATTGTAGTCAAAAGACCAACTAATAACATCCAACACAACATCTTGCTCCTACAATAAGAAAGGAAGCAAGAGTTAGCGCAATGAGTAATACGCGATTCAATTTCTTTCACTCTGATGATTCACTTCCCGTGTGTAAAAGGTCAGAAAGTTAATCTAACTACAAGAAGTCTCAGTCAGTTCGCGAGGCTGACAAGACTTATAGTTTCGTTCCAAACAAATCATAACTCAATATAATTTTGTTACCCATTTTACACTTTCTCTCGTCTCTCTCAAACTTAAGGAGAGGCCTGCCATTATGTGTTACGTATAGTTATCATTAGTCTTGTGGTAACATTTAATCACTAGTACTCCAGGTAGTAGGAGGTATCATAACCGCTCCTAATTCTAATTTCTCACCTGGTTCTTCAATCTTATCATGGTCTCTTAACACAGCTTGTATGCAAGAGATCATCTCAGTTATATCTCTACTTGGTTGTTTTGGTTGAGGCTCACTACTTTGGCCTTTTTCTTCAGTTATTTGCAATTGATCAACTTCCATCGTTGAATCATTTACTCGATCATCTCGATCGTCAGCAATGAACCTCGAGGGTTGTTGATCAGCTGAAGGAGCTCGTAGCTCTTTCATACGTCTCTTGTAATCTCATACCTGTTGTACTTGTTGTCTTAATTCTGCTAAAGGAACACCATCTTCTTCTGAAGAAGAATGTTCTCATCTTTGTCTTTTATTCTTAATGAATGATGTTGAGGGGTGTTTTTCTTGAATCCCTTGCATATCGTCACCTTCATCACTGTCATTACTGTCACTACTGCTACTGTGTTCAGTAGTCGACTGTTCTGATGGGGCAGCGTAACGTTGTATTCGTCGTGCTCTAACAGGTTGGACAGGTTGAGGCACCTCCCATTCTTGAGGTGCTTTACTAAGTCTTTCTCCATGACATTTAATTATTCTGCGAGTTAATTGATCTTGTATCTTGTAACTCACTGGACCTGTTCTCTCAATGACTCGAAATGGGTAGTCCCATTTCGATTCTAATTTTCCTTTAGATTTACCTGAGGAGCATAAAACAGGATCACCTACTTCAAAGGTGATATCCTTTGCTGTAATATCATGTAATCTTTGTTGTTTTAATACTCGTTTCTTTTGTGCAGCTTGTTGTTTTCTAAATGCCTTATGTTGTTCCTGAATGGCTATCTTTTGAGGTTCTTCACCTACGTATTTTTCTTGAGGTTTAAGTATATTGTTGAGTGGTAAAACCACATCTCTGCCATACACCAGATAAAATGGAGAGAATCCAGAAGATTCGCTGCCATTAAACCTGATGGCTGCCATAGCTTGGTTTAGGAATAAATCCCATGTTTCTAATTCTTCTCGAGCTAGTTTTGCTAAGATGTCATTCAGCGTTCTATGCAGCCTCTCCACCTTCCCATTAGATTGTGGATGAAAGTAGGAAGTGGTTACATGATGTATCTTGAAATAGTCAGTTAAATATTTCATCACTGCATTTACATTTTCAGATCCATTGTCTGTTAATATTTCTAAAGGACATCCAAATCTTGGAAAAATTTGATCTATTATCAAGTTAGCAATTATTTCTGCCTTTTTATCAGGCACTGGAAACGCTTCAGGCCAGCCAGAATAAATATCTATGAAGGTCACAATGTATTTGTTACCTGATAAAATCTCAGGGTGTGGACCACTCATATCCAATGCTATTTTAGCAAAAGGGTATGGAGGTCTATCAGTCTCTTGCAATGGCAAAGTGTGAGCTCTGGTGTTACGAGCTCGACACACAAGACAATTCTCTACATGTTTATAAATATATTTATATAAATCTCTCCAATAATATTTTCTACTGATGTTATTGTATACTTTGTCTATGCCAAGGTGACCTAATTCGTCATGGTATTGTTTCAACACATCTGCATGTTATTGTTCAGGTATGCACAAACGTACTCGCGGATTATCATGAACTGTACTGATGTAATATAATACTCCCTCAATCATGAGGTATCTACTACTAATGTGTGCAGGGGTATTGTTACCTTGATACTTCTTAATGATTTCTACAATCTTTTCATCTTTCTGTTGCTCTACCTTCATGTCCAAATCTTTGTAATTAATTGCTTGTGGTTCGGGTGGAACCTGAGGTTCATCTGTGATGACATGTACATATCTTTGAGGATCAATTTTGTTACTATTTATAATTCCAATTTGTAATGCTTTCTGGTTTTCCACATTATCCATCTCATACCCAGGGTCAGTGTTTGCGATTCCCTCAGGTAAACGAGAAAGTAGGTCAGCACATGTATTCTTTCTACCTGGTAAATATTCAATCTTGCAATGGTAGCTCGCTATCTTCAATGCCCAGCGTTGTACTTTAGCATTGTTTTGCGGACTTTTCAACAAATACTGCAAGGGGGCGTGGTCTGTCTTAATAACAAACTCTGCTCCCTGCAGGTAGTTATTGAATTTATCCAAAGCATATGAGATAGCGAAAGCTTCTTTCTCAAAGGTTGACCATTTCTGTTGGGTTTCACCTAATTTATGAGATAGGAAGACAATGGGTTTTTCATCAGGTACTCCAGGTAGTTAATATGTTTCGTCATCACATGGTTGTGCCAAAACCGCTCCAACACAGCGGCCACTGGCGTCTGTGTAAAGCACGTAAGGCTTTCTGGGATTTGGATATGACAAATGAGCAACTTGAGTTAAACGATCTTTCAACTCTTGAAAGGTTTTTTGATGTGTGTCACGCCAATGAAATCTTGCATATTTCTTATCAGTTCTAAGAGTGGTTGAGCAATTTTGCTGAACTGAGGAATAAATCCACGGTAATATGAGGTCATGCCCATAAAAGATCTCACTTCCATTACCGTTTTTGGCGGACTTAATTTTCGAATGACCTCGACCTTCGAAGTCTAATGTTTAATTCCATCTTTACTAATTACAAAACCAAGATAAGATGTTTCAGATTGAAAAAAGGAACACTTCTTAGCTTTTAGCTTCAACTTATGTTTTCTTAGTCGACCAAACACTTGTTTAATGTGGTCAATATGAGATTTTATGTCACGGCTGAAAATAAAAATATCATCAAGGTTGGCCAGAGAAAAATCGTCTAGACCTTCCAAGACGCTTGTCATGAGGGATTGATACACTGAGGGTGCATTAACGAGTCCAAAGGCCATTACATTAAACTCATAAAGGCCCTTATTGCACACAAAGGCCGTTTTAGGTCTGTCTTCTTCATCCATCTTGACTTGCCAGTAACCTGACTTCATGTCAAGGGTGGTGAAGTATTGACATCCATTCAATAAAGTAAAAATGTCATCAATCAATGGAAGCGGCTAGTTCATAACTTTCGTGACTTCATTGAGCTTGCAGAAATCAATGCAGAAGCATTTCGAGCTGTCTTTCTTGTCCACGAGCAGGCACAGAAAACTCCATGCACTATTTGATCTTCGAATAATTCTGGATTGAAGCATTTCTTCAAGTGCTTCATCCATAATTTTTCTCTTAAGTAATGGAACTCTATATGCTCTACTTTTTATTGGTGGCGCATCACCTGTGTCGATGCACATCTTAACTGTATCTGTCTGAGTTAATTCTTTATCAGTGTTTGCAAACAAGTCTTTATTATTATTGATGACTGGCATCAACAGGTGCCATTTGTCTTCAGGCACCTGTATGTCAGCATCTGTGATCTGGTCTTCAGGTGTATTTTGAGTTAAGATCTGATTAACTTCTAAGACTTTTTCTTCCTGTTCTATTGGCTCAAGTTTTCCAATCAAACATCCCCTTTTCAAGGTGTAATGTTTGTTGGTACTGTTCACCAACAGTACACGTATGGTTTCATTTCCATTAATGACTATACTGTTACTAACTAAGAGGCCTGGCTGTTCAGCCATGTGACCTTTAGTCAGTCCATGATGTTCTAAGTATTTTGTGTCAAAGACATATTTTACACCGGAAGCTTTTGCTGTACACAAACAAGTGGACTGTGGTTTAAGTTCCACCTGATTGATCAGTCTAGTAAGACAACTCACCTGTATATCTTGAACAATGGGTACATAGTGACCATCTAATCTCAATTTATGAAATTCCCAATATAAATTAACTCAATTGCCCCTTATCCAATCCATTCCTAATAACATACTCCGATTCAATTCATTTATTACTAAGAACTCACGCACCTGATAAATTCCTTGAATATAAAATTCAAGTCTAACTTTTCCTTGAGGGAGAGTGTCATTCCCAGTAATACCTGCAATGCGAGGCAAAGAATTTTTATCACCAACTAATTTCGGTCGGTGTTTAAGATTTTTCCAAAATTTTGTACTAATACAACTTGTCTGTGCCCCTGTATCTAATAAGGCACGTACTCGTTGTCCTTTGATGTTCACTAAGACACTATTCAAAGAAGCAGCCCCATAATTTATGGTTACTGTTTCCGGTTGAGAATTTCTAAGTTTTTGTTGCTGTTGTTCCCCATTTGGGTAATCATCATTGTTTACTAAGTTATTTCCCTTGGTTTTCATAGAGTGTCTCACTTCTTGTTGACATGGGTTTTTCCAATTACTTCCCCTTGGGTTTTTCCTGTTTTGTAGTTTTGGGTTTTTCCCAAGTGATTTCTCTTGGCTCCTTATTCTTGGATTCCTATTTCCTGATTCAAATACTTCCTGTTTCTGTTGATTTATTTCAATACAACCCCGCTTACCTGGTTGATTATCATAAGTCTTTTTCATGGTTTGACTTTCATAAGCATTTTTCATATAAATCATAATATCAGGGTCTACATCTACAATGTGTATCTCTTTTAATTGTTTAGGAGTAAAGTTTTGTAAAACTCTCACATAAACATCTGCACACTTCTGTTTAGGTACACCATATATCCCGCTACTGATGAGTGGGATAGCTATGTTTACAAAATTTTTGTTGTCACATACCTGCAATACTTTTTGTACAGTACTGTATAAAACATTAAGGCATTTATTTTTATCACTGTAAATATTCCAGCGTGGTCCCACAGCATGTATCACTTTTAAACATGGCAACATTCCACAAATGGTAGTCATATTCTCACCTACTGGAAGATTTCCATGCTGTTGAATATATTGTTGACATTCTTGTTCAAGGGCTGGACCACTCCAAGAGCTATAGCTTTGGCAACACCTGCACCATGGGTCAATTGACTATTAGCCGCATTCACCATAGCGTCAGTAGCTACCTGAGTTATCCCAGTCCTGTATACTTTTGCTTCCAGAACACTGGTGGTCTGATAGCTGAAACAAGTTTGTGAAGTACATTTTGCATGCTGACCATCCCTTGCAGGGCAGCCATTTTGTGAGTTGGCCTTGAGTTTCTTAGGCCTACCAGTCAGAGGAATGGTTATGAATTTTACTGTACAATTTTTCCTATTATGTGTGGTCTGATCACACCTTGTGCATTGAATGACTTTACTTTTCACTGGAGGAGAATCATTTTTGGTTCTCCTTGTTTTAGACTGAGTACTTGGCTTTATATTACATGTTTTATTACCCGTCTTTCCACCTGTCTTATTATTTACATTTTTATTTGTACAATTATTCATACATTCATTTTGTACATTAATTTTCACGTCTCCCTGGTGATTTCCATTTTCACTTCTGTTGGGAGCATGTGACTTCTCATTAACTCTGCTCATTGCCCCATATGGGCAGAGTTCCCTTTGTTTAAATTGACTCGGCAATCGCGAGCGAAGTGGTTTGGCTTCCCACAGCGAAAGCAGCAAAAGGTCACCCCAGTGACCTTTCACCTGCTGGCTGAATATCAAGTGTTCTCACTTGCTTGGTCAAGTTAACGTGGCAATCACGCTTCACGTGACTAACGCGGTTACAGTGATTGCAAACCGGTCATGAAAATCGTGTCGGTTTCTGATATCTGTTGTAATTTTGTCCTTCCCTATTTCGGTATTGACTATTGTACTGATTTTTGTTCTGATTCTGATATGGAGGTCGCGCATAACCTCCACTATAGTTTTTCGTTAAGATAATAACCTTATGGCATCGGCGCGCCACACCTATGTCCATGGGAGTCTCGTCTCTCGTCTCCAAAGGGAGATCTACATGTTCTTCCTGTTCGTCGATGGGGTCGCGAAATACAGGGTCCCGAGAGCGTTCATATTCTTCATATTGTCGGTCAAATGCCTTCCCAAAGGGCACTTTTCCTTTGGCGGCTTCAGAATGGGCGCAAAATTTGATTTTTGCGGCATTTTCAAATAATGCTTGACTAACAGCGTTTTCTAGCGTTTTGGGCATGCAACGGATTAGTTTCATCCGAACATCGTTGTCATACAACCCATCACAAAAGTAATCTGAGAGGTTTTTCCGGATGGTGGGGTTATCAATCTCCTGATCAAAGGCGTCTTTTGCAAGATCAAGTAGTTGCTCAGCATATGAGACAAGAGTTTGATTTTTCCCTTGTCGCATATGGTGCAACTGATTGGTAGCCATGGAGTTATCCATAGTGGTGCTATAACGACTTTTCAGTTCGCCATACAGTTCGGACCAAGGCATTTCAGGGTTTTTCTTCATTGTTCTTAAAATAAAATCAGCAACTACAAAGGCACTGGTTTGAGTGGTGATTTTAGGTCGTCACTTCTCTTCTACATCATTTGTCTCACAGAAAAGGTCAAGAGATTTTATCCAACCCCGAAAATTCAGGGGGTTCCCATCAAATTTTTTAATATGGGAATGAATGGACTGAGCCTGAGTGGCATTAGCAGTCTTTGCATTACTCTTTTCACTTTGGCGCACAGTTTCATGCAGGTCAATTATGGCAGAAGACGTGGGGTCCTTGGCTTTCTTTTCAGCTTCTGCCAATTGAATTTTTACTCTCTGCAGTTTTGCTAGTGCAATACCTTTCTCATTAGCCAGCTGTAATTCTAAATCAGCTTTCTGCTGCACCAGTTCTGCTTTAACTTGGGCGAGGGCTGTCTGCATTTGTTGAAGGGTTTGTTGTGAGGCAGCATGCTGCTGCGACAAGTTCTGAGCTTGGGTGCTCATTTCAGCAAGTTGCAGTTCATACTGACCCACAAGACCTTCCCTTTCCTGTTTCACTTGAGTAACTTCATCGAGTAATCGCAGCTCTCGTTCTGTCGGCGGTGAGGCCATTTTCAATTATTCAATAAATTTTATGACTGTGAAGTAATTTACTACGATTTAATTTTTCTGCTGTTAACGAACGTAAAATGAAGAAAATTGCACCTACCTTGCTAGCACTATAACTGTTGAAACACACGCGGTTGTCTTTGCAAAATTTCTTGGAATTCCTCAAGATTTTTCACAGTTCCTTGAGTTTCCGTTTTTCTCTGATGTTCAGTCAAAAGTTCGATATATCTGATGAGCAACGCTCGGTGCGACCAGTCGAGCGTGGTTTGGATGTGATAGCAGTTGGCAGTCAGCGTCAGTGTAAATAATGGCACGTTGGACATGCAACCAGTTCCACCATGGAGTTGTACCAGTATTGGATTCAGAGGGCGCTGTCTGCGTCTGCTGCCTTAGAAATATCAGCTGCCAGGCATTCAATTTACCAGTAAAATTAAGGGATGTCTGTCCCTCATAAATATTTAGCAAAAATTTCTCACAAGTTCACTGTGCTCCCCAGCGGCAACGTTTTGAGTCAAGTTCGGCTTCACTGGGTCCGTTAGGGTTAATAGATGTTTCTAGAATGTTCACCTGATCGTTTCAAGAGAGTTAGAAGTCAGAGTCCACATCCTGGTCACGGCACCATATAAACTGGCCTGTGGCATAGCAGGGTTAAGTACCCCGGAAAAATGATCATCTAGTGGATTTGGGTTAGGACTTCAATCGTGGCAAGTGGCCACAGGACAATTTAAATGTTCAATCAAAGAGGCAACCTGTTTCTGTGGAGTCTGCAACAATTCTTGATACTGCAGCCGCAGCAAAAGGGTGAATTCAAAACACATAAAAGTTACTTACAGTTTTCTACATTTTATTTAAAGCCCTAAATAAAATTCCTACAATTTAAACTTTCAAGAAATATTCTCTCTGGTAAATTTATAAAATATATCAGATACGAAATGAGACTAAGTCAAAACTATCACATCGCTCTCATCACGTCCTGTGTCTGGAACTGTTGTCTGGCCTGGCAGCGTTCGGCAGCGTTCTTCCACGAAAATAGGAGAGTGACTTCTAAGCGTGTTGAAAGACCAGAGAGAAGTAACAAGTCGGGTGTTTCTGTTGGTTTATATACAGTTTGATTCGTGCATACTCGTGCAGATCTTGTTACAATTGACGTCATAAAACACCACATAACACCACTTATACCCCAAGATGGCGGAGAGGTATCTCTTAACCCCTTACTTCCATTCTGGGATAGTAGGGCATCATGTGGGTATCCTGTGCTAATAGTATGCGTTCTCGCATTTAAAAGGACACTGGCATTTGGTAGGTGTACAATTTCAACACCGTTAGTAACGCCCATCGAACGTGCTATCTTGCACAATTCTCAGAGCTGAAAGTGATACTGGGTGTGTTAAGGTTAGGCCGGGTCAGTATACAATGCTAAAATCTGTCAAAAGCATTCTGATGGGGTTATCATAGGTTAGGCTTATACTAGCTAATTATGCCAATCATAATATCAAATTCTGTCGAAAACACCTTAGTAAGGTTACTATAGGTCAGACTATTGTCTAATTTCGTGTCTCGTGCTCCACTTCTGTACCAAGTGTGCAGAGAACTTTTAGGGCAGTTGCACTGATGTTATGCAATTCAAATAGACTAGGAATATGAATAAAATTACATAACTGTGCCTGAGAACAGCGTTTATACTTATTAAAGTTTATTCAACAGAGAATTATTACCAAGTAGGACTTGGCCACTCTGATTAACACTTCGGGAACCGAGACTCCCAAGTGCAATGATATGAATCCGACACGCTCCATGGAGGTTAACCCGACGCGCTCCGTGGAGGGCATTTCGTTACAGTAGTAAATTCTGGCTGGACTGAAACCGTCTCTTTATATATTTTATGTTAACAAGTGAGTTCTGGATAAAATATATTGAGAGTATGATACAATTACAAGTTCACATTGAAATAAAAATAACGTGTTTGACATTTTATATTGTTCAGAGATTCATTAAGACCTGTGAGTCTAAATTAAGAGATTAATGAGGCTTAATTACGAGATACCCTAAGTTTGAATGAAGTCTTGATTCAGATGTTGTAAATCTTAATTAAGGAATAGCGTAAGTGTTAATTAGGAGATACCGGAAATCGGAACTCAGAGATAAAGGACATCTTAATTAAGAGATAATGTACAGAACGTGGAGAGTGGATTGTGACTAAAATCATCCGCAGGGTGGAGTTATCACCGAAGCTATAACTTTCAAATTTTGTACATATCGACAAAAAACACAAGCAATGCTTCAGCTAATGGACCTCCGGGTTGAACCTGGAGGTCCATTGGCTGAAACTTTGCTTGTGCTGGTTATGCTTTGCAAAAAAATTGCAATTATTGCTTGGGTGGAATCTCCACTCTGTGAGTGATTTAGTGATAATACACTCTCCACGTAAGGAATGTCTTGATTCAGAGATGAGTGTTAAGTAAGAGATACCGAGAGTCTGCATTACGAGATACTGTAAGTCATACATCTGAACCTACAAGTCTCAATTAAAAGACAAGAAGTCTTGGTTCCTCGATACGCAATACTTTATTAAAAAAATTGTAATTTCGTAATTCAGGGATACTTTGAGCCTTGGGATAACTGTGACAGAAAATGACATTTTGAAAAGTAATTCTAGGTTGTTGATCTGCTTGCAGAACTTAGTATCGTGCCAAGTTGTCGGCCTACCCCAAGTTGTGCATAGATTGAAGCAGAGGTTAGTGGTTAGTGAGTTGGCGATATACAGCATTTTTAGTTTTTACTCTTTCTTCGCCACTAGCGGTCTATGCGCAATCAATTTGAAAATCAATTCCATTGATCAAAGTGAATATCTTTTCACTGACAGGAGAAAACGAAGAAACTCACGCACAGTACTGATCAGTTTCTTCTCCAATTTTAGGAGTGTAAGTTAATTTTAAACTGGTGGTCTATTGGACGAAATACCCCTTGTGTTTCCTATACCCAATTGTTTTCGTGGTGATCCACCCTCCACGTCCTGTAACTTACACAGCCTTCATCATTATTGTTTACTACTAACGACAACATGACGGATTTATGTACTTAGCTATTTATAAGTATTTGTTTCATTAGCTGGTTATTTCCAGAGGATTTACCATCTAGTTTTGGTTCGTAGGTCTTTTGCGGAGTACTATAGGGTGAAGCAAGTAGGTTTGGGACATAGGTTTTCTGGAATTTTTATTGATTTATTTTAAGTTTCCCCTTTTCGTGTGTGTCGGTTGAGTTTGGTTATTGATTATTGCATTTGCAATCTGGGTTGGTAAGTGTTCAACTGGTGTTCAGACGTTGCTAAGTATGGTTAGCAGAGGTGTCCAATTAATCCAATGTTCGGAGTGAGTCAAGGTGGGGGGGGGGGGAGGCAGAGGCTTGTATAATTGGTGGAGGGGCGCAGGCAGTGTAATATGGTGTTCGGGGATGGTCGGCCTATGGGCAGCAATGGGGTGTGTCAGAAATGTTGAGATATCTTACAGTTGTTAGAGAAGTGTGTTGGGTTTAAGCGAGAAATTGCCGAACTGAAGGTGAGGCTGGGGAGGGTTGGTATAGCTGGGGTAACACCGTTGGAAGTGATTTACGATGGTGAGGTAAACGGTAGATGGAAGGTGGTTGTGGATTCTAAAAAAGGAAACGGGGAGGGAGAAAACGGAGGAAGTCGCTTGATGTGGGGAATACAAGTGAGAGAGTAGTTCCAGTAGTAAAATTTGGAGGGAAGAGCCACTTCAGGAAATGGTAGAAACAGGAGGTCAAAATCAGCGACGGGCTACTAAATGGTGCTTAGAAAATAGGTTAAATAAATTTAGTGTCTTAGATTCTGATGCATCTGGGGGAGGTGATTAGGGAGAGGACAAGATAGAGGAGGTTGTGCGGATGGTGCAGATAGGGTAAGAAGAAAGGTCAAAGGGAAGAAGACTTCCGATAACAATCAAACTATGCAAGTTGCAGGTGATATTGGTGATATAGGGTCTGAAGGGAGAAGTTGGAAGGAGAATAAAATGAAGTTGGTTGTAGCAGGAAGCAGCATTGTACGCGGAATTGATAAGGTTGTTTGTGTCCCTAACAGCTTAAATCGGACTGTTTTGTGTTTCCCTGGAGTGAAGGTTAAAAATTTGACAGGGTGGATGGTATTGTGACAGGATCAGTATCAGATCCGGTAGTAGTGGTTCATGTGGGGTCCAACAACATCAGGTACGGGAGATCAGTAAGACTGGTGGAGACTTACAGGGATGTAGTTATTAAACTCCGCAGTAGAAATGCATGGGGACGTGGTATCGGGGGTTCTCTCCGTCCTAGAGGGTAGAGATGAGCGGAATTCGAGGATTATGGCACTGAATGAGGAGTTGGAGAAGTACGGTACTGATTGGGGTATACACTTTATTGATCAGTGGGGCATGTTTTGGAGTAAAGAGTGCATGTACGGGCGACACTGTCTGCATCTTAGCAAGATGGGGACACAAGTGTTGGGTGGAAACATTTTACAGGTAGCAGAGCCTTTTTTGGAGACGAAAGGGACGGGAGGCCAGAGTCAATAGCAAGAGTGGAAACAGATGGGGTGAACACCAGCGAAGGGAAGGGGGGGGGGGGGGTGGGGGGTGGGGAGAAGCGAGATTATCGAGGTTACCGTCGGTAAAAATAGGATCAGTAAAGGGAAGCCAAGGAAGTCCTGTACTCTCCACAGGAAAGTAAGGGAAATAGCTACATTGATAGAGAGAGAAGACTTTGATGTCATGGGCTAAGACAAAAACAAAACTGGTAGATCAAGTGAGGAGGTGCGTGTGAATAAGTGTAGGTCGAACTGAAGGTCCGAAGGGGGTGGGGTGGGGGTGGAGTAGGCATGCACATGAAAGGGGATTTAAAACCGTCGCTGATCACAGATCAGGTAGATGTCAGTACTTTGGCTGAGGTATCTAAGGAAGTTGGATTGGTAAAGGTTAATTTAAAAAACAAAAGCCCTTGGAACTGTGTATTGTGCTGTGAGTGGAATGACTCAAATTACTCAATCAACACTTAGGTTCAACATCACGGAATAGAAAACGGGACTTGGTATAATTATGATGGGAGACTTTAATGGACACATAGGTGACAAGGAAGACGGTATTAAGGATGGGAGTAAGAAAGTCAGCAGGAATGGAATGAAGCTGTTAGGCTTCACAAGTAAGCTCGATCTGGAGATTCTGAAGAGGAATGCGAAGCGTAAGGCTAAATGGACATGTGAGAGGAATGGCAGAACAAAATCACCTTTATTCTCACGGATGTCGGTTTATGGAGGGAGGTGATGGAGGTAGAAATGGACGGTGACGGGTAAAAGGGAGTTGGATAGTGACCACAACTTGATTACAGTTATCAGGGGGAAAAAAACGCAAGAAACATAAAAGCGTCAAGGCGGTTTGGGGGACTCGGAAAGGATGCTGACTGGCGAAGGTTGAAGTAAAATTTAAACCAAAGCTTATAAATGTACACAGGAAGGTCAAAGTCCGGGAAATGGCAGTTGTCATAGTTGCGAGCATGGTGGGGCAGGGAAGGAAAGTATCGAAACAATTAGAGTGTCAACATGGGAACGTGGATACAGAGTGAATGACCAACTGAAAAAGGACATAAATGGCAGATAGGGCAAATGTGCAGCGTACAGGAGGAGTAGAAATCTCGATGGGGTGGAAAGAAACGAAGCCAGAGTATCAAAAGAAGAATACCAACAGGCGGGAAATAAAGTAAATAAGATTAAATACGATAATCGAAGAGTGCGAAAGTGCAATCTTATTGGGACAAGAATGGCAGGGGGTGGGCAGAGTTCGAACGTGTTTTGGAAACGGGTGAATAAATGGAAAAAAGGAAGTAATTCACAGAGTATTAAAGTAGAGGGCAGAAATACATACGATCAAGACCACTTAGCATCAGAACTAGTCAAGCACTGGAAAAAGGTAAACGACAAGCGATGGGGAACCCACAGGAGTGCCACAATGAGGTCGAGGAAAATTTATCGAACCTCGTGTGCAGCGAAATAAAAATCGAGGAGATACGAACAGTGTCTCAAGATTAAGGAACGGAAACGCAGGAGGGATGGACGAAATTCCTAACGAGTTTCTAAGAAATAGGGAAGATAACTCTGTAAACGTTTAACGGCCCTACTCAATTTAGCCCAAGAAAAAAAGAGGTCCGCAAAGAGTGGAAGAGAAAGGATTTCTAGAATGCCTTCGGGAAGAGAAGGAAAGTCACTGACCGTCTTTTCACGCTATCCCGAATGATAGAATATGCGAAAGTCAAAAGAAAAAAGATGTTTTTGGACTGTCTGGATGTGGAAAAAAGCACGCGATATAGTATTGAGCGAGGGTAGGTGGCAGAAGCTTGAAATCCCTGGGCCTGGGATGAGTTTATGGGAATTCTGAAAAGCGTTAGATAAAGATGTGCAATGTGTTAGCCTGGTAACATAACAAAACGTGTGCCTATGGATTTAGGCCTAAAGCAGGGATGCATCCTCGTGCTAATTCTTTTTGCATTGTACATCAAAGATTCAGGAGATGAACTCCTGCATCGCGACGAGGGACTGGCTGTTGAGGACCTAAAGAACTCTGGGCTATTGGGGGTTTGCAGGTGACACGGAACTAGTGTCAGAAAGCGAAGAAGTCGGGTGGCTAGAGAAAATGCTGGCAATTGTCGGGAGATATGGGAACAAATTGAGACTCGAACTAAATGAAAGCAAAAGTAAAGTTATACCAGTGGGTCGTAAAGTGGAACCTACTTGAAAGTGGAGAGTGGGGGAGTTCTGTAATCAACAAGGTAGCAGAAAACGTCTTAATTTGAGAGAGACAGGTGACTACGATTATTTAAGGGGTGAATATAAACATTACGGGAACAGGCATCCGCCGAAACCACACAAATATACTAACTGTGAAGCGGAAGCGAATTCTAAATCAAATTAAATTTTTTGCGAGAAACATCTTCAGTACGGTTTTCGTGGGAAAACAATTTTGGCAAATGGAGAGTTACCAACTATAACATATGGTACGGAAGTGATACCTCTAAGCCAAATGGCTTTAAAGAGCTTGGGAACCCTGCAGAACGATGCTGACCGATAGTTAACGGAGTCGACTAATGCCGCAGAACTAGAAGCAATAAGGGGTGAGCTTGGTGGATGATGATTAAGGACATGATAGACTGCTATCTCAACTATTTGGTAAATCTCCCCAACAGGCGATGGTTTAAATTAATCTTCCAGAATATTTGGAATTCAAACAAAGACAGGGTGGATAGACCAAGTGAGTGAGTTAATAGAGAACTGTTCAATGGAGATCTCGGAAGTGGGCACAACTCGGGGTGAAAATCGTCGGAAGAAGAGACCTGGGGGATTGTCATCTGAATTGGCGAGCGTGATAAAGAGAAGACAAGTTTTGAAGTGTGTCTTGATGGCACCTTGGATGGATCACTGTTGTTGAAGTTGAGGTCGCCGGAGCTTGGGGAATCAACTTGGAAAGATAATGGAAAGGAGTGCCAAATGTGAAATTTAGGCGTTGTGGGGAACCTGGAACACTTTCTATAAGAAAGCCCAAAATATCAATCTAACTGAATAAGATTCACCGGGAATATGATGGGAAAGTGGAATGGGAGAATGAAGGACACGTGGTTAGTGGGTGGCGGAAAGGAAATGATTACTATACTTATCGGATAGATTGGGTTACGGGGCGTCACCAGGCAGTTCGTCTCAGTGAGATGGAAGAGAATAGCGGTGGGGATAGGGAGGCATTTAGGAGCACCGGGATAACCTATGACTTCTCACCGGAGAATCACGACATATCAGGGGCCGACCAAAGTGTTATTATTATTATTATTTTAATGCTGTTTATTTAAGATTATAGTTTGTTAGAATTATTGGAATCAGCGCTATGTAACAACATTATCTTTAAGTATTTTCTTGATAAAGTCTCTCTGTTTTCTCTGAAACAAAAATTAATTAAAAGAAAAACTTGAAGTTTCAGTACATAATATTTAAAATTATGGATATGTGAAGATTTTTAGGAATGTTCAATCAATCAACCTTACTTGAAGGTTTAGCATTTTAGAGATTTCTCGCAAATCGGCATCATGTCCGGCCGCAGGAGAGGGGGAAAGTGTGAGAAAGAAGTGTTGATGTTCTTTCAGGCAAGCATAGTCCACCACTTATGTCAGTTGATTTATAGTGTCCTTCTAATACGAGTATTTAAAGGCCTTTATTGTTATGCATTCATCTATTTAAAAAGGCCATAATCACATTTGGCTTTATATAGGCAGGGGATGCACTGAGAAAAAACACCTGGACAAGTAAGTCTAACATCTGCAATTAATACATACATTACATACATGAGGGTATTTAATAACTCATGATTCAGGGATTATTATGTTTTATTGTTGGCAAAAGATGTGAGTATTTGTTGTCTGGAGTTCATGGACTTGGATGGATCTGTGGAAACCTTTTATTGAATATCATAGTCTTGTTTTTTCGAACTTTAGTTAAGTATTCAAAAGTGAATAAAAATGCATTCCTGAATATTTTAATGAAAATACAAATGCATGTAGTCATAATATTCAATGAATACTTAATACATGTTAATACTTGAACAACTGTATTTGAATAATGAATTGATATACCACAACCCTACAATGGCCCCATTTTCAAAATTCCTTACACAGGACCCAACTATGTTAAGTCGACACGTCTTGTAAATCTGGCACACTATTGTTGCATTGAATCCCCCACCGCCTTTGAATAAAGGTCTTTGGAGTGAAGGAAAACAGTTTAGGTCCCCATAGTGTCATCGACTCTTAGCACTGATTTACCAGCAGACAATCCTGGAGACATTTTGGCGTAATTATCACATTTTATGCCATACTGTTTTTAGTTTATTCACAAACATTCAATATAAACAATCACTCGCAGAATGGATGAGGGAACTGTGTTTCTCTTTCTGAGACTTTTATTTTTTCGAAAAAACTTGTAATGTGTTTGAGAAAACTCTTTTGAGAATATGCTGGTCCTGAAAAGGAACCTCGCGGAGGAAATTTTTGAAGATACTCGTTTTGTGATACCAACACTTTGAAAACAACATGTGGAGATAAGAAGAAATAGGATAATCAGATTAAATTGTATCCTGAATGTATGTCAGAGTAGCAAATCCCAATAACCTGCATTGTGATTTTTAGGAATCCTCATAGAATTCACTCAAATCCGGATAAAGGTTATTGAATATGTAACGGATTTGGTAAAGCAGTTGAAATATATTAAACAATAAAAGTTCTAGATTACTCTGTTATAATTCGTCTGCTCATAACAGAGGTGTAATTCTATTTTTGTTGGATTCAAGTCATTTCCATGTTTAAAATAAATCGATGTACCTTATTGGTTCACGTCGTAGTGCATTTTGCTGCTGTTTCATTTGTCTAGGTGAAAGCGAGGGATCAATCAGATTCCATTATTCGAAATCTTTCCTCGCGAAATTATTCTATGCAAGAGCGGTCTCGCTCATAATTCGCCGCCCACTTATTGGCATTAAAGTTCTAATTCAGCGGCGCCAGTACAACTGCCTGTTGAGGTTAGTTATGGAGACACTTTGTAGCCTATAAAAAGGTTAACCATAATGGGTACCGTCATCTTCGGACCCATTCAACTCGGCCCTGGTGAGAATCACCGTTTCTGAAACTGATTATCTCCACGTCCGAGTTCTGTGGGAACCATTCAAGTTAATAGACTTGCTGGGTGGAATTTTAACCCTCTTTTTGGGAAAAGTGTTGTGGGCCCGTGGTTTTTGATCCGTCATTCACAATCATGTCCATTTCATATCATACTATTTTTTGGCTTCTTAATAAACCACGTATAAAGTGTAGTTCCAGTTTTCTTGTGAATTCATTCACATCACAACACAAAACTTAATGATTATTCTGCTTCTGGAGTTCAGTTATATTTTATCCATGGTTTGCTAGTTGACCCAGATCCTCACGAATCTGAAGAACAACAGGGAAATTTCGGCCAGGGTTCTAGCCCCTGGGGAATCGTTCACCCCACCCCTGTTACAAATTTAACCTCCCATCTTTCATTTTCTTTCAGGTTGCCAAATAAGATCAGGATACAGATCAGCCTTTTGTACATGGTACTTCTCTGGTACATAACCACGAGCTGCTAAGAACTGTCTTATCCCTGCACGCCATTCCAATATGTCAATAGTGTGCTGGCTCCACTGATGAGTATACTTCAGAGGACAGATGCGGCGCATATGTCCAAAACAATCTTCTGATAAGTGTCTTCGCTGAATCTTTTCCTTCTCTATTCATTCTTGTTCTTCCAGCTGCTTACTTCATTCGTTGTCAGATATTTCCCCGGCCCTGCACTTTCTGTAAACTTCTTGATCACAAGAGAACTTTACGTTCATTTTTCATGGAAGAAGAAATGATGAGCACATGAAATGATCACTTCTCTTTATACCCAACACAAACTGTCATTCGGATCAAAATCTCTCCAAACAACGCTCACGTGCTATTGGATTATACGGGAAATTATTTATTCGGAGAAAATCAATCCTTTACGACATTTACTATCACGTCGTTGGAGTAAGTATAAGACTGCCAACTCGAGCTGAATTATTTCGCCGACATGGATTTTTCAAAAATTGGGGAGTTAAGAGATGAAAATGCAGAAGAAAAAAAGAAAGATTTTTGCAAGAAAGAAGACAGAGGACAAATGCAGTTTTCCTGTTAGATCTCTACCAGAGGTGTGGTTCAACCCTGCCGAAGGACGAATTTAGAGAAATAATGGAGAAGTTTCCTAAGATGGGGCGGTGAGACGGCCGTTTGGAGAGATCCAGTTTCACAATAGACCACAGCAACCCTGCGAATACCCAACGTCCTTCTACGAGGCGATCATGTTTGACAGAAGACAAGAAGAAGATTGGGAAAACGAATGCTGAGATGAGATCGCCTGAACACCGCTTCTTGGCAGGGTGAACTTCACTACCAAACTGGCTTCACGCCGGCCCTTCTCAGAGCCCACATATTCTCGAAATAGTTTTCTCAATCACACTACAAGTTTTTTTCTGAAAAAACAAGTCCCAGAAAGGGAGACACAGTCCCCTTACCCATCCAACTTTGATTGAACATAAAAGCAAGAACTAAAAAATGTATTTCCCCGTGAAAGTCAAGTGTGCGATGTTTTATCAAACAAAAATATCCAACTGACCTCTCCCTACCACTCGGTTGAACATAAGGAAAAAACAAAGTATTAAAAAGAGACTGTCTGCATGAGACTTGTTTTTTGTGAATGTGTATACCTCTCTTTTGAATCATTCAGGTATACCTGAAAGGTTTGTTTTCAAATGCTGTCAATGTATTCACTTATCCATTCTCTTCTAATATCTTCCAATTCAATTGAAATATACATGCTTCATGGTGGATAGTGGAATGAATCCTTTTTTTATCTATTCCGTTTTCTCCTCTTCAAAAACCTTAGTTTGTATAAGTCGTTTACGTGGTTTTTGTCCATGTTTTTGCCATTTTAGAATTTCTATTGGATCTCTTCTTCCATCTTGAAAATCCATCGGTACTATTAGTTTCTCTGCTGACAGAACTACTTGGTTGTGACAAGATTTCATTTCTTGTATAGCTTTCAAAATATCCTTCAGTAAATCTTCATTACGATCTGTTGAAGTAGTGGTTGATTCTGATTCACTCGCTATAGACTTCTCTTTCCCGGCTTCTGATGATAGTATTGCCGGATCAATGCTTATTAAATCGTCAAAGTCTGATAAGAAATTGAGCTCGGCCATATTTTCGTGACTGAACTAAATACAATCATCATTTGTTATTGTGACATGGTATTTATAGACAACGCAAGCTGTCATTCGGATCAAAATCTCCCCAAAAAACGCCCACATGCTATTTTGATTATAAAGCTGGAGAAAATCAGTTATTTATGACGTTTACTATCACGTCCTTTGAGTAAGTATAAAACTGTCAACTCGAGCTCAGCTTCGCTTGATGCTGAACCAACCATAAGAATACAGTTATTCAAAGAGATGAAGAGGGGGGGGGGGGGGGGGGGAATGAAGTTGGAAGAGGTGGAATGAAGCGGGAATCGACCATTATTATTCCAAGAAATAATTTATGAAGACTTGCAAGAAGGGCTGGAGTCGAGAGAGTTTCACCATTAGTATCTGATAATATTCAACAAGATTTACAAGTTCTACGAAATGTCATCAGGGATACCATTCAATGCGCAGGATTAAGAGGATGTAAACAAGCCATTGTTACTAGAGCTGATGTTAGCGAGTGAAATAAGGAGAAACAGAGCAACAGGCCCTTTTCGGGGCCACCACATATTGTAAAAAGAGATACCTCTCAATACACACCCTTGGCAGTTCACCCACTTGAGTCTTGCCGTCAAGACATTATTCAATTCAAGAGGTATAAACCTCATAGTTCCCAAGCATTGGCAATTGTTTCATTGCAGTGGCATACTTTGTGATTTTACAAATGGTGTAATGCAAAACGTGTTTGTATTACACAAGCATTTTTTTTTTTTTTTTCACAATTTATGCATTGTACCAAATCCGAAAACAAGAATACTTATGTGTAACACAATCACGTTTTGCACTGTACCTCAAATCATTTAACATAAAATTACTTTTACTTGAACGCAAATTAAGTTTTCAGAAAATTGTTTTTGTGTGAAACATAAAAACATTTTCTAAAAAAAATCTTTTTGAGAAAATGGTTTTATGTTTTGGAAACTTTAGAACATAAAATAAAACATATTTTTCCGTTTGCACATTAGTTTTCGGAAAACAGTTTTCAAAAAACTAATTTACAAACAGAAAAACAATTTTTGTATTTTTTATTTCTATGAATTATTTTTCTGTTTGCAAATTAGTTTTCTGAAAAAAAGTTTTTACAAAAACTTTTTTTTCAGACAACTAATCTGCAAGCAGAAAAATAATTTTTGAGTGTTTAGTTCCATGTACTTTTGTTCTTGCTTGACAAATAGTTTTCGTGAAACATTTGTGTCAGGCAAGTATAAAAACAAATTCCTGTCCAAGAAATATTTGAACAGAAAGCATAAGATCATTACCGTTCCTAAATTTTATTCCATGAATATTTTGTGATACAACACAGTTATGTTTCACTTTCTAAATGTCACGTTGTGAATGTCACTTTTCAAATGTTCATTACAGTTTCGTGGGCAGTTTCGACACTTTTGCTTACTGTCCTTAGCTTTACGTTCTCTTGAAACTTCCATTGGCTGTGCCTCTTTCTCTGGAAATAATGTTTCTAGTTCACTATCTGTTTTTGTTTTACTTGGTATGTCCATATTATATAACAAAGTGTCTGATTCCTCATCAAAATCTGGTAACACATTATCGTCGGGCTGTTTTGGAGACGTATTAGGTATAGTGATATCCAGTGGTGGAATCATACGTTCTATCTGCTCTGCGTGAATGCCAAGCTCCGTAGTAGGTTTTGGGAGAATGTCATCCTGTAGTAGGTGACGGAATATCGGGTGTCCCCGACTTTGGTTGATTAGATATTTTTTCAAAGCACATTCATTAATCCAGTGTCCTTTCTGTTTGCAATAATAACCAATAATAACATGCCCCTTTATTTGGACATGTACAAGCCAGATGTCCATTCTCCTTACAAAAAATATAACAGTGCTTGGTGGGTTCGTAAAGGTGATTGATAAGAATTTTTGCTTCATACCATTTATCGGGTATGATCTCATAAAGTTCCCCAACAATAAATCTCACTTCTTCTTTGTAGAAAATACTGTTTGGATTACTTGTTTCTCTATTTTCTTGGATCTCTCTATCTTTCAGTTTATATTAAATACTGTTTGGGTCACTTGCTTTTTGTAATCGTAGATCTCTCACTTTATACATCTTTAGAGCAGAATGAAATTCAGTCTTAACCTCATGGTAGTCTAGAAGACAGTGTGAAGAAAAGCTGAGAATCGATGGATTTTTAAATTCTCCTGTTAAGAAATGTTTCATATAATTATTGAAATAAACCGTGTGCATGTGTCACATCACACTGGTAATAAAATGTATTGAATTGCAATTACTTGCCTTCATTACATTTTATTTCCAATGTGTTGTGACAAATTCACACAGTTTATTTCAATAATTACATGAAACATTTCATCCCAAATATGAATCTTATGGATATAAAAAAGACAACTTTTAGTTTTTACAGAAATGTCAAAGTTAAACATTGAACAGTCAACATATCTCTACAACTTAATCCCACATATCCTATATGCTTATGAGAGCTTACAAGAATTTCGAGTCTTAATATGACGACAAATCCTATTTTACAATCCAAGAAAGAAGAATTAGCTAAAGCTGGGTTTTTTTTCTATGTGGGGGATAGTAAAGTAAAATGTTTCGTTTTGGACAAGGTATCATGAATTGGGAACCTAAACATATTCCTTAACAAGAACATATTAAATGGTCACCAAATTGTTCTTATATTCAATTGATTGATTGTCAGTTTTTACAACCAACCATCATGTATGCAACCACCTCCATTTATAGAGGATATGGAATGAGTGTTTTTCTCATATAATATTTATGAAACGAGTCTAAGAATTTTCCGTTTTGGCGAGCCCAAACGGAAAATTCGGACGAGTTTCATAAATATTATATGAGAAAAACACTCATTTCATATTCTATTTATCATATGACACACACACGCACAAATTAGCCTCTTAGTATGACTTTTTAATTCATCACCTAACTTGAGTTGCAGACGGCACTTGGAAAAAACATCCTTGTATAACTAAAAATTTTCATTTTTTGCTTACAGAACATAGGTGATGACCCCTCATTGGAACGAGCTCGTCGTATCCTATGTTTTGGAAGCAAAAAGTGAAAATATAAAAAAAAAATTAATGGCGTTTTTCTTGTAGGTAAAAGATTAATACAATATAACCCACCCTAAATAGGATTCATAACGTAAATTCTCCCTACTGAAATTATGCAAATGTGGCCCAGTTATATTTTGTTTAGCCAATCAAATTGTCCAGTTTTGAAATTATCCAATGAAAGCTCCCAACTCTAATTATGCAAATTATGAAAATGTGGCCCAGTTTTATTTTGTTGAGCCAATCAAATTGTCTAGTTTTGAAACTGACCAATGAAATCGACGGAAGGCTTTATTTATCACTGATTAATATGAAAGCAAAATATCAAATGTTTTAAAGTGAAAAAAACGGACGAGTCATATGATAAAAGATATTATCAGTGATGGCTTATGGATACAGTTTAAACCAAATATTTTCAACTATGAAAAAATATGACAGACAATATTCCAGATTCTAATTTTCTACATTCATTCAAGTTATTAGATAATGTAAATATATCATTTAGTGATGTTATTGCAAGAAAAGCTGCACTTTCAAATAAATTCAAAACTAAGTTAGACAAAATGTTCATAGATGGTGTAGAAAAGGATTATCCAGATTTACAAAGTACGTTACCTCAAGATGAAGAAGAAAATGGGAATAGAACAGTGAATTGTAAACATTTTATTGAAAAGAAATAAGGGGTATAAAAGGGTGTTTCTTAGTTTTCTTCAAACTTGCTTTTTTGGATGCGAAGAAGACAAGACTGATTTATACAAGGGAATGCAGAAGAATGAAGAGAAGCTTAGAAGATAACAGCGAGACAGAGAGTGAAACAGAGGACATTAGTAGAGAGGGTTAGAGACAAAGATTAGAGAATGAAAGAGAATTATGTAGAATCCATCCTCAGACGCTAAGAACGAGCTCGTCCACATATAACACATTGGAACTCAGGGGACGAGTTGTCAAATGAATTTCCGAGTGTATAGACGTGAAGGCGTGTAATAAACACAGAACAACACATGCGTGTGAATGGGTTAATCAACATGACACTTGTCCATCTGGGACAGATAAAACTCGAGGCCTGTCGTTAAGTATTTCCTAACACCTTATTGACAATACCCTTCGGTTTTAGTGTGTTTCGTGAACATCTATTATTGTTTCCGCCTTTATTGCCAGCGAACGACTTTCTTGTACTGGAACAAGTAAAATATTTTTTTTGTTTGCTTGATTCGTCCTCGATCGCACTCTTCACAACAGAAATAGCTTTCCATCACAAGTGAAAGGATCCAAAATTTTAGCAAGCGGTGATTGTTTTGGTCCCAAATCAAACATGTTAATGCAGTTAGCTAAACTGGCACCCGCGAGCGTGAGCACTGTAACTATCAGAAGGGAAATACGGGATACCTACCAAGACGTGTATCAGCATTAGGTAACAAGAGGCATCAGGGTACTGGCAATGCAAATGGTGGATACGTCAGCCCATAGAAGTGTGCCACATTCTAAGACCACATGGCTTCATTAAAACTCAATCAAACGATACTGTACTAAAATGTGTAAAACTCCTGAAAAACAACGTAAAACAAGGGGAAACGGCGGCAAGACACCAATTGTTTGGATAATAAAATATTCTCTGCACGTGGGTGGGGTAGGGTGGGAGTTGGTGAGGGTGCGGGTACTCTAATAGCGGAACACATTTTCAGTCCTGTGTCTATTGCCTGCATGTTTGTTCAGCACCACCACCCCCATGATCTTGAAATTAAGTGCCGTTTTAGAACTCGATATTGAGAACCCCTCCCCCCCCTCCCCCCACACACACACACCTCGCCGTGGAGGCGATCCGGCGTTGGCCATACTCGGTTATTACTCCTGCAAATGAGGAATGCTAAAATGTTATGTTAATCATTTGTTCCAATACACTTTGTATATTACGCAAATAGAATTCGTTCAAACGAAACCACAGCCGCTACGGTTGAAAAAAAAAACGCTCTTGTTAAGTTTTCATCTTATGTTTCTCTTCCAATTCAATGCACCCCGCACCAGGAATTAAATCATTGAGCTCGTTCTCGTGAGGAATTATATACTTTATTATCCAACAAAATACCAAACTTGTTAAACCTCAAGCCGGCAGACATCTATATACTACCCCTTTTCTATTACTGGTAGGCTGCATTTATTTTGACATTGTTTTAACACCATTGTTGGCTGCCTATACAGGCAGCCAACAACGATGTAGAAACACTGTTAAGTCACCTGCCGCTGTGCGCAAGAAGATAGGGTAGTTATTATCCAAACATTTATCTGAAGATTTAAGGGTAAAACGAAATGGTGGCAATTGCATTTACTGTTTATACATTAATTGGATTTGTTGAAAATATTTGGTAAATAAAAATTGAATGCTAAACATTGTATTTTTAACAATCGCACAAACAGAGCCTTCTCTGCGAATTTTTGTTCGGGTTTTGTTCAGTTAAGAAACATTATGGATGCAGAGGTTCTTAACCGATTTCAGAAATAAGTTTTCCAAATAGACCTTTCGCTGTTTCTTATATGTTATCTTATAAGATAAACGGAACTGTGTAATAAATATATTTAGATGTGTATTGATAGGCACTTGGAGAATATCTCTACGGATTTGCGCATATTATGCAACATACACAGAGATATCTGCGTTTTTTAGCGTGGTGCATATGACGGGAAATCCAAAACAATACCTCCTGGTTTTTTTGTTGGTACCAGCATTATCTCACTGATGAATGCAAAGATAACTTAAGTTTTCACGAGCAGCCTTCAGCCGCTCGTGCATACTTAAGGTTCCTTGCAATCGCTTATGAGATAATTCTCTGGAACCCTCAAGAACATATTCTTCGAAAAAATTATTTTCTTGTTCGTCAGTTAATTTTCATTATTTTTTCATTTTTTGTCTCAGAAACATAGGTTATGACCCCTCTTTGGAACGAGCTCGTCGAGCTCGTTCCAAAGAGGGGTCATAACCTATGATTTTGAGACAAAAGATGAAAATGATTAGTTATTCAAGAAATTTGTTTGCATGTGTCGTCTGCTTTTCATGTTAGGTAAAGGGTTAAGACAATAGATATCCATTATATATTCACTGGAAAAATAAACACAAATTAAAGAACAAAGTAATATTGAATGCGCTGTGTTGTAAAGCATTATAAAGGATTTTTTATTTTATTCGGTGAAGATGAATGCCGCTGTATTTGCAATCTCAGCAAACTCGTTTATGGGTGATTGTATCCCGCCGGATAATGGCATGCCCTTCATATTGACTATATAATAAAGCTGCATCTTCTTCATCTAATGCGTCATCTGCAAATATCCACTTTCTGTATACACGAAGAGCTTGCGAGCATTTTGCATTTGAAAAACTTGCCTCTTGCATCTTGCTATATGGCTTAAGAGTTTCTAAGATGGTAATCAATTGATGTGTTGCACAATTAAGGAACACACGTTCTCCGATGTTTTTTAAAGAACAAAAAGATGCCATGTGTTAATCGATAGCGAACTGACAGGCACAATATCAGCAGGAATTTGTTTGGGGTAAGAACCCAGTGAAGCAATCGAAATAACACAAGTATTTTTTCAAACAAGTGTTGATAAATACACATTATTACCACGGATGCTGGGAAGGCTTGATAAACCCAGTGATGCTTTCCGAAATAATAAAGCCGGGAACGGGGATCATCGTTTAATGAATCATCGACGATTTTTCGGAGGTCTCGTCTTTCGCAGTGAATTTCATTACTCTGATAGCCAGATAAACAGGCTATTTATCCCCCCGCCCCCACTCACCCCGTTTTATTAGAATAACGTGAAATTATCACTGGAGAGACATGATTGAGATACAAACCAAATCAATCGCACATGCAACTTACCAAGAATACCATTTTGCGTATTTATATCAAACTTATATACATGCTGAACGCGCTGTGGCTCAGTTAGCAGAGATACAGGCTACAAGCCGAAAGGTCCTCGGTTCGAATCCCACCTGCGGCAACCGCGTTGTGTCCTTGGGCAAGACACTTTACCCGCATTGCTCACATGGGGGGCATGATGGCGTTCTGTACTAAGGCGTACTGCACGCCGATGGTGCACCTGTCTTCAACCAATGCTAACCCTGCTTGTGTGGAGTTAGTATGTTGGGGAGCTGAGAGTTGCTCGCCGCTTCTCTCCGGATACTCCGGCTTCCTCCACCCGTAAAACTGTTGTGGTCATGATTAGCCATTGTGCAGAAATATGCGATCCTAAACACTCGTTAATAAATAAATAAATAAATAATTAAATATACATATTATATTATACACTGAGTCAAAAAAGAAAGTAAAATAAACTTTGAGGAGCAATTTTTACCTGCGTCGCCAGCGGCAGAGCAGGTCTAGTAAAGGCTCGACTCCGTCCGTCCGTCAGTCCGTCCGTCCGTCAGTCCGTCCGAAACACTTCTTCCGTCAAAGTTTTCTTGGCTTCTATGCAAGGGAATGATTTTATATTTGGTCTGCTGCTTCATAATGATGAGTTGTATCGTATAAGCAATTTTCAGATCTGCCGTGCAGTCACTTCCTGTTTGCCGATACTTTGAATTTTTACTGTACCCACTGAACATTGAAATTTTCCGTCAAGATTTTCTCGGCTTCTATGAAAGGGGTTGATTTTATATTTGGTCTGCTGCTTCATAATGACGAGTTGTATCGTGTAAGAAATTTTCAGATCTGCCGTGCTGCCACTTCCTGTTTGCCGATACTTTGAAATTTTACTGTATCCACTGAACATTGAAATTTTTCGTTAAACTTTTCTCGGCTGCTATGCAAGGGATTGATTTTATATTTCATTTGGAGCCTGATAATGATCAGTTGTATCGTGTATCCAATTTTCAGATCTGCCATGCAGCCACTTCCTGTTTGCCGATTCAACTGCACGCAGCGACGCAGGTCCAGACCCGGTATTGGTCTTGTTTGAGTATTATCGACTTTAATCCCAAACAAAATATTGTAAATTCATATTTCGAGTCCAGCTGTATGAATCTGCATAATTTCATGTTCTTACTGTTGTCAACATCACGTCAGGACGTCGCAGTGCAGATATGGAGTGAAATGAAAAGTGCACACATGCAGTCAATAGCGTGTATGTCCACCGTTTGCCTCTTGGATGGCAAGACATCGACGGCACATGGACTTGATAAGTCTCTGGATGTCACACTGTGGTACTGCGTTCCACTCCTGCCTTAGAACATTACGTAAATCGCATAACGTCTGAAGATCATGAAGTCGAGCCTGACGGTCGAATTGATCCCAAAGATGCTCGATTGGCGACAAATCTGGCGAAAGTGGGGGCCAGGGAAGAAGTTCGATGTTCTGCTCCTCAGGAAAATCACGACAGATACGCGCCACGTGACATCGGGCATTGTCTTGCCTGAATAACTGCAATCCGACGTTAGAGTTGAACAACGGGACAACAGCAGCGGTAAGACTCTCATCCCTATATCGCTGTCCATTTAGATTACCATCGATGAAGATCAACTACCTTCGATGGTGCATGGAAATTCGTGCCCAAACCATTACACTACCCCAGCCGAAACGGTCGCATTCCCGCATGCAAGCATCAGAAAACCGTTCTCCTTGTCGGCGATACATTCTTGGCCTACCATTAGCGCGCCGTAGACAAAATCGTGATTCATCTTTAAAAAGTACTGTGCTCCAACGCTGCTGAGTCCAGCAAACACGCTGACGTACCCATTCCATTCTGACGGTACGGTGACGTTGGGTAAGGATTGGTCTGTGTTGTGGATGCCTACTTCGGATGCTGTGTTCACCAAGTCTGTTACGGACAGTTTGTGCACTGATTCTATTGTTAGTTTTACCAGGAATAATTGGTGCTGTCCCCGTCGCCGGAAGGAATCGATCCCGCTAGTGAGACGTCCTGATGTGTCGGTCTTGTGCAGGGGTTGTAACTCTTGGTCGACCTGAACGTGTTCGGCCGGCAGTAGATCCAGTGGTTCTATACCTTCCAATGAGACGGTAAATAGTGGCCACAGAGACTCAGAACTCAGCAGCGAGCTCATCTGGAGGTATCCCAGCCTCATGCATACAAATGGCACGCAATCTCTGATTTTCGGTTAAACTTGGCATTTTTTAAAATGTCGGAAGACAAAAACTAGCGTGTTTTCTCAATAACCCAGGCTCTGTAGCACAACATAACACAAAGAAAATCGTCGGTCACCCATTCAGTTTGATATTCTCGGGTAGCACGCGTTATTTTGAAATCCGTAGCAAAATTGTATGCGGTTAGGTCGACAACAACAACAACATATCATTAAACTCTTTGCACGACTTCTTGTCCACAAACATGCAACATTAGAACTGTTACATTTCATCCTTTATGTTATTTTTTCACATTTGTTTACATACCGATAAATAAAATGGTTTAATACAACTAGCAAGACGAAGGCGTGCTCGCAATGTTGAACACAGCGAGCTCGTCTTCATCTTGTTAGCTGCACGGTGTGTTGGATATTCTCAAAGATCAAGTAACTTAAAGTCTTACTATTGTGGGGGAACGATGTCCCAACCCCACTTCCAGACGAAAAGTATATAAAAGGCGTTCCCTGCTTTCCCACAGGAAAAGCATCACTGGGTATACCCCATTAAGTGGACTGCAAGAACCCAACAAGGCTTGAACACGACGCGCCAGATCTCCCACTGAACGGTTATCGAATGCGTGGCATTTTTAAAGAAGCCAACGAAACGTCATAAAAGATGGCCATGCAGGTCGATGGCCTCGTATTGTGAAAACGAGCTGTTCTCAAAAGGACTAGGGGCCACTGAAGCTATTGTCTCTCATGCCGGCCATTGTTTTATTTTAGAAAAAAAATGACGCTTGCCATTTAAATTTCATAGAGGTTGAAACATGCCTACATTTCTTTTGAAAGCTAACACAAACGTTATCAAACATTCCGCGCTAATGGGTAATTTTTTCACTCTTGAAAGGCCAGAAATAGATCGAACGACGCATAAGGATATCATATACAACTAGCAAGTCAGTTAGTATTATCCGTCTAGAAAATGCAACCCGACGGACGTTGATCATGACCTTCATTGTTCAGACCTTACATTGCCTTGCTGCTAAGTACGAGAAGAACTCAGGCTACGCGAAGTGATTCATGTAACCTTTTGAGCCAATAACTTGTGTCATCTGTGCTTCAAAGAAGTCCAATCCACTCTTATTTCTGTGTAACAAGCCAATTCATGTATTTTGATTGACAGATGGGTCTTCAAGAATTCTATTCGCGCATCGTTCAAAAAATCCCCAAGGCATTTTTACATCGACCATTCGTCTTCATCGCCCATTCGTCGGATGAGTGCTAGAATGTTCTATTTCCCATAGGGGACATAGAACATTCTAGTACTCAAGCGACGTATTGTTCTCCCTCTCAGGAAATTGTGCGCACAATATTTTTATGAAAGTATCTGAAAAAGTCTACACAATTGTTTTCTACCATTTACTCACTGGGAGTTTCTATCCGGTACGGCCATTTTTAAAGTTACCGAATTACGCTTTTGGTCAGTGCTTTTATACTCCATAGAATAGTGGAAATGAGTTTTTGTGTTTGGTTGTAGATATTTTGATGGCATCCATTACATTTGCATGAACTGTTCATAATCTCTGTATTACCAATTCTTAGTTACCAAAATAGAAATACAAATTTGGTGTTGCTCAAATCTCCCATTTGACTTTCAGAAGTGAATTTCGTAAATATGCGGATAATATTTGAGGGTAAATATCCCCAGTGTTCAGGGGCGTAAATCCTGGGGTGTGGGGTGGGGTTGATATTCAGATCCGCTGTTCACAGGGCAGCGAGTAGGACAGGTTACCCGGTTACCACGGTCCGCGGCCCACGCAACTACTGCCCTGAAAAGGAATTATTTGCCAGAATGTTGCCACGCCTAACAGAATAGAGCTGAACAGCTTGGGCATGCTGGGCATCTGATATATCATGGTCTTGTACAACTTCCATCTCAGTCCATATGCCCTGTTGTCCATGCAAAAGGAGGCAAGGGAGTCCTTGTAAATTCAGCAATCCTATTTTGAATACTTTATCTTCCTGCGTGGAGTGCCCTGCCCTACAGGACACCTGATATCATATTTGTACTGTTGAAAGCACTTGAAAAGGTGATGTTTTTGCAGAGCAATATGCGCGGAAAGTAGGGAAGAATGATGATACCCCCTCCCCCCCCTCCCTAATATTTTTTCAGCAGTTACGGGCCTGTCTGAGTTTATTAGCCAACCTGCAGGACGACCGCCGTGGACTGGTCATTTCCCATGTGTAGGAAATATTTCCACGGACGCAATAATACGAGATTCCAAAAACTAATTATAGGAATACTCATCATAAATTTAATTAATGAAGTACCGGGTACAATCCGGAGCTTCATTAATTAAACTTTTGCTGGTGATAATTTTTAATACCTGGTCAATGCAAGTGCTGATGATTTGGCCCACTCCACATCGACTGCACTGTAACTGAAAGTCAGGGTGAGCTGTACTGCTCACTCTTCGTCCCTCATCGTCAGAACCCCGTCGTCAGTTGTAAATGTGACATTTGAGTTTTCTTCTATCAAACTGCTGGACCAATTCCAATAACATTTCATGTGTGTGATGACTGAGGAAGAGCAATTCAGTTTTGTTAGAACTGATGTAGGGAGGAATGGTGAAAGTGCCCCAAATTTAAAAAAATCTTCTCATGATCCGATAGAAGGCATAACTTGATATTTGGTATTCAACTTAATTTTGAGGTGTACACTGAGTTTGTTCAAGAGAGGTTTGGGAGAGAGAACATTTTCAAAGGCAAACTTTTTGTTCCCGACTAACCTGTCAATTTTCAAAACCGATGGGCCGATTTAAACCAATATGGGTATGTACAATTATTGGGTCTTAAGCACTTCTATCCTGCAAATGGAAACTTTCCAGGATTGCTTTACGAACCCCAAGAGCTAAACGTAGAACAATTTTCAAACATCCATATTTCCATAGCCGCAGGGACCAAAGAACTGTTTTTGGTGTAAAACATCCCCAGGATCAGTAGAATCGAATCAGAAAATTACAATTGATCATAAGATAAGGTACTCAAAGGGTATCGAAAAAATGCGAAATCAGCATATTTTTAAAAATAAAAAAAATCGTCTTCTTCAGAAGCACTAGTCAGAATCTTTTGATAGTTGATATAAAACATCATTTGGAGGACCAGATGCTAATTTATTCAAATCAAGCCCCTGTTTTCAAATTTGGTCTTTGAATTCTAACTTGGTGCATTTTGAGAAAACCTCTTTAAAAATCTTCTTCATATCCCTCAGTCAGAGGCTTTTATATTCATTATACAAATTCCCCCAGGCGTGGAGAGGGGGTCCTATTCAAATGTGTCGAAATGAAGTCATTGAGTTCTTATTTGGTCCAAATTGTAACATTGTACAATATGAGGAATTGTTCTTTGAAAATCTTCTGTTCCACTAGTCAAAGTCTTTCGATATTTAGTGTACATCATCGTTAAAAGAGTTTGTTTTAACATTTTAAGATGAGGAATATCTTTTTAGAAATATTTTTCTTCAGATCCATCAGTCAGTTGTTTTTATAATTGGTGTACAGAAGCCCTTATAGGAGTCCGATTCAAGTTTGTTCAAATCAGTTCCTTGTATTCATATTTGGGCTCCTTATCGGCAACCGAATTTAACTTAATGGAATATGAGGGAACTTGTTTAACCCTTTACCTAACGAATCGCCCACATCCGCCCGCGTAATATGCGAATTCAGCAGTTGAAAAAATATTATTTTTCAAAAAATTTCAACAAAACCATTTCATGTGACCCACTCGTTGGAACGAGCTCGTCGAGTCCGTTCCAACGAGGGTTTCACATGATATGGTTTTGTTGAAATTTTGTGAAAAATTTGAAAAAATGATATTTAAAATAATTCCGACGGAGAGTCTCGTAAACAATCGAATGTAGATATCTCGTCTTGTCAGTCTCGAACCCGTGCAGCACTGGAACTTTGATAGAGAATAGCGATTCTCACGAAATTCCTTAATGTCGGTAGTCAAACTGGCTTTATAGATGAAATATTTCCCGACCTTATTATAATATGTTTACTTTAAACCTTTACCTAAGGTAACGGCCAAAACCGGCCAGCGCTATTCTCAAAAATCGCCAATTAATTTTCATTATTTTTTACATTTTTTTTTGTCTCAAAAACATAGGTTATGACCCCTCGTTGGAACGAGCTCGTCGAGCTTGTTCCAACGAGGGGTCATAACCTATGTTTTTGAGACAAAAAATGAAAAAAATTAGTTATTCAAGAATTATTTTTGCAATTGTCGTCTGCTTTTCAGGTTAGGTAAAGGGTTAAATAATCAACAAACATACTCAATTTGCTTCTATTTTGGTTCTCCAATTTACCAATTTTCACTCATTTCCTTCGTTTGGGAGGTCAAATGTTATAGCCCCCCCCCCCCCCCCTGTCGGAGAGGTCAGCCCCTGTCGAGAAATCCCTGGCGCCACCCCTGGTATACAGCATCTTTAGGAGGGTCAGATTCAAATTCACTCAAGTCCCCGAGTTCGTATTTGAATCTTCGTAAACACATTCGCCAGTCAGAGTCTGTTGATATTTCGTATGTTACTCAAATTTACTCAAGTCCCCGAGTTCGTATTTGAATCTTCGTAAACACATTCGCCAGTCAGAGTCTGTTGATATTTCGTATGTTACTCAAATTTACTCAAGTCCCCGAGTTCGTATTTGAATCTTCGTAAACACATTCGCCAGTCAGAGTCTGTTGATATTTCGTATATGACATCCTTTGTAAGGTCAAATTAAAGTTTGTTGAAATCAAGGTTTTGTTAATCAGGTCTTCAGTCATTTTAACCATTTTATCTTTTTCGCACAGTATTCTGTCGAAATTGGTATTTTCAGTTGATATAAAGTATTTGAAATAATGCAATTTCCTTGTCGGAACTCTGAAGTGTTTGGCAAATCACTCACTGCCTTTCTGAGTGGGAAAAAGGTAAGTAAGTTACGGAATTATTGTTAAAAAGCCTGTCGTAACTGGTTGAGTGACAGAAGCTATTATCGGGGTTTTCAAAAATGTGGGTACCAGTGCAAAATCCAACATTTTCCTTGTTCGTGTTTCATATTCAGTCAAACGCAAATAATATTTTGTTTACATGAATTTGTTTATTACAGATTATTGGAGAGTGTCTATGGGCGCCCTCCAATCATGTGTAAAAAAACAGAGTTTGATTTCCATGTTCAGACTAACAAAAATAATCTATCCCTCAACGAGTTAAATCACATTATGTAGAATCAAGAGGCCCTTGCCAGGTGAGGACGTCAGGTCCCCTGGGTTTCCTTTTAACAAAAAAGTAATGCACGGTAACGTAAATGTCGATTGTTAAACAACCTAAATCTGTATTGTATATTATGTTTTAATTTTGTTTCAAAGTTGTTTGCCTCTCACCAGATACACACCTCACATAAAATATGTATTATTAACCCTTTACCTAACATGAAAAGCGGACGACACTTGCAAAAAAAAATCTTCAATAACTATTTTTTTTTATTTTTTGTCTCAAAAACATAGGTTATGACCCCTCGTTGGAACGAGCTCGTTCCAACGAGGGGTCATAACCTATGTTTTCGAGACAAAAAATGAAAAAATAATACAAATTAATTGGAGATTTTTGAGAATAGCGCTGGCCGGTTTTGGACGTTACGTTAGGTAAAGGGTTAATGACTGAAGGGTGGGAAAGCAACGGCATGCACACAAACTGTCGGGGGGAGGGGGAGATACGCAATTGAGACTGATATTCCATGATGTCTATTGCGATGATGATGATGATGATGATGATGACTTTATTCAGCAGTATACATTACAATAATTAAAGAAAAAAGACACTAAATATAAAGGAACGAACAGAAAAATACATGATATGTAGGAAACATTCAAATGGGCTGTCTGCATACTGCTAGGAGAAGTCATAGCCAAACTGACTGTCTTCCGACTTCCCCTTGAAGTAAAATTATGATGAAAAGAAAAACGGTTGTGCATGCTGATTTGGTGAGCAGGAAATGTTACAGTGTCAAAGGTTATTGAATTCGAGGTTAATTTGGGGTGCAATGCAAAGCCAGGACCAAAGGATTTAGTAATATCAAAATGTGATGCTAAGATAAATTGTGAGATTTAACTGTTCTCTTCGCTCGGAACACCTCATTTACTATACTGTACTGTACTGTACTGTACTGTACTGTACTGTACTGTACTGTACTGTACTGTACTGTGCTGTACTGTACTGCACTGTACTGTACTGTAGTACTGTACTGTACTGTACCATTCCATACTGCACCGTACTGCACTACATTGTATTGTACCGTACCGCACTTTATTATGCTAGTAAATTTGTTTATCCAATCAAATGAAGTTACTAGGAGACATAGACTCCGCAATATTAGGTTCAGGATGGCTGAAAAGCACCCAATATTAATTTAATATTTAATATTAGGTGCCCGTCAGCCATTTTGTTTTATCATTATATCCACACGCCTCAGCTTTTAATTTACACGTACGTACATGCTGTAGCGCAGTCGTACAGAAGACCCACCATATAAAATAGCCCCGTCACATAAACATTGCATCCGATTGAATTAAACTTAAACTGTTATAATAAAATGCCAAACCAGCCCAAAACATTGGCGGTTATAGAGCAAGTCACGAGTGATTTATTGGAAAGCAAAATTACTCCCCTTGTTGCGTATGTAAACATCGTCTGCTTTGTTTACATTTTTCGAGAAGTGCGCATCATTTAACTATTCGTTGAGTTAACATCCCCAATGACATTTTAGCATGCCGTGCATAATAAATACGTTACAGGGCGTTTAGTTAGCAGATACGGTGCCATATACGGGTCAGAGAAAACAATATTAGGTACTAAATTTGCGATCGTTAACAGTTGCCTTGTTTAAGGCAAATTTTAACGATTACAGGTTTAGTAAATAAACCTCTCGTGTATCCACGACGGCACTGTATAAATAATCAATAAACCAGATAAAACTCATTCCATCTCAGTTCAAATCGTAAATCAGTTTGTAATTTAAACAACACGTCATCCGAAACACGGTCTGCTGTAAACACACGTGAAATATCCAGAAAAATGAAGCGGCTTGCTCGTCACTCCGTTGATGAAGCAGTTACGAAACGGACGACGTCATTGCAAATATTTTGCGTTGTGACGTCAGACGGTAACATTTGTCGCTTGAGCCGTAAACATAGAATATACTAAGCGAGCTCTCGTCCAATCAGAGGAGGGGGCTTTTAGTCTCATTGGAACATATTTCCATCGGTAATTCCCCACCATACGAAAATTGTCCCCGTAAAAGCTTGTAACGCAAATTAACTGGCAGGTGTGTGTTCGGGTCCATAATATTCCGTCAGATAGAAGAGTCTGATTGTCCCATAGAGTGTATTGTAATAACATACAGGCAAGTGCATTATCGTAGTGGGAACGTTTGGATTGTACTCTATTTTTGAAAGGGAGGGATGATTATTCATACTCATATTTCAAGTCTACAGTGGCAACATAGTTTTAAATCCCGGGGTTTGGTGAGGAAAATGAATGCTATTATAGAACATATAAAGTTTGCTGGGTGTTCTGTAGGGATAAAGTGTATTTATTAGTATGTTTATTAATCGACAATTGAATGTTTTGTTGGTAAGCAGATGATCAGCCCAGGCTTATTAAGTAATACGACGATAAATCTTGAAGCTGTCAGCGACCTTGAAAAATGCGCCGATCGATTATTTATTTATTTATTTAGTGGTGTTTAAGGTCACATACTTATGCACAATGGCTAATCGTGACCGTGACAGTTTTAAGGGTGGAGGAAGCCGGAGTACCCGGAGAGAACCACCGAGCAACCGCCGATCGATTAATTGTTAATGTATCTGTAATGGACACACGCACTGCAAAATATGAAGGTTCGGCTTATTTAACTTTTTAAAGGCCTATTGACACTATGAATGTTTTTCTTTGTCCCAGAAAGCTTTGACTACGTTTTTGAACAATTCTTGACAGGGTCAGCTATCAAAGAAAACTTTGATCAAAAACGTTGACAAACTTTCATGGAATAGAACTTAGTCAGATTTTTGTCAAGCTTTGGTGGTAAACAGCCAATCAGAGTTAAGTTTAGGATCGATGTTGTTTACAAAACGAAAGCACATGGTAAAAGGCGGGAAAGCTAAAAATAGTTAGCTAGATGAGCAAGAGAAAATTGGTGTGGACAAATGAAATAGTTGATAAGTTTATTGAATTGGTAGAGAGTAGAGAAGTAATCTGGAAAATCAAATCACGGAAATACAATGACAATGATAAAAGAAGTGATGCTGTTAGCGAGATAAATGAGATTTGTCATTGCTCACAAATCAGTGGTTGGTATCGGTTTAAATACATTTTTCCATATTTATATCTCTGTTTCATACCTCCAATAAACAACTTCTTATTGTATGTAATACCTGTTTATATCAAAGTTACGCCAATTTCTTTGACAAGCTATCAAAAAACTTTGATAGTGTCAACAGACAACTTTGACACTTTAAAGTTTCCGTAGTCAAAGATTTCTGTGTCAAAGTTTATGATGGGAAACTTTGATAGTGTCAACAGGCTTTTAGTGCGTGTTATGTTCTGTATATGAAATCGAGTAATTGTTGCTTTGGATGTTATGAGGATTTGTGCTTTCCAATAAATGTGTTCAGCGCTCATTATTTCTCAGGTACGATTGTTTATTTGTTGAATCGTATCTTGACATGTGTAATGAAGTACAACCATGATGGAAAGCCATTGCGGAATGGCAATGCTATCGATTTTTTTTCCATCTCTCCATCCTTAACCCCCACCATTAGACTGTTTCTGTGTTGATGGAGATGCATGCTTTTCTATCAGTAGGTTCTGCCCATCAACTAGTGGTAGTGGTTTGTGAATATGGGCCATTACCCTGTTTTTTCTCTATAATTTAGGAACCATTTGTTGTTTCTTTCGGAAGCCACCTTTGGATTGGTCGATTTGAGGCTGACGGTTCTTTATGAATAGAGATTTTGACCATACTTGTTTGTGAAGAGCGGTTGTTATACATTAATGTCTATCCAACCCGATTGCTGTAACGTCAGCGAAAAACGTCGCGAACTTAAACTGACGTCTCCGCCTCTAAGGTGACGCCAAGTCAATCAACGCCGCGGTAACACCTCTCAATCCATGACGTTTGATGGCATGAAAGTTGTTGCGCGCTGTCTGCAGTCAGAGCATATATAGAATATACCCATAGTAGCTTGGTGTACCAAATGTTCACCACGAGTGGTGAAGTGGTGTTAACCGTGAGCCTTCGGCGCGCGGTTAACACCGCTTCACCACGAGTGGTGAACATTTAGTACACCAAGCTACTTTGGGTATATTTTATTTATACCGTGATCGTCAGATTATTAAGAGTCGCTATTATGTTTTCTCGATTTTACTAAGCTCCAGACGTACATACGAGCGAATCTGTTTTGTTTACACGACCATCGGTGAGCGGTACTTCAGCTGTCAATTTTATCGCCGAAAAGAAATGAAAAAAACAGAAACTGAGCCTGTTTCGTTTTAATAACATAATAACATACTATTTCGAGTTATGCATGCTTTATTGACATGAGATAATGCATGTTTGTTAATTTTTGGCATCTTATGAGGTAAACCCATTTAAAAACGTAATAAATAATTGTCACTTCCATTTCACTCTTCGAGAGGCGACGTGCGGTAAATTTACGATAAATTTAGACAAGTTTGCATTCAGGTCGACGTCATCAAAGGTTAACGGGGACGTAGTTCTACTGTAGGTGTAAATTTTTACTAATGAAATCCCATTGCTGGCGTGTTCACCACGGTTGGTGTGTAAAGCTAAACTTTATGTCATAGGCTTTTCATTTATAGCAGAATAGGTTATCATGGTATAAAACAGCTTTCACATTATCAAACGTCATGGCGTTTACCATAAACAAAAATCACTATAGGGGCGTAGGTATCTTGGCATCGGGGATTTCTGAATAAAAATCCGATGGCCCATTAGACACAATCCAATCTCTCTCGATAGACAGTTGCATGATTCCGACTTTCCAAATCCACACATTGTTGGTTTTTAACCCTCTTTGTAGACGCAATGGAAAACTGCCGGGGCTGTTCCCAAACCAGCGTTGCAGTGTGAGTTTTTCTGTTTCTGTTTCTCTCAGAATATCGACTTGGAATCCCGTACAGGATATCTTTTAGCAAATAAAGAAAATACTCTACGATGCCTGATACCTGACGAAACCAACTGAAACTCTTAAGAGGGTCCAACCGGTGACGTGGGCATCGTCTTCCGGTTACTTAACAATCCCAAGAGAAACGACCTATGTCCTTCGAGGTCGTTGAGCTTGATGGGATCTCGGTGTACATTGTCCTTTGTAATGGATGCGACTGCTTTTTAACAATTTTGAGGTGTGGAGCGTAAGAATATGATACAGAAACAGACATGTGTTTATCTACAGCAGCCCGTTTCGGATGTCAATTTTGAACGCTATGTCACCAGGAGAGCCAAGAAGCAAAACAGGCCGAAGTGTTCTTCGCCCCGTTTGGCTTCTCGGCTGTCCTAATGAAATGGCATTCAACACTGACATCCTGAAACGGGTTGCACATCATTCGTCGCATCGCGCATGTGGCTAGCATAAAAATGTAAATCTGACTTCCTAGCAAACATCTTGGTTCAGACATGCTCCTGTTATTTTGGATTTAGAGCTGAAACATTCAAGGTTTTCGCAGCAATAAGTCGAAATGGAAACATTTATAGCTACTATGTCTGCATTCTAGAGACCTACCGAACAGAAGTTGCAGTTTAACCCTTTACCCATCGTAGTGAACAAAACGGGCCAGCGTTATTCTAAAAAATCGCCAACTAATTTTCATTATTTTTTTCAGTTTATGTCTCAAAAACATAGGTTATGACCCCTCGTTGGAACGAGCTCGTCGGGCTCATTCCAATGAGTGGTCATAACCCATGTCTTTGAGACAAAAAATGAAAAACATTTGTTATTTAAATGGTTGAATGCTAGAAGCCACTATCAGGGCTTTAAAAAAATGAGGGTACCAGAGTAAAAGCCAAGGTTTTCCTTTCTCATGTTTTATATTCAGTCAAATGCAAATAAAATTTTGTTTATATAAATTTGTTTTATCACAAATTATTGAAGAGTGCCTATGGGCACTCTTCAGTAATTCGTATAAAACAAATTTTGATGGACAAATTCAGACCACCAAAATATTGTAGCCCTCAACCAGTTAAGAATTTAGTTTGCAAGTGTCGTCTGCTTTGCATGATAGGTAAAGGGTTAAAACATCGTCTGGTACTTGCTAAAGACTCTGATACATATGAACTATCATTTTTCATCGATAACGTTTTTTTTTCGATATTCAGAAGAATTTACATTATTAACTAAACATTTGATGGATCGTTATGTTGACTAACACCGCAATTAGTTTTAAAATACCCCGATGATATCCTATCGATTTGGCTTTCATGTGATCACTTGAAAATTTTATGATTTGATATTGCATTTTCCAATTTCTTTCTCTCAAATTCTTAACACCAGAAGAACATGTGTACGTACCAGCCCTGTTATGGTGCGTTTTGTGTTACACAATCCATAACCAATAGACAACGCTAAATATTCCATACCATTAACATAAATTATGATGGACATGGTCTGCCCACCTGATGCTGCAATAACAGTGACTTGTGTAAACCCGTATGTAAACGACCCTTGCAGGTGACATATATCACATATACGCATTTACTTGAGCTTGCAGGTATATACGACCTAATTGCCATTTCTTCTGCTAAGGTGTGTTCATGTATAACTTCTGCACCGTAAATATTCGAAATGCTTCATGACTAAGTGTCAACAAGTATCCAAACACATTGATGGTCATATAATTATTGTCAGATGATACATCATCATTTTATAGTTATCCTAACAAAACCCTTGCGGTAGGCGCGTAGCCATGATTCTATAACAGGGGGTGCCCTAGTAAGCTGTTTTTGTTGTTGTTGTTGTTGTTGGGGGGGGGGGGGGGGGCAAAGATGATATTTGAAAATCCGTTGTGTGGGTTTGCGGGTGCCCCCCCCCCCCTAGTCCTGACAAGTACCCTCCGGTGGTTGCCCCTCCTCCCAACAACAAGGGGCAAAGGGCAAAGCGCCCCCAAGTCAACTGTGCAAAATTTAGGGCAGTAACAGTGAATCTGCAGCGTGTGTAGTCCCCATATTGACAAGAGTTTGGGTCTCTATGTTGTGTGAAGCTTGCATTGGCCAATGATTTTTGGGGGGAGATGGAGGGGCAGCGACAACGTAAGGGAGCCAAACTCCTCCTCCTTCGCCACCCCCCCCCCCCCCCCCCCCCCCCCCAGCTACGCTACTGCGTACGTATGCTATACGTTTCTGAGGCACATTGTGAACTATCATGTGTGAATTTGTCGGTCTCTTTAGCATGTGCTGTATGAGTCGTGCTTAAATAGTTAACGCTTTCATCAACACATCTGGGTACGATCAGCAAACAGCCTCTGAAACGTGAAGTATCTTAGTGTACTCTCCTCGGCCAAAGAAGAAAAGCTTGTATGAAATGGTGGTGAGTGGAACTTCGGTGAATGGAACAATTTGATTTGTTCATTTTTCTAATGGAGGTATTCAATTGGTCAAGGCTAGAAACGTAGCAGAGTCGGAATAGTGAGGACTGGACAAAATTCTAAGGTGAAGCGTAGCTAGAATAGCTCTTAGAATAGATAAAACGCAGATAATTCTTGGAGAATCCGCCCAGATAAACAGAGTGTTATGTGGTATTTGATTATTTTTTTTCCGGCACTCCCATTGTTAGAATTCAATATTAAGCAGCGAAACAATTTTTTAGCACATAGTGTTTCTTAGCTTCACATACAAACGTTCTTTAAGAAGCCAGGCTGGTAGCAACCACGTAAAAACCAAGATGACGGCCCCAGCATACAAAATGGACGACGGAAACAGGTACCACTCTAACAACACGCGCTGCGCATGCGCACCGGCACCACACATGACTATGGAAATATCGCCAGAAAGCTTTTCCGAGCTTCCATGACAATCCAACATGGAGTCGCTGGGTCACGTGGCTATGACGTGATATGTGGTCCACCACATGATATCCAACTGATGGAGCCCAAGTCATCCCTGGTATCCTACTTACAGGATATCGCCTAAGTTGGTTTTCTAGTAATGTATGCCTCAAATGCTCACGGAATATAGCTCTGCTATTGTTTACCCTGAGTTCGCGAAATATATATTTTAGTTAGCTAAAATAGCCTAAATGTTGAAATGTTGTCCTCTTAATACAATATAAAATGGCCCTTATGAGCTAATTGGTGTAATATATAGAACATGTGGGATACCACACGTGGAACCCTCAATATAAATACAGAAGTGTGTGCTTTAACCCTTTTCCCAACGCGCACAATATGAAAAGTTAGTATTTTAAATATTATTTTTTACACCTTAAAAAGATATCAATAACTCGTTCCAATTAGGGGTTCATGACGTGGTTTTGTTGACAGTTTTTGAAAAAAAAATTTTTTTAACTGCTCAACCGATTCGGCAGGTAATGGGGTGAACAAGTACTTAACGAACGGCCCTTTCAACTGCGTAACATACAAATTAAACACTTGGATTTCTTTTTAAAACATTGCAACTACATTATATCATGTGATCCTCTCATTGGAACTAGCTCGTCGAACTAACAGTCACACAATATGGTTTTGTTGATATTTGGGGGAAAACGTTTGAAAAAATAATTTATATAATAAAAGTTGATATCCCTGGTGATGGGTAATGGGTTAAACCCTTACCTAACATGAACAGCAGACGACACTTGCAAAACAAATTCTTGAATAACTATTTTTTTCATTTTTGTCTCAAAAACATTAGTTATGACCCCTTATTGGAACGAGCTTGTTCCAAAGAGGGGTCATAACCTATGTTTTTGAGACAAAAAAGGAAAAAATAATGAAAATTAATTGGTGATTTTTGTGAATAGGGCTGGCTGGTTTTGGCCATTACGTCGGGTAAAGGGTTAAACAAGAACGTCAAAGTTGATCACTATTTTTTTTATCCGGGATGAACGACACTTCCGACAGCCGGATCACATCGTGTCGGGAGTTGGTCACCAATGACCTCAAGGCTAGGGACCAGTAAATCCAAATGTGCTTTTTCTATGAAATCACATGGTAGTGGGAAAAAACGAAATTTGGATGCAGAACATATTGAACGGTGGGTCATGCTCGTTTGGTGACACTTAAGCGGATCAGTGGCTATTATTTTCTTCCAAACGTGCGTGATGAGATGTGGATACTGTTATTAGTTGTGAATAATTGGGCTATTGTATTCAGTTTGACATAGTTGTGGACTAATCATCCACTCCGTAAACTAATGTTTCCAGGCGGATATAATCATAAATAAACATTTACCAACGATATTATGCTTTCATTTCTTTCGCACAAAACACATGTATTCGGGACGCAAAAGATTATCTCACACAGTTTAGAAAACAAAGATATCAAAACCGTTATATTTGACAAGTCATCTCCTCCAGGTAAAATACTTCGATAATAAATGGTATCAGAAAAAGTGCAACTTTCCGCGGCAGAAATCCTGATAAAATCTTTCCATAATGAAAATGATACCGAGCAGCCCTCTTCATCCCACATTTTGTAGCAACTTTACTTGACATCAAGACATTTGGAGACTAGTGTAGCGAAGTTGACCGATTTTTACGTGTAAAACTGGTTTGTTAAAGTCCCGATTGATAAAGTATTCCAATTGCATCATCGAGGAATGCCTTCGTCGACGCATTCCTTGATGGTATAGTTGGAATATTAGTCGATCGGAATTATAGTTAAAATTCCTACTTTTTCAAAATTCATTTTTAGATAAATGCATATAATAGTCGCAACGCATGGGTTTCTCATTTTCGTATTTCACCAACACGACTCCACTAAGTTCAAAAAGAGATACGTAAGTCTTAATCAAGAAATAATAATAATAATAATAATAATAATAATAATAATAATAATAATAATAATAATAATAATAAGATCTGTCCCATAAGGTCCAGATAAAGGGACCAAAGTAACAAATGAAGAAATTGCTCTATTAAAAGCTTTCGGCCAAAGGCCTTCAACAGTTTTGCTAGCTTCAGAAAATACTATTTTGATTGATTGATTGATTGATATTTTATTTGCCAATACACTAAAATATAGCAATATATACTTTATAGTACATGTAATAAAAATTTTGAATTTCAACAAGAAGAAATATTGCCTATTGTACATTAAATTACAAAAAAAATCCAATTAATTGTTACATTGTGTACTGGCAGGGGAAGGCATAGCCAGATTGGCTGTCTTCCTGCCTTTTCCTTAGAAGGAAGAAAAAGAAAGAGGAAGAAAGATCAACAGAAAGAGAAAGAGGTGGATATTACACTTCAGCATTTGAGAATTCCAGTTACTGTGTCTTCAATGGGTCTCATACAGCATGCGCGCAAATTGTCGCTGATGGCCAACAGCGAAATGTCGCTCTCTTAATTCTGCTGACACCATTCCTCCCGTTATCATGAAAATAGTACAAAATTGAGAAGATCTATGAAATGGTTGGTGGGAGCTGAAAGAGAGGCGACATGGACGAGATAACCAGACAACAAGAACAATTACTGTGGACAACAGATCGTTAACCGTTTACCAAGGTAACCCCCGAAACCACCCCGCGCCCTTAATAGAAGTCCCTATTCACATTTTTGTTTGTTTTCACACTCTGCCTCAAAACCACAGCATTTGGTCCCTCACTGGATCGATCTCGCTGCGCTCGCGCCAATGGGATGGGACGGGGGGGGGGGGGGGGGGTGTGCATGAGCTATGTCCTTGAATTATAGGTTGAGAATGTCTAGTTTTCAAAAACTACGCCAAGAAGGCAATGTGAGCGGTGCTAGACATTTGATTAATTTTTATGGCATCCAGATCAGAGGAGACAATCCGGACAATAAGGGTTTGAACAGGAAATGTCTTCGCAATTAGAGGAAAAAAACATTATTTATAGCTTTTTCCTGAATTCTTTCCTATTCTCTGTATTTCTGATGTCTAATTCTAGCTCATTCCATAGCTTTGGTAGCGCAAATACCGGTAGTTTATCCAGAGTCTTGGTTCTAGTTTTGTGTCTGTGCAAAAGACATGCCTGGCGAGTATTCATATTAGATTGGTTAGTTGAGAAGAAGTTTACAAATGAACCCAGAAGGTTTCCATGATGCCAATCAAACATGAATAATAAGGCGTGTAGTTTGTATAAGTCTTTTAGCTTCAATATACTATCATTAATAATAGGGGGTCAGTGTAGGCATTGTATTTCTTATTATTTATTATTCGTAAAGATCGTTTCTGCAGTTTTTGAAGGCGATCACAGGATTTGGACGCACTCCATAAAGGAATTCCATAGATGAAATGGCTCTGTATCAAAGTAAAATATAAAGTTTTCATAACATTATGAGGGAGAAACTTTTTGGCTTTATTGAGAACGAAGTTGGCAAGTCCGACTTTCGTGCAGAGGTGAAATATATGGGCGTTGTCATCAATATTTATACCAAGAAACTTTAAGGACTTCTCACTTTCTCCACTGTCAACCTTGCAGATTGCCCGATTGTTTATATAGACATTCTGATGAGTGACATTCCTTTCTCTATGGCCTGGATTAAGTAAAATGTATTTCGTTTTCTTTTCGTTCAGGGCTAGGTGATTGGCTGCTTACCAGTCAGATATATTTTGTACTTGCTCATTGAAATCTGAGATTAGGGCATTTATCTCCGCTCCAGACTTATATGCTTCTGTGTCATCGGCAAACGATAAGACGCTTAATGTAGTTGAATTACTTATGTCATTAATGTATATTAAAAATAAAATGGGACCCAATATAGAACCTTGTGGAACTCCACATATCAGTTTAGTTAGATTTGATTTACTATCATCAAACGATTCATACTGATTCCTGTTCTTTTGATAGCGTTTGAACCAACTAATAGCGTTACCTCTTATTCCATAATGTTCAAGGTTTTGGAGAAGGATGTCGTGACTTATTGTATCAAAGGCTTTAGAAAGGTCAAGAGAGATAGCTAAAGTGGTGTCCTTACTGGCTTTGTTATTTTCGACGGCGACATGTTTTAATCATTGCATAATTGGATGTAGTGTGTTGTGCTGCTTCCTAAAACCATATTGGTGGTGATAGAGGATATCAAATTTGTTCAGAAATTTCATCAATCTGTCAAACATAAGTTTTTCTAAAATCTTTGAAAAGACAGGCAAAATACTCATTGGTCTATTATTTGTGAAGTTGTTTTCATCGCCTGATTTAAAAATTGTGATTACTTTTGCAATTTTCATTTTGTCAGGAACTTATTCCCTGGCTGAAGGAAATGCTCATAATATGAGCAAGAGGGTCGGCAACCGAATCTATCGAGTGTTTAAGGATACTCGATGAAATATTTTCACAGTCCTGACTTGCTTTAGGCTTCATTTTAGTTACGATATTTATAATTTCAAAAGACGACGTTGGTAGAACAAACATATTATCTGGGAGTGGAGATTTCATGAATTCCACCAAAGGTTTTCGGGGATTCGTCATTTGTTTTGATGTCTCGTGTCCTATTTTTGCAAAGAAAATGTTGAATTCCTGAGCGATTTCGTTCGGGGTATTTATCTTTTTTCACCGAGCTTAAAAAAAGAAGGTAAATTACTTTTATTTTTGTTTCTGTTCAGAGCTTTATTTAGAATTTGCCACGTTTTTCGCAGATTACTTTTATTTTCCAACAGGACATTTTCGTAATACATACCTTTGCTTTGTTTTTTAATTCTGTTAAACAATCGACAGTAATTTTTGGAGTTTCTTACATTAAATTCTGTCAGACTTCTTATTTTTTTATGAAAAATTTATTCTTGTTGTTGGCTGAGATTAAAAGACCTTTCGTCATCCAAGGCTGTCGCTTTATGTGTTTCTTATTCCGTTTTTCACTTTGCAAAGGAAATGCTGATTCAAATGCGTTCATAACAATGTTTAAGAAGTGTTCATAGCAGCCTTGGGACAGTTGGAATCCATAACTGGTGAAAAGTCACACTGGGACAGCAATACTTTGAAATATTCGATACTGGTAGGGTTTATTTTCCTGGATAGAAGTGGCCTTGTACTATCTGATGGCATAATTAGAGATTCAGCATAAAAGATTCCAAAATGATCGGATACACCAGTGAGAATTATGCCGGATTTGAAAGAGTTTATTAGATTGTTTGAAAATATATTGTCTATGAGCGTCGCAGAACGATCAGTCACTCTGGTTGGTTTGGTATTTATTCATTTATTTATTTATTGGTGTTTAAGGTCACATACTTATGCACAATGGCTAATCGTGACCGTGACAATTTTAAGGGTGGAGGAAGCCGGAGTACGCGGAGAGAACCACCGAGCATCGACGAGCAACTGTCAGCTCCCCAACATTCTAACTCTGTTCAAGCTCCGCTCAAGCAGGGTTACAGCGGTTGAAGACATGTGCACCATCGACGTGCAGTACGCCTTAGTACAGGGCGTCATCGTGCCCCCATTTAGGCAACCGGGATAAAGTGCCTTGCCCAAGAACACAAAGCGGGTCGTCCCGGACGGGGATCGAACTCGGGACCTCTAGCTTAGAAGTCCAACAGTCTACCACTGAGCCACCGCGCTCCCCAGGTTGGTTTGGTAATGGCAGGCATAAATCCCTCACTAAACATTAAATCTATGAACGCATCAGTTTTCGAGTGGGAAGCTACTTTTAAAAGGTCAATATTGAAGTCGCCCATATTAAAGCTGTTTTCTTTTCCTTGTTAAGTATATCAGTTATGTAATTGGACTTTGATTGGAAAATATCTATATCCGTTTTGGGGGCCGTGTTTGGTCGATATATTACATCAATAATTCTCGACAGATTTTTATCCTTTTTTCTGTAATAATATGACTCAAGCACATGTGGTTTGAATATAGAAAGATCTCGTCGAATAATGGAGTTTAAGTCATTTTTTATAAATAGTCCTACTCCACCTCGACCATCGTCATCAATGGGTCTAGTATGTTTTTGTAATGGGTGATATCCTTCTAGTGTATAAGATATATTGGAAGGGACCTGAAAGACTTCTGTAAGACCTATAACATCGAATGTATTTTCATTGCTGTTTTGTTCAGACAGCAGGTGATTAAGAGGGTCCCAATGGGCATTAAGGCTTTGGCAATTGAGGTGAAAAGCACAAAAAGATCCGCGCATGTCCCTGAGTTCAGATTGCAACTCAATAGGAAGGAGATATTTACAATCGGTAATGTTATATATAGATGGGGAATCACTATCTGTGTTGGATATGTTGGTCCTATCATTCATCAGATAATTGAAATATAAAGTGTGTAAAAGAAGATATCCTTTCTCATTGCATTGGTTAAATGTGATCAAAAGGAGGGTAGTAACAGCAGTGAATATCAATACTCCATAGAAAACGGAATTCATTATTATATACTCGGTTGAATGCAAATTACACAATAAAGGCAGAGAAAGGACGTTAGACGTCGAATCACCTTTTACGTAATTAAAGCGTCAGCGAATGTAATTTTTATTGTTCCGTGTGTTAAATCCTGTCCCATTTCTCGGTTCCAATTTCGTACACCAGTAATCTTCACGCATGAGTCTGAGTTGCTCACCCCCATTTACTTTCTCAAGAATACTGGAGTAAGCGTCTTTCAGTGACTGTCCCGATCTGGAAATGAAATGTGGATGTAACTGGGCATATGATCGTGCAACCTAATGCCCCTGAGGTGTTCAGTTAATCTCAGATTAACTCAACACCTCAGGGACATTAGGCCTTTGGCCGAAAACCTTTAATAGAGCAATTCCTTCATCAATAAAAAGATTATGTGATTCGTAATTCAGAGATCAGTCAGTCAAGTGATACGTAAGCCTTAAGAGATACTTAAATCTTAATTACACGTAAATCTTAATTAAGAGTAAGTCCGAATTGAGAGATACTGTAAGCCTGTATAAAGAAGTACTATGAGTGCTACTTCAAGTTTGTCTTAATTCAAAGATACGTAAGGCCAATTTAAGAGATAGTGTAAGTCATAATTCAGATATACCATAAGTCTTCAATTTAACCCATTACCCAATGCAGACGATATCAGAATTTATCATTTTAAATTTTTCAAAAAAGTTCAGGACAACTATATCATGTGACCCCTCATTGGAACGAGCTCGATGAGCTCGTTCCAAAGAGGGGTCACATGATATGGTTTTGTTGAAATTCTTTGAAAAATAGTATTTTTTCAGCTGCTAAATTTGCATATTACGCAGGTGGTTGTGAACGATTCGTTAAGTAAAGGGTTAAATACACTATAAGTCTTAATTAGGAGGTTCTAAGTCTTAGTTAAGAGATACGTCGTAAGTACTAATAAGCGATAATAAGTCCAAATTGAGAAACAATGTATTTCTGAATTAAGAATTACTGTAAGTTTTAATTCAGATCATGTATGGCTTAATGAAGAAACAAGCCTCAACTCAGAGATACGTAAATCGCAATTAAGAGATAATAAGTCTTAATTCAGATATACTTTGGGTCTTTAATTAAGAGATAATTATGAAAAACCTTTCTCAAGAGTGACACTAATGCGCTCCCTTATAATCACTCTTCCAGTTCACATCTTGAAAAGCAGGTCTGAATTGATGCTTTTCTTGCGACTCTTAGCATCTTGTCAGCCTATCCCAAATTGCTTCTAAATTGGAGTGGAGGTTAGTATTGTGGCAATGAACGGCATTTTCATATTTTTCTCTTCTGTCGCCACAAAGAGAATCCTTGCGTAAACAAATTAAATATCATTTCCATTGATGATACTACGTATCTTGTCACTAACAGTTTGCTCAAATCTTACGAATTTTCCCTTTGTTGGGATTTCCTCTTAACGTGCTGAGTGTTTTCAAAAATATTTTTCATCAAATCTAGTCAAAACTGCTGTGTATACTTAAAGTTCCTTGCAATTGCTTATGAGAGAATTCTCTTACATCCTTAAGAACAATAGATATCCATTATATATTCACTGGAAAAGTATACACAATGTGAAGAATAAAGTAATACTGAATGCGCAGTATTGTAAAACATTGTAAAGGCTTATTTGTTTTATTCGGTGAAGATGAAGCCGTTGTATTTGCAGTCTCAGCAAAATCTTTCACAAGAGATTGTATCGCACCGGATCATAGCATCTCCTTTAAATTAACTAAATAACAACGCTGCATATTCTTTATCTAATGCACCATCCGTAAATATCCATTTGTTGTGTTCATGAAAAGCCTGCGAGCATTTTGCTTTTGAAAAATTTACCTTTTACATCTTACTGTATGGCTTAATAGTTTCTTAGAATTGTTACAAATTGACGTGATGCACAATTGAAGAAATTCACGTTCTCCGCTGTTGTCGTACGAACAAAAGAATGTCATGTAATAATCGATGGCGAACTGACAGACACAATATCAACGGGAATTTGTTTGGAGTATGAACTCAGTGAAGCGATCGAAATAACGCCAGTATTTTTCTAGCCCTTTACCTAACACGAAAAGCAGACGACACTTGCAAAAAAAATTCTTGAATAACTAATTTTTTTCATTTTTTGTCTCAAAAACATAGGTTATGACCCCTCGTTGGAACGAGCTCGACGAGCTCGTTCCAACGAGGGGTCATAACCTATGTTTTTGAGACAAAAAATGAAAATATTTTGAAAATTAATTGGCGATTTTTGAGAATAGCGCTGGCTGGTTTTGGCCGTTACGTTAGGTAAAGGGTTAATAAATACAACATTATTACCTCAGATGCTGTGATGTCTTGTATACCCAGTGATGCTTTCCGAAATAAAGAAGCAAGGGGGACGGGGCTCCTCATTTCAGGAATTATTGACTATTTGCCTGAGGTCTCCCCTTTCGAAGCGATTGTTATTACTCGGATAGCCAGATAATCAGGACGACTCAACCCACTCCCCACCCCTTCGTTTTATGAGATGAACGTGGAGATATAGCTTTGGTGAGACATGATTGCGTTACAAACCAAACCAAGTGCGCGTGCAACTTACCAAGAACGCCATTTTGTGTATTTATATCATTCCGATATACATCTTCTATAATAAATTAAAAAGCGAGTAACTTACCGATAACTAAAATTGGTTTACTGAAACAAGCACGACGAAGGAGTGCCCGGTGTGATGAACACATCGAGCTCGCCTTCGCATTGTTAGCTGCAAGGTGTATTGGAGATACACGTAATTCAAGGTCTTGATCATGAGGCGCCCGACCTTCCAGTCAATTGTCATTGAATGAATGACATTTTTTAAGGAGGCCAACAGAACGTCATGAAAGGTGACCACGCAGGTCACTGGCCTATTGTTGGGAAAACGACCTGTTAGGTTTCACAATGAGTCTCGGAGGCAGTGATATGACCACTACTCTGACGCTATTATCTCTTACGCCGGCTAATGTTTTATTTTAGAACAAATTCCGCGTGTCATTGAAATTTTAAAGAGGTTGAAACATGTCTCCATTTCCTTTAAAAGCAACAGCATTGTTATCAAACATCCCACTCTAATGGGTAATTTATACACGCTGAGAAAGGGCAGAAATAGATCGAACAACACATACGGATATCAAATACAACTAGCTTGTCAGTTATCCGTCCCGAAAATATACCCCGACAGACGTTGATCCTCATCTTGATTTGTTAGATCAGATGTTACGTTACCCTGCTACTTAGTGCGAGATGCACTCAGGGCACGCGAACTGATTCGTGTAGCTTGTGAGCCACTAACTTGTTTCAGCCGTACTTCAGAGCAGTCCACTCTCATTTCTTTGTTTCCAGCCGATTCGTGTATTTTGAGTAACAGATGGGTCTTTAACCCTTTGAACTCTAGTGGTATGTTCCATGAAGTTCAATGACAGCAATTAGAAGAGTCCATATTCATTATTTGTGGTAGATCATTTAGTATTTTCAACGTGCAGCCTCGGGCTGCACGTTGAAAATACTGATTGGTCTCCCCCACAATATTCACTGAACAGCCATCTTATATAATGACGTTATGACGTATCATGTTCCTGGCCGGAAAAAGGGCCGCTGGGGTTCAAAGGGTTTAGAATTGTAGTACCTCGTATTCGTATTCCGCTGTCCCAGAACCACCGGTGGAGGGCCAGTCATGGTCTGGGCGGCATTAGATGGGATGGACGTACAGAGCTGTATGTCCTTGAACGTGGTACATTGACTGCACAACGGTATATTGATGAGATCCTGGAGTCCACGTCAGATTGTATGCAGGTGCAGTGGGTGATAGATTCATCCTGATGGACGATAATGCCCGTCCTCATGCTGCCCATGCTGTCCGTGAGTGCCGACAGAGGGAGGGGATTGAGTGGATGGATTGGCCTGCAAGATCCCTTGACCTCTATCCAATCGAACAGGTATGGAATGTGTTGCAGCTTGCAATTTCAGCCCGTCCAGTCCAGCAAAGAAGTGTCCAGGAGCTTGGTGCCTTGCTGGTCCAAGAATGGACCAGCAAGGAACCTGACTGGGAGCATGCGAAGGCGTTGTCAAACTGTAATTGACAGTAATGGGTTTCATACTCGATACTGAAGCCATACCAGTTCGCCCCGTCAACTTTTTGGCATATTGAAAAATTTTCTCTTTTACCAATAATATCGATTTTCCATGGTTATCGTATTCATAAGATAAAAAAATAATGTCAAACACAAATAAAATCTTAATTTATGTACTTAAATCATTAAAGATATAATTAAATAAAAAATATATACACTTTTCATAACAATATTTCAACTAAAGCGTAAAACAGGTAGTTTGATGTATTCGGTGCTTAGCAAACTTTGAGTAGAATAGTTCCTTGAAAATTTTTTTCGATATATGGCGTACGTCATCGTTAGGAGAGCCGGATTCAAGTTTATACAAATGAAGTCCCATGCTGGATATTTGGGTTTCCCGTGGGAGCCGGAATTCTAGCATTTTAATATTGAGGAATATTATTTTTTGATATGTGTTATACATCGTCTCTACATGGGGTCAAATTCCATTGTTATCCCTTTACCCAATGCAAACGATTTCAAAATTTATTATTTTAAACATTTTTTTATACGCCCGTCATTTTTTGACGGACGTATTATGTTATAGCGTTGTCGTCTGTCTGTCCGTCCGTCCGTCCGTCCGTCCGTCCGTCCGTCCGTCCGTCCGTCCGTCCACCCGTCCGTCCGTCCGTCCGTCCCTCCCTCTGTCTGTTCGTAAACATTTTTTGTGTCTCCTACTCCTCCAAAGGTTTACATGCTTTATTGTTCAAACTTTACAAGCATGTTGGTCAGTAATTGCCGTTGTGCATGTGACAAGAGAAGGTAACTCCATTTTGTATTTCCAGAGTTATGCCATTTTTAGTACTTAAAACATTACAAACTTTGCACACGTGTTCATCACCAATTACCGTTGTGCATGTGGCAAGAGCAGGTAACTCTGTTTTGTATTTCCAGAGTCATGTCCCCCTTTTAGTACTTAAAACATTACAGTATTGTGTCGCCTACTCCTTCAACACTTTACCTGCTATACTGTTCAAACTTTGCACACATAATGAGCACGAATTGCCGTTTTGGCTGTGGCAAGAGCGGTTGACTCCATTTTGTATTTCCAGAGTTATGCCCCTTTTAGTACTTAAAACATTACAGTATTGTGTCCCCTTCTCCTTCTACATTTTACATCCCATATTGCTCAAACGTTGCACACATGTTGTTGATTACCAACTGCCGTTGTGCATGTGACACGAGCAGGTAACTGTGTTTTGTATTTCCAGAGTTATGCCCCCTTTTAGTACTTGAAACATTACACTATTGTGTCGTCTACTCTTTAAATATTTTACTTGCTTTATTATACGCCCGTCATGTTTTGATAGACGTATTATGTTTTGGCGTTGTACATCTGTCTGTCTGTCTGTCTGTCTGTCTGTCTGTCTGTCTGTCTGTCTGTCTGTCTGTCTGTCTGTCCATAAACAATTTTTGTGTCGCCTACTCCTCCGAAGGTTTGCATGCTATATTATTCAAACGTTACAAACACGTAGATCAGTAATTGCCGTTGTGCATGTGACAATAGCATTTGTATTTCCAGAGTTATGCCCCCTTTTAGTACATGAAACATCACAGTATTGCGTCGCATACTGCTACAACATTTTACATGCTACATTGTTCAAACTTTGTACACACATTGATCACCAATTGCCATTGTTAATGCGACAAGTGCAGGCAAATCCGTTTTGTATTTCCAGAGTTATGCCCCCTTTTAGTACTTAAAACATTACGGTATTGTGTCGCCTACTCCTTCAACATTTTACCTGCTATATCGTTCAAACTGTGCCCACATAATGATCATCAATTGCCGTTGTACCTGTAACAAGGGCAGGTAACTTTATTTAGTATTTCTACAGTTATGCCCCTTTAAGTACTTAAAAAAACATTACAATATTGTGCCGCCTACTCCTTCAACATTTACGTGCTATATTGTTCAAACTTTGCACACATGTTGATCATCAATTGCCGTTGTGCATGTGACAAGAGCAGATAACTCTGTTTTGTATTTCCAGAGTTATGCCCCTCCCCCTTTTAGTACTTAAAACATTACAGTATTTTGTCGCCTACTCCTTCAACATTTTACACGCTATATTGTTCAAACTTTGCACACATGCTGATCACAAATTGACGTTATGCATGTGACAAGAGCAGATAACTCCGTTTTGTATTGCGGAAGTTATGCCCCCGTTTATTACTTGCAACATCACAGTACTGTGTCGCCTACTCCTTTATCATTTGCATGCTACATTGTTCAAACCTTGCACACATGTTGATCACCAATTGCCATTGTTCATGTGATAAGTGCAGGTAACTCAATTTTGTATTTCTAGAGTTATGCCCCATTTTAGTACTTGAAACATTACAATATTGTGTCGCCTACTGCTTAAACATTTTACAGGCTATATTGTTCAAACTTTGCACACATGGTGATCACGAATTGCCGTTGTGCATGTGACAAGAGCGGGTAACTACATGTTGTATTTCCAGAGTTATGCCCCTTTTAGTATTTAAAACATTACAGTATTGTGTCGCCTTCTCCTTCAACATTTTACATGCTATATTGTTCAAACTTTGCACACATGTTGATCACCAATGGCTGTTATGCATGTGATAAGAGCTGGTAACTCCGCTTTGTATTTCCAGCGTTATGCCCCCTTTTAGTACTTGAAACATTACACTATTGTGTCGCCTACTCCTTCAACATTTTACTTGCTTTATTGTTCAAACTTTGCACCCATGTTGATCATCAATTGTCGTTGTGCATGTGACAGGAGCAGATAACTCCATTTTTATTTTTAAACGACCAGACTTATGTTATGATCCTCAAAATGTCATTTTCCTTGGTGCCACCCATCGCCAATGGTTGTCAATGAAGTTAACCTGTCAATGAATGGACGCTACCATTGTAAACGGCGAGGAGAATCTACTAAACCTAAAAATTGTTTGCATTTCCATTCTGCATACTTAGATTTCACAAACACAATATGAAATGTGTGCACACAAGCATAACATTTGAAACCCTTTACCCCAGACAGGGCAGGGGAATGGGCAATGATTGGAGGGGGTGGGTGACAGAAATAGTAGAGTCAACAAAAATTTCAAACTTTACCCTAGAGAAACTTGTCCATGTTCCAATTTTGCGTAATTTGCCCCGCTAGGCGGTGCACTTGTTAATTTTTTTTCAAAAAACTTCAACAAAACCATATCATATGACCCCTCTATGGAACGAGCTCGACGGGCTCATTCCACAGAGGGATCAAATGATATGGGTTTGTTGACATTTTTCGAAAAAACTATTTTTTTTCGCGGGCGGATGCGCGCGGTTCGTTGGGTAAAGGGTTAAACAACATCTTTATGAGGGTCAGATTCAAATTTATTCAAATCAAGTCTCCGAATTCATTTTAAATCTTCTTATACATGTACACCAGTCTGAATCCACAGATTTTATCGTATATGACATCCTTAGTAAGGTCTGATTAAAGTTTGTTCAAATCAAGTTCTTGTTAATCGGATTCAGTCATTTTAACGATTTCATCTTTATTGCACCGTATTCTGCGGAAATTAGTAATTTTCAGTTGATAAGAAGTATTTGTAATAACGCAATTTCTTTGTCGAAACTCTGAGGTGTTTCGCAAACCACTGCCTCAGTCAGTGGAAAAAGGTTAGTTAGTGACGGAATTATATATCCTTATATACCCTTATATAGCCATTATACCCTTAAATCACTTTATGGACAGCAAACAGGCTTTAGGAAGGAATGACCTTCAGGTCCCACGGGCCTCCTCTTTAATCCTTTACCCAACGTAACGGTCAAACCCGGCCAGCGCTATTCACAAAATTTACCATCCAATTTTCATCATTTTTTTTCACTTTTTTGTCTCAAAAACCTAGCTTATGACCCCACATTAGAACGAGCTCGTTCCAATGAGGGTTCATAAGCTATGTTTGTGACGCAAAAAATAAAAAAAATAGTTATAATAATTTTTTAATAATAGAATTATTTCTTTCAATTAGGTAAAGGGTTAACCCTTTACCCAACGTAACGGCCAAAACCGGCCAGCGCTATTCTAAAAAATCGCCAATTAATTTTCATTATTTTTTCATTTTTTGTCTCAAAAACATAGGTTATGACCCCTCGTTGGAACGAGCTCGCCGAGATCGTTCCAACGAGGGGTCATAACCTATGTTTTTGAGACAAAAAATGAAAAAAATTAGTTATTCAAGAAATTGTTTTGCAAGTGTCGTCTGCTTTTCATGTTAGGTAAAGGGTTAAAAAAAGTAATGTGCGGTAACGTAAGTTTTGACAGCCCACATCGGCATTATAAATTATATGTTTTAATTTTGTTCCAGTGTTGTTTGTCTCTCATCAGATGCACACCTCTTTTCAAGTATATATTATTTATCACTGAATGGTGGGGAAGCACGGACAGCCGAGGGGCCGTGGTACGCAACTGAGATTGACGGTCTACTGTGATATCAGTGCCCAACACTTCAGTAGGTTCTCCCTCGGGAGTTAATTGACGTTTACTCCCTGTTCGCAAACGTTTTCTTAAATCGATATTGGATGTGAAATGGTTGTATAAACATTTTACTTTTTTTAATGTGAAAATGATTCCTGTGTGTATAATATTACATTGTACACATGTAATTCCTTGCAATGACTTGCAATATTCATTAATATAAGTATTTGTTATCATCTGCTCGTTTCTGAAATATCAATAAAAATACAGGTCTGCTCAAGTCTTTTATCTCTTGGTCATATGTAGAAAGTGTCATTAAAATATTGGTAAAGCATGGAATATAAGTATTCTCATTTTGTATAAGAATGTAAATTGTTATATACACGCTAAAAACTAAAGTGTTAAAAACTGTACTTGAAGTGCTGTACTTAACACTTACTAAGCGCTGAACTAGCACTTTGTTCAAGTGAAGATATCCCAGAACTTGACATGTGTTGACAATAATACCACTTGCCAAGTGCAATGTCGCGACACTTAAAAGGAAACAACGCAGATGACGCGGATCAGGCCCGAACTCTCGAGCCTGATCCGCGTGATCTGCGTTGTGTCCTTTTAATTATGTACCCACCAAGCGCAAATCAAATTATGGACGATTTTGGAAGAACCACCAATGCTAGACACATGGGAAGTGCCATCCATTCAAGTTTCAGATGTCTGACGATTGTAATGTCTAAGTGCTTAAGGCATTGTACTTTGAGTGCTAAAATCAAACCCTAAGAGTTAGAATGGGTTGAACACCTTGAAAGTGTCAGTTTTAACACTTTAGGTTTTAGTGTGTACAAATAGTACATGTATGTAAGTAAGTAATTTATAAGTAAGTAAGTATTTTAAACCGAGAAAACGCATTGTCACAGATGTTTTCTGAAAAACATTTTTTACCTTTTATATGCCACTTAATAATAATGATATTTTGCGACCAATGAGCCACGCCGAAGGACGAAATGTCTAATCCACCCGCCCTTCCCTTCTCGCCCATGCCGTGTCCAGTCAAACGCTGGGCTTTTGACCGGGAACTGCATCGACAGGACAATGTTAAAAAGTATTTCGGCGCCCACACTGAGTCACAAACATCTGAAAAGGTTTTTTTAAAATATTTTTATATATATATTTTTTTTTATTTTGTTTTAAATGAGCCAAACTGGCCTCATGAAAAGGTTTTCTACAGAATTGAAGATATAGAGAAAGGAAACTGGTTAACCTGACTGGCAAAAACTGAATTTTATCCTATTCCCCGATGGGTTCGTTCAAGTTTGGCCCTAATGAGGAAATTATGCAGGCTTCTGTTTTTTTTCTACAGGCGATGACAGGTCAGCGATTTAGTGGAACTGACAATTTTGAATTTACCAAATTAAATTTCTCTTTTAGTATTTTGGAAATTTCAACACTATTTCTGTTATAAGTCTGAGTGAATGGGATGATGGACTGTTTTTCGAATTGCCCTCTAGACTTATTTATTCCGACAGGCCATAGTGTTTGAAGACTGTCGATCTAGTTGGGTGAATCACAATGGAAGAAGATGCGAATTTGGTAGTGATATTTTGTTTGTTCCGACGAAAATGCATCTTTTTTATCCGGAATAAAAGAATGTAATTTGCTGCCAGGTTTGTCACAATACACAACTCTGCCTTTTTTGATATGTATTACTTTGTTATTTTCAGTTTTTAATGGTCAAAATGATTGATATTTCCACAAGTTCCTATTTTCTAAGGGTTTCAGATTTCAGACTCACGAGAAGTGGAATATCCCCTCGATCTCAGCCACCAAAAGAGAATAGAGCAGGCCTCGTTGAAATTTATCGCATCACTCGAATTGCAGTGAAACCGTATAAGCTGTTATGACGCCCTTGAAAGTGGGGGTGGATGGAATGATTTGGTGCTTGAAAGTTTATGTGAATTGGTTGACTTCAAAAATACTTTACAGTCAAGCCAACCGATGGACTGAAATTGTTTGCCTTAAAAGACTATCACATCTTGAAAATCAACAGAATCTTGACTTACGGATGCTTTAAGTTTGACGTTAGGATCGTGACTATTCAAAATATCTAAACAACTATCAAATTCTTCTCTTGAGTGTTCCCATATAATAAAAATGTCATCCAAATATCGGAGGTTAATAATGGGTTGCTTGACACATTTGCTTACAGCTTCCTCCTCCCATTCAGCTACGTAGATACTTGCAAAATTTGAACTAAACCTCTTACCCATCGGACATCCCATGATATGTTAATAAACATCTCCATTGAATTCGAAATCATTTCATTTCAGGCTCAACTTCAGTAGATCTAAAATTTGTTTGTTTGGGCGTTGAGTGTCAGCATATTTTCTGAACGCAGTTTTTAATCAGTCTACTCCTTTGTCTATATCAATATTTGTGTACAAAGTGCTAATATTCAAAGTGGCCAAAAAAAAAACATTTTTTGATATTCTTAATTGTAATTTTGATAAAAAAATCCTTCGTATTTTTTTTATAAAGCTCATGTTTCCATTAGCTATCAGTTTGAGGTGAAAGTCAGTTAATTCAGACATTGCGAAAGAGTCAAAATTACAGTCCGAAACAATAGGTCTTCCAAGTGGAGTTAGATTATCCGTCCATACCAACGGATCTTTGTGAATTTTAGGCAATATATAAAATTGTCTTGTTTGAGCAGCGAGTGGAGGTGATAGATATCTCAGTTGCCTTTTAGTTATATGACCTTCATCAAGTAGAGATTGAAGGATTTCGTTAATTTCTCTTTGTTGTGAAGCCAGATAATTCTGTCTAATTTTTCATAATGTTTTGTATTACTAAGCTGCCTCATAGCTTCCTTAATATAATTTTTGCGAGATAAAATTACAACTGCGTCACCTTTATTCGCCGGCTTTATGATCAGTTTTTTTTTAATTTTTGCTAAGTTTCACAAGCACTCCCCGTTCACTGGATGTTAAATTGTTTTTATCGGAGAGTAGGGTTAAATCAAAAACCCGTCCAGTAACCTATTTATCAGCTTGTATAATTTCAGGATAGACCGCGCTAACGGGCTTGATAATGTGTAATTCTGGAAAATAAAGTCATACCTAAAAAATAATGATGAATACGAGGGGCACGGACAAGCGTCTGTGGGAGTCCGTAATAGTCCGTCGGATAGAGAGAGGATATCTAGTGTTTTTGAGTGGATACCGAAAAGTATCTCACGAGTGACCAAGACAAATGTTTATTTTTCGTGAGCGCATGCGCGAGCGAAAGCAGCCATTTGACTCAGTCACAAGTGAGATAATTTTCGGTATCCACTCAAAAACACTAGATTTTCTTTTTATAATACGCGTTTTATAAGAATCTGATTATTCCCCGCGTTTCAACCTTGAATTAAAGCATGAAAGTAAACAGCGCATTGAATCATTGATACACGGAAGTGATTTGATCGATACTCGGGACAGATAGCGCCTTGCAATCTGATTTAGCTGGCGGGTTTCTAGTCTAAACATGGCATGGAAGTCCGTAATATAAGTCTTAGGTTTGGTACGTCCTTTGAAAATACGTACCAAACCAAAAACTTTTATAATATCAGCAAAAAATGTCCAGACTATAAGGGACAATACAAGTTTATATAGCATCGTAACAACTCTTCGCCAAGCTTTAGTCACTAGGCCTTCATCGGGACGCTACAGATAACACAGCCACACCATCACAGCTTAGTCTCAAAACAACACAATTGCAAATGAATCAGTTAGCGTCGCAGTTCCACGCCAGGTTTATTACGCACAGCTGTGACAACGTCAGAATACAAATCAGACCCCTGGCCACGTGTGGTTGAATTTCATGTTTACTCCTTTGTCGCCCCTTGTTCCTAACCTCCTTATCCAAAGGTCCCCCGTACAAGGCGCTCACGTTTCCCTCCATTGAGCGACTCTAACACTACAACCTCCAGATCACTCACGCCTTGATGACCGGCCGAATTGAGGTGACCATATACAGGCATGGTCGGGTGGAGTCGGATGTCCTTGAATCGATCCTTCAATCGTCGTTCTGACTCGCCCACATAAACTGCTGTTTTGCATTTTTAGCATTCAAGTGCATATATTATATTGTTAGTTTTACAGTTTACCTTTTATTTCACAGAAAATTTGTAGGCCTATTTATTTGAAGTATCGGCGATGTCGTCACAACAGATGGAAGGACAGATATTTTTATCGATGGGTTAATAATTGTTGCCGTCTTTCTATGCACTAGTAGGTCACACAGATTTTGATCTCGTCTGTGCGCGACGAGATGTGGAGCTTTGAATATTTCTTTCATCCTATCCGATTCATTCAGAACATACATGTATTTCCTAGTAATACGTCCCATATCTGGCAATAGAGACGTGTATGGTGTTACTATTCGGCACTCCCTCTCCGTTCTGTTGTGCTTTCGCAGTTGAAGCATTTTTAGGGCGTAGTAGAGTCGATCGATTCAAAGTATCAACCTTCCTCAGTTAGCGCTCAATAAACTTTCCACTGTAACCTCTCCTTCTTAATTGTTTTTTAATAGTCTCCGATGTTTCATGAAATCATCCTCCATGGTGCATATTCGCTTTATCGTCATGGTCAGTAGGTTTCACGAACATATCGGTATATATTCCACCATTGCCATCAATTTTAACTCATGCGTCGAGAAATTCTATGCTTGATCGATCATATCTTAAGTCTACCTGTATGTTCGGGTGAATTGAATTAGCAAACTCCATAAAATCCTTCAAGCGTTCCTCCCTCTGGGTCCACACACCAAACCCATCATCAGTGAATCGCTTATAAAAACCTTGGCGTAATGGGGTACTGCATCAGTTGTTCATCCCATTTTTTCATACAACAACATGAACAGTTTTTTCCCAATCTCTAACCGATGGCCACTCCCCTCTTTTGTATATAATGTTTCTCACCAAAGCTAAAATTATTATTGTCGAGGACGGTTTCTATGATTGACAAAACACTTTCCTTCGGCATGATTGGATTCCGCCTGCAATCCAATGCTTCCATGCACGCATATAAACCTTCTTCCCTGGGTATCGACGTGTATAGTTTCCTCACATCGAAGTAAAATAATATCTCACCCGTTTGCACCTTCCCATCCACCTCTTCCAATTTATTAATGAAGTCAGTGGTGTCTTGAATATAGCTTGGAATTTCGACGACGAATTGTTGTAGTTCGAATTCAGCTACCTCTTCTATTTTCTCTGTCAGAGTGTTTGTTCCGCTAACTATTGTTCTGTATGGTTTACCTTTTTTGTGAAGCTTTGGGCTTCCTTTTAGCTTACCGGAAGAAGTGTAGTTTGGAGTCATGTACTCTTTCAAGTCTCTCGTAATAACATCCTCTTTCTCCATTTTATTTAACATCTTTTTCACGCGCTTAGTACATCTATCTGTGGGGTCCTCATCTTCCCGAGAATATGATGAACTGGCCGCCACCTCCTCACATAACTTGTTTATATAATGTTCCTTGTCCTGCACTACGATCTCCGACCCTTTTTCAACTAGTCTGATTATCAAATTCTCGTTGTTCATTAGATCAACTATCGCCTGCTTTTCGTAACTGGTCACATTTGGTGTTACATCAGTTTTCACACTCGTCATGATGTCATTCTGTACCAGTGTGATGTAGTTATCGAGAGCTATGTTACGATCTGCTGGCGGCGTGAACACACTTTCCTTTTTTAACTTTGAACTTACATTCTATTCCTTCCATTTCGCTCACATCTGAATCGCCTTTCTCGAAAAAAATATTCCATTAATCGCATCCAGCTTTCCCATTCATTGAGGTCTACAGCAAGTTTCACGATCTATTTTATTTCTTGTTGAGATGAATTTTAGTCCTTTCGCAAGGAGATTCTTGCGCACTAGTTAGTTGATGAGATGGTATGTTGGTCACCGTTACATCATTCCCGACCATCTTACTGTCCTCGCGAATTCCCGAATTATCGTCACCTACAGCACGAGCACTGCTGCCATCGTTTCTATCGTGTTTTTGTTGCTGTTGAGTATGTGAGTCTTCGCTATAGGTCATCGTGAACCAGTCGAATCTCGGAATTCGCCTCGTATCACACTTTGTTCTTTCTAATTCATGGATCGGCATGCTATCATTACACGGCACGGGAGGTTTTATATCGTGTGAAAGCCTATTCAATTTCCGAGATTTCGTTTTCCTGAGAATCGTCTCTTTCTCAGCAGTCCACCTGTCAAGTTCATTCTGCTTAACAAAAACATTTTGGTGAAGTGCAGCGATTTCATGATTTCATGATCTATATTTGAAAGTTTTTTCTCACACCCATCGGCAACAAGATGCATAATCCGTATGGACGCATCTATCTTGATCTTCTCACATTTAATACGATAACTTGCTTTAATGTCCAGATCAGGCGCCCATCTTAGTATGTATCCGTTGGGTACAACATTTTTAGATATTGCTTTCTCTATAAATTCTTTGTGCGATGCATATCTGGTTCTTTTATCCACAAGCCTTCTCAATTCTGTTAACTGCGTTTCTCTGTAAGACTCTGTCATGAGCGTATCTTCCATAATATCAGCAAAAAATGTCCAGACTATAAGGGACAACAACAGTTTATATAGCATCGTAACAACTCATCGCCATGCACCAGGCCTTCACCAGGACGCTACAGATAACACAGCTACACCATCACAGCTTAGTCTCAAAACAACACAATTACAAATGAATCAGTTAGCGACGCAGTTCCACGTCAGGTTTATTACGCACAGTTGTGACAACGTCAGAATACAAATCAGACCCCTGGCGACGTGTGGTTGAATTTCGTGTTTACTCCTTTGTCGCCCCTTGTTCCTAACCTCATTATCCAAAGGTCCCCCAGTACAAGGCGCTCACGTTTCCCTCCATTGAGCGACTCTAACACTACAACCTCCAGATCACTCACACCTTGATGACCGGCTGAATTAAAGTGACCATATGCAGGCATGTTCGGGTGCAGTCGGATGTCACGCTGGTGTTCCTTGAATCGATCCTTCAATTGTGAACTTGAAAAGCTTCGCAGTTTTTGTTTTTATAAATATTGTTTATTTTTTGAAGCACTCCCCCTAAGATAACAGGGGTTGAGAGACTATTCTATATGTGACCATTGAGCGTCCACGCAATCCAGTTGTATTGTGCTCTGTGTAGATATTCTAGTTCTATTGTCGCAATGACTATTACAATGCTTTCACGTAACAAATTTTGACATAATTACGTAAACTGCTTCGTCTAATGTGTCCAAATATAATTTATTTCACTGAATATGCTTAAAATATTTTTGTATTGTATTCTTGTGGACAATAACATTATTGTGCCTCTTCAGTGCGATAAAACGTGCGTGTGAACCTTTCTTGTCATAAAGGTGTGGCAACGTAAGTTGCAAACAAATATGTGAAATAAATAAATTTGATTCACAGTATGCAGGAAGATTTTGATTACAGTACATCACAAGTTATAGGGGAACGCACGCCGTAGGGGATAACATGGCCAGATTGGCTGTCTACCTGACATCCTCTTAATGAATAACAGTTCAATTGCAGGCCAACTATCAAAGCATATCGTATCCAATAATAATTCTTTCTTTTAACCAATGTTTACCAAAATCGGAGAGAAAGATAGCTATGATTCATGGGATTCATGGGATGCAATATGTACAGAGATCTGGTGGATTATCAGGATAAATAAACTTATATGCCAGCTTGCTCATTTTTTATGTTCTTATCATCGGTTTAATCTTAGAGGTTCAACAACAATATTGACAGGCACCTTTCAGTATATAATAATTATTAATTCAAAGACTGTACGGCGTAGGTGTTGACAAGAAGTTATGCAAGACGAGGTATCCAGGCAAAGTTAAAATCACGGCCATTACACTGGCAACAAACACCAGAAGATATTTACAATAGTAGAGAACTCATAATCTGTATAATGGAGAACGGACAAAATCAAAAGCCTGGGATTTCCGCCTACCCTTCACTTAACCCTTTACCTAACGTGAAAAGCAGACGACACTTGCAAAAGAAATTCTTGAATAACTAATTTTTTTCATTTTTTGTCTCAAAAACATAGGTTATGACCCCTCGTTGGAACGAGCTCGACGAGCTCGTTCCAACGAGGGGTCATAACCTATGTTTTTGAGACAAAAAATGAAAATATTTTGAAAATTAATTGGCGATTTTTGAGAATAGCGCTGGCCGGTTTTGGCCATTACGTTGGGTAAAGGGTTAACCATTTACCTAACATGAATAGCAGAATAGCAGACGACTCTTGCAAACAAAATTCTTGAATAAATAATTTTTGTCATTGTTTGTGTCAAAAACATAGGTTGTGACCCCTCATTGGAACGAGCTCGTCGGTCATAACCTATGTTTTTGGAGACAAAAAATGGAAAAAATAATGAAAATTAATTGGCGTTTTTTGTGAATAGCACTTCCCGGTTTTGGCTGTTACGTTGGGTAAAAGGTTAAGGTGTGTACACAGGATGCACAGACCTTCGAATAAGTAGGTACATCTCTGGCATGAAGGTAACTGTGATTATTCTTTAGGGTTATTATTTGCAACTCTGGGCACAAGGGTTATTGAAATGAATTTCGCTTAATATGACGACAACAGCTTAGAAGTAAGTGATTTGAATAAATGTCTGTTACTAATATCACGAATCCTGCTGTCTAAAGCGTTCCAAATTCTAGGGAATGTATAGAATGGGGGATTGTCTAATGATTTGGTTCGAGTATGTTTCTGTTTTAAAGAGACCTGACTGTCGTGTCGTCATACCTGAAGGATGTTCCATCATTTATTAAAGGATGTTAGTAATTAACATTTGTGTCAGTCAAAAACAAACATGGGAGCATGGAGCTTAAACAAGTTCTCCACTTTAAGTTTTTTTTTATCGTTATTAGAAAGGGAGGTTAGAGTGAGCATTATATCATTTGTTATTAATTATGCGCAGCGAACGCTTTTGCACAATCTGCAACTTTCTCACTGATCTGGAGTTACCCCAAATCTTGATTCCATACGTCAAGTGGCTGTGAATTAAAGCATAAAAGATAGCCTTCGTGGCATCATGGTGAAGAATTTGTTTTGCTTTGTTCAGGTTGTTGTTTGCAACAGCTAGTTTTAGATAAATCTGAGATATGTGAGCCTTGTAGGACAAGTGATCATCGATATTTATTCCAAGAAATTTCAGTGACTTTTCAAGCTCGATATCTCCTACCTTAGTAATTAATTGATTGTCTGTTAATGAGAATATCTTCTTGCAAATTACTATTTCTGTTACATTTATTTCCCGCGTTAAGTAAAATACTTTTCGTTTTTGTTAGTATTTAACATTAACTGGTTGTCGGAACACCACTCCAATAGTTTTTGAAGTTCTTCGTTGAGGTACCTGGTTTGATTAGAAGAGTAACATCTGACCCAGAGTTATGTGTTGTAGTATCGTCTGCAAAAGCTAAAAGGTTTAATGATGTTGCACTGCTGATGTCATTGGCCTATAAAATAAACAGTATGGAACCCCGAAGAAACCCGCAATTCATTTGAGCTAATTCAGATTAGTGTTCTCGGATCGAGAGACACTGACTGAGCTATGCTGGAGATATAGCTTTTAAACCAGTCATTTGCAACTCTTCTGATGTCACATGTTTCTATTTTAACCAATACGATATCATAATTGGTTTTATCAAAGGCTTTGACAGGTCCAAAAACACAGCCAGTTTATTATTTTTTATATGTTTACTGTTTTCTGATGCTACGTTTTTCAAGAGTTGGAGGATAGGGGTATAGTACTGTGTTTTTTTCTAAAATCATACTGATGAGGATGAAGAATATTAAATTTGTCTAATAAGTTTGTAAGTCAATTGGACACGAATTTTTCCAAAGCCTTTGAGGATGTAGGAAGCAAACTGATAGGTCTATAATTAATGAAGCAATGCTCATCATCTCCTGTAAACATAGGTATCACCTTGGCAATTTCAATCTTGTCTGGAACTATTGACATTTTTGAATGAGCTCTTGTTAATGTGTGCAAGGGGCTCTGCTTTATGTCATCTACAGTAAATTTGAGAAGCCTAGTTGAGATACCATCAACATCTTTTGTCGACTTGGTTTTTAGTTTGTTTACAACAAAACTAACATCTAGATGCCGATGGTCTTATGTAGAAGTTGTTTGGAAAATTATTTTTCATATAATTTGGTTAAGATTTGTTTGTTTTTTTTTTATTTGTCTGATGTTATTTTTCCGACATTGGCGAAACATTTATTGAACTCATTTGCCCTAGCGCAGGGAGCATTTAATTATTCATTGTTGTGAAAGAATAACGAGGGTAGTGTAGCTGTACGTTTTACTTTACTGGTTGCATCATTTAGGATTTGCCATTTTTTTCGCATGTCATTTTTATTTTTACCTGTAAGATATCTCTGTCATAAATTGGTTTGCATTTTTTTTAACTTTGTTGAAAATTAGGCAATAGTTTTTATAGTTCGGAATGTACTTAGCGTTCTGAAGTTTGAGTTTTTTGTAATAAAAATTCAGTTTGTTGTTGGATGATATGGCAAGTCCCTGGGTCATCGAGGGTTGTTACTTAATGAATTTCTAATTGATGGGGACAAATTTCATAGAAATGCTGTTTTACAGGATTGCAAATAAATACGTAAAAGCTTCATGTGACATATTGGGGCAGTTTGACTGCCTTACTGGTGAGACATCGCTCCGGGAATGAAAACTCTTGAACAGCGCAATTCTTTCTGAATTTTTGACCAGGGACGTGGCGACAGCGGGTGTGTGTGTGTGGGGGGGGGGGGGGGGGGTGGCAGTCCCCAATCCAAGCCAAAATGTCATATAGTTAGAATTCGGAAAAGTCATGAGTAGTTGGAAATTCCATCTATCTGGATTTTAGAGCTTCATTAGTGATGCTGGTGTCACCTTTACTGTGATGCTGGTGTCACCTTTACTTCCCAGATATTCCAACTCGGTTTCAAATCGGCAAAAATTCCAACTGTTACTATTTACAACTACAGTGTACGCAATATCGAGCTTCATAAGTATGCATGATGTCAATCGGTTCGAGATTTCTATAGTACGTTTACTTATCGTAATAAAAAAAATCCTCGAAATGCACTTCTAGAAAATCGCATCATGTAAAATCGTTATCTTGAGTTAATTCCATCATTCACAGTTGCAAAATGATGAAACATCGAAAATTGATCATTCCTGCATAAGATCTGATTTAATGTTAGGAGAGTGCGAATTGCTCAAAGTTTTCGGCTTGAGTATTCGTTTAGCACACATTGAATTTCCAGAATAATACCAAATAATAATAACAACCTGATAATTTTATTATAAATCTGTTGGCATTTCAGTTACTAGAATCAATTTTATGTCCCCTTTCATGGCTTCATTTTCAATTTTTTTTCTTGGTAGTGTATTTCCGGTTAGGGGAGGGACCGGGATGGGGTTTCCTCCTCTTGGCCCCTCCCCCTAGTTGAAAATTCACTACCCTACACCCTCCCAATCGGACACGTCAAGCCACGTCCATGTTTGTGAGACGCATTTTTCTTCACTGTTCGCGATACATTGGATATTCCCGCGTGATAGTTTACATACAGGTGCCGTACATTTGCCGTAGACTGATCGTAATCAACGCGTGGGGCAGTGATGTCCACGCATTCGTTTATCGGGTAATAAAAATCATCATCAGCAAAATTTTAATTACTGAAGCACTGGGCTGTACCAGGTGCTTCATTAATTAAATTTTTGATGAGTATTCCAATAATTAATGTTTGGAATATAATTTTATTGCATCCGTGGAAACATCGCCCATCCGCGGAAAGCTACCAGGCGGACTGTATTCATGTTGATGCATAATCCTAACACACCGGAAATCATACCACAATCCACATGCGATTTACAGATAGAATTTGCACTGAAAACTTGGACGATTCAAGGGAGTATTTCACTGGAGCTAAAATAAACGAGCTCATGTTGGGCAATTTCATGTTTATTGCATAATTGTTAGTAGTGATCAAGCGATGATCGGAATCGGCCACCTCAATCGGCCGATTGCAGGTAATCGGATGACAACAGCAACGGCTCCTGGAACATCGGTTGAATCGATTGTTGACAAGCATTTTTTTGTGATAATTCATTAACCTCATTTTATTATCTTCTGCAATTGTTCAGTTGTTAATGTAAAATGATGTCAATGATGCCATTCAATAAAGTTGAGAAACAACCACAATGTGTATTCTTAATTTCTCTAGACGCCCCTTTACGGAATATACAAGTTAAACGACATGTAAAGCTTACAACTGAGCGTACTTGCGGCAATCGCTTGTTCATACCGGAAAAAGTAAACGTTGCACTCTATTGACTCAGGTCGAAGTAAAATGACCAGTCGCCCGCACTTGGGCGGTATACGTGGCTCTGAGAGCCACGTATACCGCACAAGTGTGCGCGTCTGGTCATTTTACTGCAACGTTTAACATTGTGAAATATGTTTAATTCAATGCAGTTCTTTCAAGCCTCGACCCGTCCAGTAGCGCACAGTATTACAATCGGAATTGGCATCGAAATCGGCCGAGTGTGAGCTCAAATAACCGGTAATCGGTCAGCGACTACTTTTTGGTAATCGGTTGAATAATATTACTATCATAATATTATTATTATTAGTCAGCTGGATAAACAAAATGAACAGTATCCAATTAATTATGGACAATCAGTTTCCTCCTTTAACTCCAAAATTTAGCCAGAATCTATCTTGTGAAATGCTAAATTATTTTCCCATGGTATGCGGATGGTTGTGCGATGCACTGCGGGAAAGAGCCGCATACCTGAAATTTCTTTATGGAAGGCATCACGAAATCATCATCAAATTAACTGGTACATTTATCTTAAGATATGAACAGACGGAAAAATGAGGTGGGTGGGGGTAAGCGTGGTGGTGTTGAAAAACGACTGCCGTATAATTGTTTTATTAGGAAATATTATACGGTGTGTAATTCAAGTAGCATGGATTTCCCCCACCTCCAAATGGTGTTAACAGGAGAAATGTACGCTTATAAAGCACTTTCTGGATATTTGGAGAGTGGTTGTTAACTTTAGCCTTCCACGTGTGGTTTGCAGTTAAAATTTACATCAAACACCAGGCAAGTGGTTTTGTGTTAGACAATTATTTACCGTTATCAGTGATATCACTTAACGATCTCAAAATAAATGAGATATAATAATTTGAATACTTGGTTCCTGAACACAGCGCAGGATACCGTATCCGGATTAGTTCTTCCAGCTCACTCCAGCGAGGGATCCAATGATGTGTTCAAGTGTCAAAGTAAGAAAATGATGTGTACGACCATCCATAATATTGACACAATTGGAATTCACCCCACAACTCGTGTGCAATTAACAGGTAAAATTTAAACTAAGCACTAGATAAAGACGGGAGTGGTTTTCACTCTTCAAAAGTAGAAGACCTCGTTGTTGGACAATTACATATTTATCACGCGACTATTAGTTACAGTTAAAACTAGAAGTCCTGTCATGAAATGCGCACAGATAGCACGTTGATATGCGCGTTAATGTACGCGTTATGGCCCAAGTAACGCTTTCAAATTCTGTACATATGGCCTGTGCACAAGCAATGTTTCAGCCAATGGACCTCCGGGTAACCCGGAGGTCCATTGGCAGAAACATTGCATATGTTTGCTATGAGTAACCAAGAGAACCTGCCGTGCTTTGGATGCCATTCGATATGGCAATTGCGCACAATTCCAACGTGCAATTAAGCCTAGATAAGCGCACTATTCGTGACAGGACTTCTAATTTTAACTGTAGCATGGTGAGTAAAACAAACGATATTCAGTTAAATTTGAATAGGTATGTCCCTCTCTTTAACCCTTTACCTAACGTAAGGGCCAAAACCGGTCAGCGCTATTCTCAAAAATCGCCGATTAATTTTCATTATTTTTTCATTTTTTGTCTCAAAAACATATGTTATGATCCCTTGCTGAAACGAGCTCGTCGAGCTCGTTCCAATGAGGAAGTCATAACTAGGGCTGTCGCGACTATCATTTTTTGTAATCGACTAATCGTGACCAGTAATCGACGGTTAGTCGATTAATAGTCGCTTCCCATGATTTTTTAGCAAATCATTCTTCTGTTCGTAAAACTCTGAAAATGACAATGGCACCAGTGTGTTCAGACGAAGTGGGGTTGTGGGAACAACAAATCGGTCCCGACTGAAGCTACATGTAGTCCAATCTTGGACCCACAGTCCGTAATATAATTTTTGGGGTTGGTACGTCCTGTAGGACGTACCAACCCCAAAAATAATATTACTGACTGCAGGTCCAAGTTTGAACTAGATTGAAGCCGATGAATTAAAATGAATTTACCAAAGAACCTTCCTGCATATGTTTCCTTTCTGCAATAAGTTTCTCGAAATTTTGAACATTGAGATCTATGCATTCCCTCGTCAGTTGTTAAAATTGGATCTTAGTCTGAAGTTCCGAACTTTGAGAAGTGATCTGACTTTCTGACCTTCGTCATAATTTTGTCACTTCCGCGCTTTGGGTTTTCCAATGGGTGCATTCGTGTGTACAAGACTGGAGAAATTCAGAAGAATCTATTCTTCTCGAGTAACTGCGAGTGTTCTTTCTTACACAGTCAGTGACAGTCGTACAGTCTTCCGGATATGAATGTTAACTATGGTTAGATATTTAAAGTTATTCACCTTCATTGATCATTCACCTCACAAAACAATGCAATTTAGCCCCGACGTGTAGTAGACGTGTACCACCTTGAAAATGAACGACGATCGACTAAAAATAAAAAAAAGTCGACTACTTCAATAGTCGACGGTTAGTCGACTAATCGAATAATCGCGACAGCCCTAGTCATAACCAATGTTTTTTGAGACAAAAAATGAAAAAAGTAGTTATTCAAGAATTGTTTTGGCAAGTGCCATCTGCTTTTCATGTTAGGTAAAGAGTTAATACAGATTTTCGTTATTGTCATATATCTTGCACGATGAGTAGTTTTCACATAGTTGCGCGATGCACCACTGGAAGGAGCCACACGCATGCGATACCTATCCGTGGCACAACACGCGATCAATAACAGCTTACTTGGTGCATTAGCAAACATGCACTTTGATGGTCTGGTTGGGAATGGAAGCGATGCTCATTTACACACAATTTCGTGTAATTAGCTAGTAAAAATTACTACTTAGTGCAATGTAAATGATTTGATATCTGGCAATTATCTACAGCAAACAACGATATAAATAAAATAATATCAAAATAAATAGTATCCAATAATTTCCATGCGTAGTTGGGCTGATTGGGAAAGGAAGCAATGATCATTCACGAACAATTTCGTATAATTAGCAAATGAAAAGTAATACTTAAGGCAGGGTAAATGGTTTGGTATCTGGCAATTATCTACAGCTAACAACAATATGGAGGAAACAATATCCAAATAGTGGTATCCAATGATTTCCACCTTTCCGCTCGAACACGGCACGAGGTATTACGAACTTACAGGATGAGTTCATGATGTTACTTTGAGCATGTCAAAATGTTTTTTGGAAGAGATTGAGCGTGTAGCTTGTATTTAATTTTCAAGGTAAAACTTCTCATTTTCATGTAATTAGGTGTGAAAATCTGGACTTAAGGCAAGATTAATGATTTGGTATCTGACAATCATCTAAAGCTGACAACGGATAAAACAGTTTCCAAATAAATGGTATCCAATTATGAGCATATTAATATGTTTTTTTGAGGAAGATGAGAGTGTAGTTTATGTACTCACTTTTCACGGTCTCACCCAAATTTGGTATCTGATAAATTATCTACAGCTAACCGCAGTATAGTTAAAGCAATAAAAAAAGAATGCTATCCAATAATGTCCAGGTCTAGTTGGGAGTGGAGGCTCATTTCCCATTTTCATGTAATTAGTTAGTGAAAATTAATATTTAAGGCAAGGTAACTGATTTGGTTTCTGACAATTATCTACAGCCAACAACAGTATAGATGAAACAATATCCAAATGAATGAAATCCAATAATTTCCACCTTTGCGCCTCGAACACTGCGCGAGGTATCAGAACAGGGTGAGTTCATGATGTTATTTTGAGCATGTCGATATGTTTTGGGGAAATGAGGGTGTGATTTGTATTCACTTTTAGTTTAAACAAAATTTTTATTTGAAGAAATCTCGTTACATGTATACATATCAAAGAACATGTACAATGAATAACAAATAATAACAACTAAATAATTGTACACAATATAACAGAGACAAGAAGGGAGGCACAAAATGTAAGAAAGGAATTCGACAGTAAGCATAAAGCTTTTAATAGTCGTCTCCATGATAAAATAAACGATTTGCACCAAAAAGAGGCTTTTGCCAATTTTGAGACATTGTTATGAATGTTTAAACAAAGATCGAACAACCAGGAAAAATAAGACACTCAGGGACGTAGGACACAAATCACGCTTGGACAGTAGGGAGATAAGTACAATAAATAGAATTACACTTACACTCAAACTTTCACTTTACCCGGTCACACTCCGCTTGTTCATGCAGATTAGCTAGTGAAAATTAGGACTTAAGGAAAGATAAATGGGTTGATATCTGACAGTCATCTGAAGCTATCAATGGTATAGATAAAACAATTTCCAAGTAAATGGTATTCAATTTTAAGCATATTAATATGTTTTTGAAGGAGGATGAACGTGTAATTAAAATTTTCACCCCGCAGTTTCATGTAATTAACTAGTACAAACTAGGACTTAAAACTAGTTAACCCTTTACCCAAAGTAACGACCAAAACCGGCCAGCGCTATTCTAAAAAATCGTCAGTTAATTTTCAATATTTTAAAAAAAAATTTTCTCTCAAAAACATAGGTTATGACCCCTCACCCCGCATTGGAAGGAGCTCGTCGAGCTCGTTCCAATGAGGGATCATAACCTATGTTTTTGAGACAAAAAATGAAAAAAATTAGTTGTTCAAGAATTTTTTTTGCAAGTGTCGTCTGCTTTCTATGTTAGGTAAAGGGTTAAACGATTTGGTGTCTCACAGTTATCTGTAGTTAACAATGATATTTGGGGCGCGGTGACGTTGCGGTAACCGGTTCTCGTCAGATCGCCGAAGTTAAACAGCGTCGAACCCGGTTAGTCCTCGGATGGGTGATCGTCTGAGCAATCGACTCCGACTCCCGTGTTGTGTCATTGGGCAAGGCACTTAACCCCGATTGTCCACATGGGGCACGATGACGCCGTGTACTAAGGCGTACTGCACGTCGATGGTTCCTATGTCTTCAGCAAATCTAACCCTGCCTGTCCTGCAGTGCGGAGTTACGATGTTGGGGAGCTGGCAGTGGTTCTCTCCGGGTACTCCGGCTTTCTCCACCCGTAAAATTGACACGATCATGATTAGCGATTGTGCATAAGTATGTGACCTTAGATACCAATAAATAAATAAATAAATAAATAAATAAATAAATAAATAAATAAATAAATAAATAAAAACTAACTCTTTACCTAACATGAAAAGCAGACGACACTTGCAAACACAATTCTTGAATAACTAATTTATTTCATTTTTTGTCTCAAAAACATAGGTTATGACACCTCGTTGGAACGAGCCCGACGAGCACATTCCAACGAGGGGTCATAACCTATGTTTTGGAGACAAAAAATAAAAATAAAATAATGAAAAATAATTGTCGGTTTTTGAGAATAGTGCTGGCCGGTTTTTGCCGTTACGATGGGTAATGGGTTAACCAATCGATCAAACAATCTCCAAATAAAAGAGATCAAATAATTTTTGCCCATGTTTCCGGAAGACAACACAAGACATCTAGCCGGGATTAGCTCGTCCAGCGTGGTGGAGACTCTGGAACACTTTCTTCTAGAATGCTCAAAATACCAGTCGCAAAGAATAAGATTCACTGGGAGAATAATGGGGAAGTTGGATGGGAGAATGAAGGGCATGTGGTTAGTGGAGACTTAAAGGAGAGGGTTAATATGCTAATCGCAGAGATTGGGAAGAATGGGCAAGGGATGTCATCGAGCAGATCGTCTCCGAGTGTTGAGAGGAGAGACGAAGCGTGGGAATAGGGAGGCAGTTGGAAGTACAGGGGTAACCAAGACTTTCTGACTCGAGATCCGCGACAAATCAGCGACCGACCAAAGTGCTATTATTATTATGGGGTCCAATTCTGAGTTCTGGAATTGAAAACAGGAAGATAATACGTATGGTGATGGATACTATCGTGACACATCGTAAATCATGTCGCAATTCAACACACTGAGTTTGCACTGAAAACTAAGTAAATTGGAGAAAGTTTTTTTACGGGAGCCGACTTAATTGAGTTCATGTTGGGCAATTTTATGTTTATTTCATGATTATTAGTTAGTCGGATAAACAAAAAGAACAATATCCACTTAATTATGGACAATCAGCTTCCTCCATTCAACTCCAAAATAGAGCCAGCATCAATCTACTAATATGGTAGGCGATTTTCCCATGCGGATGGTTGTGCAGTGAACTACAGGAAGGAGCTACATATCTGAAATTTCTTTGTGCAGGGCATCACGTAATCATTTCCAACTTATTTGCTAAATTCACCTTAAACCTTTGAACCCCAGCGGCCGTTTTTCCGGCCAGGAACATGATACATCATAACGTCATTATAGAGGGTGGCTGTTCAGTAAATGTGTGGAGCAGACCAATCAATATTTTCAACGTGCAGCCCCAAGGCTGCACGTTGCAAATATTGATTGGTCTACCCAAAATAATGAATATGGAATCTTCTAATCGCTGCCATTGCAATGGCATGGAAGATACCACTAGAGTTCAAAGGGTTAAGATATGAACAGATATTTTACTTGAAAAAAAGAATCCAACGAAATCATTTACTATACCTTTAGTACAAGTGTCACTTGTTAACTGCATATAGATTATAAAATAAACTCCTGCTGGATGAATAAAACATCGTTTATCGAAGGATTACTCAGACAATAATTGAATTTCCCTTGTTCGCGTATCTATGAGACCTCGACGCATGGAGTAGATGTATTTTATCTATTATATACTGTTTGACAATATAACAGATACACAGTGTGACACTGAAAGCTTCATATGGCCAAATTCCAGATGATTGAATACTCCGCTAAACGAGTATTTTATGACAATTTGTAGTACCTGTTGTGCTGGGCACTCGAACGTTAGCAGTGGTTGACATATCGGAAATTGCAGGTTCTCGGATGAATACAAGTATCTATGGTATGTCGTTACTTCTTTCTATATTATCTATTACTAGTGATTAACCGATGTTCAGTAATCGTATCTGATAATGGCCGATTTTAAGCCATCGGTTGACCATCAGTAGAAGTGTTTGTACCTCGGTCCATACTGATGGTAACATGAAACACCACTGGATCAAAATTGTTTGTTTTTACGTTTGATTAACAATCCCACACAAGCAGTACCAAACTTTATCAGTTGCCACAATGGTTGGCTGGTATCAAGATTGGCCTAATTTCATTAATTGGTCTGATCTTCCCCTTCATTGCTGCTCATGGCACACATGCCACGTGTTGTGTGTTGATTCAATGAAATGCAACATCAGCAGAAACAAGTCAACAGCGCAGCGTCTTTGGTCGTTGATCAAAGCCGCTGCGCTGTTAACTTGTTTCCACTGATGTCGTATTTTTATTTTAATATACACACCGACATATTCTTGAGGTTAAAAAACCAATCAACCTGACTGTACTGTAAAATTAACTTTGTTCTATACATTCTTAAACATACTACTCCTTTTGGCTGTTACTATAAGACATCGGCACTCAAAATCGGCAGATTGTGTGCTCAACTAATCGGCAAGTAGATGACGGTCGCAAATCCTTATCGGTTATTCCCTATCTACTACTATCTATTTCTTCTTCACATAAGTTGGATATTTTGCCGAATTGCAATGAATACCCCCAGATGATGTCTGATAATGTTTGGCAAAAGCGTTGCCAGTCGTGTGTCTTCTCAGGAGTAGGTGTCGATATTCGCTACTTGCAGGAATCTCATCTTCATTTCTCCAAACACAATCTCTTATGTTCTACACCGCCATCTTGGTGTAACTTGTATTACGTAATGCTGTTTATTCTGTGAAAACAATTATAAATATAAGCTTTCAAGTTTACTGCCGGAACCACAAACTAATGTACAATGAGAGCTGAAACGGTTAAAGGGGTTTCTTGATCGATTAATCACGTGGATTAACGTTGGTTAACCGATTAATCACTTGTCCAAATCGATTTTGTATTAGGGTTTAACGACACATTAGCTGCCAGGGTCATACCATTTCGATGACAGTTTTACGGGTCGATGAGGCCGGAGTACCCGAAGAGAACCACCGAGCAACGGCGAGCAGCTGCCAGCTCCCCAACATCGTAACTCCGCACTGCAGCACAGATAGTGTTAGATTGGTGGAAGACATGCGTACCATCGACGTGCAGTACGCCTTAGTACACGGCGTCATCGTGCCCCCATGTCGACAATCGGGGTTAAGTGCCTTGCCCAAGGACACAGCGCGGGGGTCCGAATCGATCACTCAGACGATCACCCATCCAAGGACTAACCGGGCTCAACGTTGCTTAACTTCGGTGGTTTGACGAGAACCGGTTACCGCAACGTCACCGCGCCCCTGTCCAAATAGATATCTGAATAACTGCCATACCGTTGATGATTTACATCATGAACCCTTTACCCAACATAACGAACAAAACCGATTAGGCCTATATACAAAAATCTCCATTCAAATTTATTGTTTTCAATTCTTGTCTCAAAAACATAGCTTATGACCGCTCATTGGAACGAGCTCGTTGAGCTCGTTCCAATGAGGGGTCATAATCTTTGTTTTTGAGACAAAAATTGAAATTTGTTTTAGTAATTTATGAATTTGTTTTGCAACTATCGTCTGCTACCCGCAACAGGTAAAAGGTTAAGAATGATCATTTCCAGCTGCTGATGCAGTATGATGATCATGCAAGTAAACAAGTATGTCAGCAAGTAACTTGCATGCTTTACTCTGTCTCATATAATTGATGTGTGACAGTGTGATAATGTCTACCTGTTTTGGAGCTAGTTTGTTCCTTTGTGAACCCATATTCTACAGTAGTTCAAAAGTAAGGGTTAATCGATTAATTACTTTTTGGATCGATCAAGAAGTTGATCATTGATTAATCGATTATTCGGTTAACCGTTTCAGATTTCTGTGCTATGCTTCAATCGTATTCTGAAGTTTGGAAATGAATATTGTTTAAATTAAATGGGTATCTTCACTGGCAAAATAGCTATTCAGTTAACAAGCTTCCACTGTACTTTAAGATAGAACACACTGAGTGTGGAGCACAAGAGACTGGAATCAACAGCGCATGTTGGAGTTGCTGCTGTATTTCACAAGCACCTTTATCAATTCTGGGGCAAATGTATGTTCAGTAAATGTGACCAATGGAAGTACGTTCCCCTTTTCGAAAGTAATGTGTGGGCAATTTGTGTTTAGTAAATGTGATAAATATATGTTATCACCACTATGTGTTGATCTGGAAACTTGTATCAAACCGACATGGTGTTCATTTTATGTATCGCGACGCGTCCTTCAGGTCGAGTCGCGATACGGACACCATCGATGCTTGATGCAAGTTTCTCGGTCAGCACACGGTGGTGATGACAAATTTATCTTACCATCTCGGAAACCCACCTGGTGGTAATGACAAGTCTATCTTGCAATATTCATCCCTTTTTACCTTGTCCTCGCATATTTTGACAACCATTCAGCGTCTATGTATTGTTTTTATGACGATCATGATGACGTCATGATATTGCATTCTTGAGCAGTGCATAACGTGATCCCCATTCATTGATTCACTTGTATTATAACCGCCGAAGTTTATAGTAACGTTTCAACTGTGTGTTTCTTTGTTTTATTTCTTAGCTTTAACACATGGTACAGTTAAAACTAAAAGTCCTGTCATGAAATGCGCACAAATAGCACGTTGATATGCGCGTTAATGTACGCGTTATGGCCCAAGTAAAGCTACCAAATTCTGTACATATGGCCTGTGCACAAGCAATGTTTCAGCCAATGGACCTCAGGGTAACCCGGAGGTCCATTGGCAGAAACATTGCATGTGTTTGCTATGAGTAACCAGGAGAACCTGCCGCGATTTGGATGTTATTCGATATGGCAATTGCGCGCAATTCCAACGCGCAATTGAGCCAAGATAAGCGCACTATTGGTGACAGGACTTCTAGTTTTAACTGTAGGCCTATATAAAAATAGCATCTTGAGAAAAATTGATCTTGTCTAATTTATTTTGCTGAGTTTGTGATTTTTTGTAACGTAATTACTGTTATCAAAATGGCGAACTAGACATGTCTAATCAGTTTTCGGTGAGTGTAGGTAACAACGTTCTCTTTCTGAATGGAATGATCGCACGTGCTCGTAGAAGTTACTGCGGTTGAAACAAAGTTGTATCAGTCTAGACGTTTTATCTTGTATCAGAGGAAACAATCGATTGATAAATGAAAACATAATGAAAAGATTAGATTTTCTGATTCTCGAGAATCATGGCTTTTTCCGATGAGATTCCACGATTTTTCATGACCTCACAGTGTCTGATGAATTGTTTTTAACTGTCTCACTGAAGTTCCTTCATTGGTGTTAACAGAAATGTGAGTATAGTAGGCTCAGATGACTCAGTTTGATAAACAAATTGTCTAGGTAAAAACCATCATTAACGGTGGAGTGGGTTAATGTCAATATCGTCGTCCAACAAGTCAATGACCGACAAAAGGAGTGATGTTTGTTTGACACATACCCACTGAGTGCTGTGTCTATTTGAAAATGGTCCATTTTATCTCAAATACATCCAAAATATTGATGTCTGGCAGCTTGTAGAGGGTTGACAAGTGCTAACAGAAATATTTATTCATGCAAATTGTAATGTCACATCAAGAACTGCGAATGGCCATGTTTTCTTTAAAATCTAAAAGATGTTTACAGAGAAATCCCGGGAGAACATGAATTTTAAGCTTTTCATGGGTGTCATTGTTTATCCAGCCCAAAACGGGTTAAGTGTTGTTTTTTGAATACTCTTATTACTTCCAAAAATAATTCTCAGTGAATTCTACTTCCAATTATGTTGATCTCTCCTCATAACTTTAGGTGCTGTGGGTACGCAAACACAGCCCATTTTATCAAAATTGTGATGTTTAAGAACCTGCATAAGGTTAACAAATGCTTACTGGAAACATCGTGTTCATGCAACTTGTAATGCCACACTAAGATCTGAGAATGGCCAAGTTTTCTTGAAAATTTACGTGATGCTTTTAGAGAAATCCTCGGGTAATATGAATTTTTTACCTTTGAGGGGTATCGCTCTGTAACCAGCCCTAGATGGGTTAATGCTTGGTTTTGTGAATACCTTCATTACTTACATAAATAATCCTCGGTGAATTCCACTTCCAATGAGGAGGTGGGCGGGGGGGGGGGGGGGTTATGTTTATCTCGGAGGTACACATTGGGTGTTATGGGTGATCAAGGACAGCCCATTTTTTCAAAATGTCTATACTTGTTGGCAGGCTCTGGAGGGTTACCAAATGCTTACTGGAATATTTTGTCCATGCAGTTTGTAATGTAACTCAAAGACCTGCGAATGGTCAATTGTTCTTGAAAACTTGCTAGATGTTTTGGAGAAATCCACAGAAAACGGGAATTTTAAGCTTCTAAGGGGTATATCTCCTTAACCAGTCGAAAATGGATTAAGACCTCGATTTTTGAAAACCCTTACTACTTACAAAAATGTTTCCCTATCAGTTGTACGTCCGGTAAAATAAGTTACTCTTCTCTGTGGCATTTCCATTTGATGTTGTTGGTGTTCAAAAACGCTTGTTTTTGGAATATCCTTATTACTTACAAAAATGGTCCTCTGTGAATTCCAATTCCATCAAAGGAGATTATGTTTATCTCTCGCAGATACATTTGGTGCTGTGCGTGTCCGAAAACAGCCCATTTCAACAAAAATAGATGCTTGGCAGGTTGTAGATGGTTAATAAATGCTCACCGGTGTATTTTGTCCATGCAACTGGTAATCTCACACAAAGACCTGCAAATAGTCAAATTTTCTTGAAAACATACAAGTTGCTTTCAGAAAAATCCACAGAAAATGGGAATTTTAAGCTCTTAAGGGGTATCTCTCTTTAGCCTGCCCAAAGTGGGTTAAGACTTCGACTCTTGAATACCCTTAGTACTTACAAAACTGTTTCTACATAAATTGTGCGCTCAATAAAAGAAGGCACTTTTCTTTGTGGCGTACCCATTGGGTGCTGTTGGTGTCCAGAAAAAAAACATTTTATCGTAATTTTGATGTTTAGTAGCCCGGGGAGGGTTAACTAATGCTGACCGGAATATTTTGTCCATGCTACTTGTAATGTCACACCAAGACCTGCGAATAGCCGATTTTTCTTGAAAACCAACAAGATGCTTCCAGAGAAATCCACAGAAAACTTTTTTTTAGGATTTTAATGGGTATCTCCCTTTCACCAGCCCAAAATGGGTTAAGACGTTAACTTTTGAACACCTTACCACTTACAGAAATGTTTTCCTATCAATCTTCTGTCCGATAAATGAAGGTGGTACCTTTCTCTGTGGTATATCATTTGGGTGCTGTTGGTGTCCAAAAACAGCCTATTTTATCACAATTTTTACGTTTAGCAGCCCGCGGAGGGTTAACTAATGCTGACCAGAATATTTTGTCGATGCAACTTGTAATGTCACACCAAGACCTGGGAGTGACCAATTCTTCTTGAAAATCTACAAGACTCGTTTAGAGAAATCCACGGAAAACATGAATTTTGGATCTTTTTGGGGGTATTGCTGTATAACCAGTCCAAAACGGGTTAATGCTTGGTCTTTTAAACACCTTTATTACTTACAAAAATGATCCTAGGTGAATTCCACTTCCAATAAAGGAAGCTATGTTTATCTCTCATGTATCCTTTGGGTGCTGTTGGGGTTCGAAAACAGCCCATTTCATAAAAAGTTTGATGTTTGGCAGTCTGTGGAGGGTTACCATATGCATCGCCTAATATGTCGTGTGTATAAATGGTCGTGTCACAGGCAGTTCTAGCAATGAGGAATGTTTAACAAAACTCTACAAGAATTGTTTCGAGAAAGTGCCGATAAACCCCAATTTTAGCAGTTTTTTGCCAATTCTGACGAAATAAGGGTTAAATCGAAAATTCCGCTTGGGTACATTTTTAGATTTTTTGGTCCTCCATGAGTGTGCAAAATTTTGTGGAAATCGGTTCGAAAATGGCTTCTGAATCGTGCGGACAAAATGTGTGGACCCCCCCCCCCCCCCCAAAAAAAAAAAAAAAAAAAAAAAAAAAATCATAATCCGTAGAATAACAAGAGACTGTTCCAGAGGGTTTTTAAATAGAAGCGAAATTTCACTGGAATTTTCGACAAATCGCGCAGTTACAATTTGAATCCTTAGCGATAGCTGAAAATCGTCCCTTGAGTTCCAATGCGTGCTATGTGCCAGTAGGCACATAGAACTCATTGGAACTCAGGGGACGAAATAGTAACACGGGTTCCCCTCGCAAATTTGGTTGACGATGATATATATTCTTTTTGTTGATAGTTGCCAAACGAATTGCTGAGTGTCCTTCTAATAATTGTTTTTATTAAGGCGTGTAATAAACAGAGAACGACACACGAGTGTGAATGGGTTAATCAATATGGCACTTCTGCCACCGCGAAAGGATAAAACTCCAGGCCTGAGGCCTCTCGTTTTATCCTCCCTCGCTGGCACTCGTGCCATATCGATTGACCCATTAACACGCCTGTGCCGTTTTGTGCATTTACAGCAAAACATATTTGGTTATATAAGTACAAAAGAATGAAAAGACCTGTTTCAATAAGCTGCAAACGTTTTAAATGTTGCAAATGTAATTTTTTTTTGCAATTGGGGAGAAATAAAGATGTTATTTTTTTCTTTCAATATTTTAAAATATAGAATTTTATTTTTGTTGCAATTTTTCATGTTAACCAATACAATATGCTGTAGTTTACAAACGCTGCAGTGGAAACATTGATAAAAACGGTAAAATACTCTCTACACATAGCAAATTCCTATGGGTGAATAAAAACACCCCAGTATCCATCGATCTGTATCCCCTCTCATATCAATACCAAAATTATTTGATTATGGAAGTTATCCATATTTCACGGGCTTGTAAGTTAACAGAAGGAGTCAAACTATATATAACTTGAGATATTAGGTGTGCCAGGTTATCATTTAGAAAACAGAGTAGAAATAGCCCTGGAAGACAGTGGCGGGGATAGCCAGTAATAGCTGTAGTGATTCAAGGTAGAACCAACGGTGAAGCGTTTTGTTCTTGTTTCTTTCACAATGGAAAACACGTGCTGTGCAAGGCAGGACTAAACGATGTTTTGAGATTTAATTACTATCTTTTGATGAAGAAAATATCATTTTCTCTTCTTAAATAATCCACATGAATCTTCATTTAGCTTGATTCCCGAGGAATTATAGATTTGTTTCGCAACAAAATATCAAGTTCTGTAGTTATTTGAGATTAAACAGTCCAAGTTTCGTTTGTTTGCTGTGTTAAAAATATCGATTTGTCGGAAAACCTCACGAACTGAGAGCTAAATGCAAAGTCATTCACTTTAAGTGACCCCTAACTCTTTTGTTTGGATGTCTTTCCGAAACAAATCACTTGCAAAATATCGTATATCCGCTTTTCATTAAGTAAATTTTCCAAATAAATATTTTCGTTTATCTGTCTAAATGATACTGAAGAGACTGATCAAATGTACTCACACAGGTGTGGCGATCACCCACCCCTTTTCCAGTGGGGACCGTTTAATCTGGGCTGGTGTTATTGATATAGATTCGATCTTGCTGGTGTTTATATACTTCTTACGGGACAATATTTGATTCTTGGACACACGGTCAAATGGTGTAAATAGATGTGTGCAGAATATTGATGGGGATGGTGGGATCCCAGTATGACCCAGTCCAGTAAATAAGAAGATAGGAAGCCCATGGATTTAGACTACATGTTTTTATCAACAAACAAATTTCCAGGGTTTTTTTTTAAAACTATATACTCCATTGACAAATATTTCAGCTACGTCATCAAGGCATGCCTTCAAGGAAGGCATGCCTTGATGATGCAGTTGGAATTTTTGCCAGTCGTGACTTGAGTCATAACAGCTGGGACAAATGGGATTCATACCAATCACACCCACCTGCCGTCTTCCCGATCCCAATATGTACCCACAGCCCACGTACGTTTCAGTTGTGAAGGATACTCTGTTGTGCTGAGCGAGATGAATGCTATTGCATTTGCCGATTCAGCAAATGTCTTCAGGAGCAATTTAACGTAATAGATCATGGCATTTTCTTTATTAACAAAACAATAAAGTTGCATCTTCTAAACCTAACTCACCTCCCGATGATATTTGTTTCTTAAATACACGAATAGATTTCATGCATGTTCTCTTGAACAATTCATCTACACATTGTGCTGTTTAGTTTACTATTTTCTGAGATTGTAACAGTTAATGGACTGCACAATGGGAGGAAAATGATATTTTTTCTTCCTTTGTTTGGATAAAAGAAACATTGTGTCAATCGATTGTGAACTTTCAGATTTAGGAAACACAGCAGTATTTTTATTGAATTGATCGAACTTTTGTTTTCCAGTAACAAATATTGATAAATACGCATTATTACCAAAGTTTCTTAAAAAGTTACCAACCGAGTTGAGGTGTTCATCAATTTGAACATCCTTTGAGTGTGCGGTAAGTGACAACGAACCACTAGATGGCGTGGTGTTACAGAACGCTGACAGGATGTTCAAATACTTAAATACCAACGGCGATATTAGTGACCAACTCGGGTCGCAAGGGATTTCAAATCCTAAATTGTCCATTTGCGCCTCCGGCGCGCCTAATCTATAGATGCGGCTCAGGTATTCTCAGTGATGTCACTTAGTTTGAACATTATTTTATTTCCATAGTTGTATAATTACGTTATTTAATGAGACTGAAACTACACTTAAAACAATGATATAACAATATGTAAGCTGTCTATATATAACATATCAAACACACGTATATATATTTATGTCGAGTAAGGCGTATAATGTTACAATTTATACCACGATTACCTATTGTACTATATATAATAATAATATAATAATAACACTTTGGCCGGCCGCTGATTTGTCGCGGTTCTCGGACGAGAAGGCCATGGTTACCCCTGTACTCCCAACTGCCCCCCTATTCCCACGCTTCTCCTCTCCTCCCAACACTCGGAGACGAACTGCTTGATGATACCCCTTGTCCCATTCTTCCCAATCTCTCCGATTAGCATATTAACCCTCTCCTTTGAGTCTCCTCCTAAACACATGTCCTTCATTCTCCCATCCCACTTCCCCATTATACTCCCAGTTAATCTCATTCTTTTAGAAAAGCCTATGACATAAATGTTAGCTTTACACACAACCGTGGTGAACACGCCAGTAATGGGGTTTAAACAGTACAAATTTACACCTACAGTAGCACTACATCCAAGTTGACCTTTGGTGACGTCACATTTATCGCACGTCGCCTCGCGAAGAGTGAAAGTGGCAATTATTTATTACGTTTTTAAATGGGTTTACCTCATAAGATGTCAAAACTTAACAAACATGCATTGTCTCATGTTAATAAAGCATCCATAACTCGCGATAGTATGTTAATATGTTATCAAAACGAAAAAGGCTCCGTTTCTTTTTCCATTTCGTTTCGGCGATAAAATTGACAGCGGGAGTACTACCCTCCGATGCTCATGTAAACAAAAATAGATTCGCACGTATGTATGTCTGCTGCTCAGTAAATAGAGAAAACTAATAACGACTCTTAATAATCTGACGATCATGCTATACATAAAATGTACCCAAAGTAGCTTGGTGTACCAAATGTTCACCATTCGTGGTGAAGTGGTGTTCACAGCGCCTTAGGCTCGCGGTTAACACCACTCGTTGTGAACATTTGGTACACCAAGCTACTTTGGGTATATTCTATATATAAACATAGTTTTAAACTAGGTATGAGGGAAATAAATCTGGTACATAACTGTAAAATGAAATGGGAAAGAGAACAGGAAAAGCAGAAGGAAGAAGAAGACGACGAGATGAAAGAAGAAGAAGGGAAGTAATAATAGAGTACCCGGGTTAGATTAGACAGGAGGTTCACCATGATTAGATGAGGCATTCACGTCCCGCCTATCTATTTCAGTTATCCTTCTGTCATGCACGCTTGCAATCCATCTATCGAGCAGGACGATGAGCATAAACATGCACATCCACATGCGCACACGAGAGAGCACACTTACGCGCACAGCACAAGGATAACTAGCATCCACGAGCATTTTTTACCGGTACCAATAAAGTAGGACTACTTTACCTGTACGTAGGGGTGTTGCTACCTCAGCAAGCTAGCACTGCTTTCCTTGGCTATTGTTCACCACGGGATTAGTTTTATGTCAGCTTGCTGGTGATTCTAAATATAGAGAAGTCTAAAAAGGCTTTGTTACCGTGATAAATTCTTGTACATTTTTTTAATATTGCCTTATTGACCTCATTGGCCTATAGTGAATACTCCCGTTTAGGAGAATGTGCCCGATCCTCGAAATTGACTTGTAATTGGATATATGGGTTTTGAAGGTGCCGTCATGACGTGATGGGAGATTAAGATGCACCCTATAGGTTTTTTTCAAATGTGAACAAACTGAATTTCTCATTCGTCTCGTATGAGATCTTGAAGACAGCGATTCGAGGAGTTCCTAACTCTTATACCAACCGTGATTTATGTTTCAAAGTTGTTGCCACTGATTTCAAATCTCCAACATTAGGCGCGTATTTGGGCAATATTTACGAACTTCCCATACATGGCGGTAACTCGCAGTGGTTTTAGTAAAGTACACCTCGGTAGGTGTTTACCTTGGTCTTTGCTTCTGTGGTTGCGAATGAACCTCTGGTATTGTCCGTAGCTTTTCCGTATCACCTATTCGCAATGCGTTATGGTCAACAATACCCACGTGGATTGCCTCTAATCAAGAAAGTTTGAGATATCTAAAGACTTTGGCCCTGGAATGGTGTCGATGTGGATGTCACATGTGTATACGTCTGCTGCTCAGTAAAATCGAGACAAAATAATAGCGACTCTTAATACTCTGACGATCATGGTATAAATAAAATATACCTAAAGTAGCTTGGTGTACCAAATGTTCACCACTCGTGGTGAAGTGGTGTTAACCGCACTCCGAAGGCTCGCTGTTAACACAACTTCACCACTCGTGGTGAACATTTGATACACCAAGCTACTGTGGGTATATTCTATATTTATTAACAAATCTACGTTTTTCGGTCCAAAACGCCCAAGTTTTAGGCAACCAATATCTCCTGATCGGAACTCTTGAATGACCTGCAATTTTCACAGGTTTGTCATAAATACACTTCTCCATAATCAATTGCTAACAAGAGCCACCAACATTATTTGTTTCTACTAAAATCAAAACTTAAAAAAGCCTCAAAATAAGCCACTTTAGCCAAAAAAGTCTGGGAATATGAATTAGCTGAACATCGGTAATGACCTGAATAGAAAGAACGCAATATGTCATTATCATAAATAAAAAAAATCGATTTTTTTCACAATGAGTAAAAAATGCCCGAACAAACATATACTCTTTATACAGCATGGCGTTATACAAAATACTTCAAGGTGACTTTAGTGCTTTCAACACTGTGCAAGTTGCTTGAGAGCTATAACCGTTTGAGCTGTTTACAAGTAATTAAATCATTTTCGTGCTAAAATCGCCCAAAACGACCAAAACCGCCCAAATATTAACTGCCCAATTTATCCTTATTATTTATATTCATTTATTTATTGTTGTTTAAGGTCACAAATTTATCCTTATCAAAGCATGCAAGTGATTTGAAATTGTTCATGGAGTTGTCAAAAATACGTTTCTCCACCATAAAATATTAACGAATCTTTACCAAATCATTTTTAGCTCAACTTTGGCGAAGCCAAATTTGAGCTTATGCCATGGCCAGTCGTCCGTCCGTCCGTCTGTCCGTCAACAATTCAATACGGCTCGGGCTAGAGGCCGCATTTATGAACCGATCTTTACGAAACTTTTTGGGTACCTTTGTTATGACCGTGGGACGAGAACGAGTGTTTTGGGGTCCGATCCGAAATTCAAATTGGCCGCTGGCAGCCATTTTGTACAAAATTAGGTGCAATCAGTTTTTTGCGCAGAACTTCCATATGGAAGCGCTGATTTGAATAATTTGTTGTATGAATGTTTAGTACCATAGGATACATCACATATAATACGGGTTTTTTTCTCGTGCCTAAATTATGCAAATTAGACTAACTTTGATGTTGTTTGGTGTTACTTTCAGCACTTTTAGTGCAAATGCCAATACGGCTCGGGCTAGAGGCCGTATTTATGAACCGATCTTTACGAATCTTCTTGGTTACCTTTGGTAGCACCGTGGAACGAGAACGAGTGTTTTGGGGTCCGGCCCGAAATTCAAGATGGCCGCTGGCAGCCATTTTGTACAAAAGTAGGTGCAATCAGATTTTTGCACAGAACTTCCATATAAAAGCGCTGATTTGAATAATTTTTCGTGTGAATGTTTAGTACCATGGGATACATCACATATAATACGGGTTTTTTTCGCGTGCAGAAACTATGCAAATTAGATGAACTTTGATTTTTTCAGTGCTACTTACACACAGTAAGTACACATGTCAATACAGCTCGGGCTGGAGTCTGTATTTATGAACCGATCTTCACGAAACGTCTTGGGTACCTTTGCTATCACCTTGGGATGAGAACGAGTGTTTCTGGGTGCGGTCTAAAATTCAAGATGGCTGCCAGTGGCCATTTTGTACCGAAATTAGGTCTAATCAGTTTTTTGTACACAGCTTCTATATGGCTCAGGCTAGAGACTGTGTTTATGAACCGATCTTTACGAAACTTTTTGGGTACCTTTGTTATCACCGTGGGATGAGAACGGGTGTTTTTGGGTGTGGTCCAAAATTCAAGATGGCTGCCAGTGGCCATTTTGTACCGAAATTTGGTTTAATCAGTTTTTTGTACACAACTTCTATATGGCTCAGGCTAGAGGCCGTATTTATGAACCGATCTTTACGAAACCTCTCGGGCACCTTTGTTATCACCGTGGGATGAGAACGAGTGTTTTTGGGTGTGGTCCAAAATTCATGATGGCTGCCAGTGGCCATTTTGTACCGAAATTAGGTCCAATCAGTTTTTTTGTCACAACCTATATACAGCTCGTATTTATGAACTGGTCTTCACGAAACTTCTTGGGTCCCTTTGTTTTCACCTTGGGACAGGAACGAGTGTATTTTGGGGTGCCTTTGTTATCACTGTGCTATGAGAACAAATATTTTGGGATTCAGTCAAACCCACTCTGGGACTCAAAGATTTCTTTTCTAGTTTAGCATCTGACTGTCACCCACCTTTACAATACTTTACCTACACATTTGTTACAGACTACGGTCAGAATTTATGTACAGACCGTTACAATACTTTATATGTACCTTTGTTATCAGGTCATTACCTAGATGTTTGTCATTGCTGTGTCACATACTATACATGTACATGTCTTAACAAGTTGAGCTACAGTGTCATTGACGCTTTCATTTAAACTAAAATATTGCCGAATCACCCCAAATCGCCCAAATATTTCTGGACCAATATCTCCTCATCCAAAAGCTCAAATGACATGACATTTTCGCTGATTTGTCAGAAATACAAATCTCCATTGATATTTGTTATCGAAAGTTTACCAAGGATTGAAAAAAACATGCCTAAAAAACAGACGGGTTTGGTCTACAGTCTCGGGACTATGATCCAGTGAAAGACCAATAATGCATTGTTCCCAGACGTTTTATGCTCAAGACAACAAAATGAGTTCATTCCGATGGGGGTCACATGATATGGTTTTGTTATCATGTTTTATGTAATGTGACCCCTCTTTGGAACGACCTCGTTTCAATGAGGGGTCAAATGATATGGTTTTGATGAATTTTTGCAAAAAATGTTCAAAATGATAAATAAAATAGCAACTTGATATCACATACGTTGGACAAATGGTTAAAATAAGTTGGAGAATTGAATTGTTCTTAACCTTTTACCTGACACGACAAGAAAACGAAATAAATTTAAGATTGCCCGTTTTGCACACAAAACATAGCTTGTGTGATATGCTTATCTGGATATGTATTGGTCGAGTTAATGCATTGTATTTCAAAGAATAGAAGACAAACCGTCCCCTGAGTTCCAATGTGTTCTATGTGCCAGTAGGCACATAGAACACCTTGGAACTCAAGAGACGAAACTGGCACAAAAAACAAAGCGGGAACCGGTCCTTCGCTGTTTATTTATTGGTCACTGCGACGACCACGGGGTGATAAGAAGCAAATTAATTTTGCTTTGTTCTCATTCAGTTTTCCATCGTATGTTTTGATTCACCATGAGGTGGCTCCATTTTCTCGGCGACTTTTGGGCGTCTCTTCGTAGTTGGATTTTGCTCGATTCACAGACCTGTTGAGATAACAAACTCGCATTGAGGTAAGTGCCGGTTCTCAAAATGACAACTAACCATCACTGCAAAGATAAGGGAACTCCAGTATTGACGTTTTAATGTGCAGCCGGGAATATTTCAGCGTTCAAACTCCGTCTATTAGACAACACCTGAAGTAAAAATAATTTGTGCTTGTTCCTTCGGATGGTGGGGTTTGCCTCTCTGGTGAAGATTGTTTTCTCAGAACTGGTTGGTGAAGTTTAGTCCAAGTGTATTTCAAACACTTCAATGTAGATGATTTCTTGCTCTTAACGGATATCCATTCAAGTCTTCGGACCAAACAATGGTTAAACTTACATGTGTAGGCGTAGCTTAGATACGAGGGTGAGGGGGGTGAGGGAGGGGGGTGGCACTAGGGTTGCATGGTATATCGATAAACCGATATATACCGGTATTCAAACCAATATCTATTGAATACTGGTGTAATTACAAAAATATCGGTTTATCGTCATTATTTATTTACCCATAATTTAATTTTCAAGACGTCTTGAGTTTTTCAACTGTAGCCCCGAATGAATAATATTATCCCTGTATCGAAGGAATCGTCTGCTTGTGCCCTCGTGATATACAAATTCAACAGTTGAAAAAATAATTTTCAAAAATTTCAACAAAACTATATCATGTGACCCCTCATTGGAACGAGCTCGTTCCAATGAGGGGTCACATGATATAGTTTTGTTGAAATCTTTGGGGAAAATCTGATAAATTAATTTTGAAAATAATAAATTTTGATATCGTCTGCGTTGGGTAAAGGTTTTACGAACCGCATCATCAAGACATGCTAATTCGTTCCAACTGTGATGCATCGAGTCTCGTTTGTGATACTTGTGTTCATATATCTGAACAGTTTTCGATATACCGGTATACCGCGGTATTTTTTGAATATCGTGCAGCCCTAGTTGGCACCCCAAACATGTTCGCTGCCACCCCAAAAAACATTGACACAATGCAAGTTTCTCACAAATGGAGCCCCCAAAACGGGGCTGCAGATTCGATCTTAGAGCACTATATTATGCAACATTTTCGCGCGTGTGGGAGGGGCTAATCCTAACTAAGTCCCTCCGGTCGTTCTCCCGGTCGTTGCCACCCCGTGTCACTTCCCTTCAGGGCTAAAGCATGGAGGGTGCTACTTATGAATTAGGAAGCCCTCATCCCCACCCCACCCCCCCTCCCCCCCCCCCCCCAAAAAAAAAATCGGTCTTACGAGTTCAAAGGTTAATACAAGTTGAAGAATCAAATCTAGTATTGTAAGAAAGTACGTAACTACCAACAAAAGCTACTCGATTTCTAAGACTCTAATCCAGGTTAAAATGTCCCGACTGGAGAAAATATTTGGACACCACTTAGCAACGAACATGCTGCCTCCCTCGTTCAGGACTTCTCATGTTTTGGCATGTTGAACTTCAGAAAGAAAGAAATCCATCAGTGGTGATCCATGTTATGATGATATATTTATTCGACTTGATTTTCTTTCCCAGAATTTTCCATTATTAAGCTAGGCTGATATGACGCCTATTTCGGGCGATATGAACAAACCTTGAGTTGTCTCTTTGATGCGTTTCTGGGCGCAAGAGAAATCGTTCACCGTTATTCGCGGAACGCAATCAACCACTAACATTCGCGATACCAGGCAAAAGGAAGTAGTTTTTGTATGGTGTGGAATTCATGATGGCAATAAATAAGGATCAGATGGATGAAGAGCACAAAAAGAGAGCTGTACCTAAAACTCAAAACAGCCTAAGAGTCAGTGTAGAAGGCGGGGATTCGTGGAAGTCAGAGAATAGATAGTTCTGTTATCCGAACATCCCGCCGGAAAAGGCGAGACGTTCGGATAGCTAAACTAGAAGTCGCGGAAATTTCTGATTTTATGAAAAGAATTAGAAACATTAACCCTTTGAACCCGAGGGTCCGTTTTTCCGTACCAGGAACATGAAAATGTCATTAAGTTGGATGGCTGCTAAGTGAATGTATAAGGCATATGTAGACTAGGCAATATTTTCAACGTGCAGCCCTAAGGCTGCACGTTGAAAATATTACTTGGTCTACCCCCAAGTAACGAATATGAGCTTTATTCATCCAGCACGCTCATATCACGGAGCTATGGGCTTGAGGTAGTATCACTGACCATATCTCCAACATTGATAAGCAAACATACAATAATCTCCCTTGATACTAGAAGCACTCAGTGAGCAAGAGCAGAACCAAATGTATTCAACTTATCATTACACGATTTAGGCCATGGCTTCCGTTCTGTGGAGAGCGGCGGCTTACAAATTGTAGCCTCTCAGTAGGCCTATTTACTTCATTGCTATCTTCATCTTTGACTGCTCTCTTTCTTCTATATTCCCTAAATTCATAAATGTGTTTCCAATCTACATGTATATCAAACTGTATCTCTAATTAGTAAAGCAGCTAACGGTATGGATTTAATTTATTGTATAGCTGTTTCTCGATGATATTATATGTAATTAATCAACTGATGTGGAAACGACCTTGTACAAGCCACTGGCTTTCTGTCGAATCCACAAAATCTTTACATTCTATGCTGTATCCATCGAAAGTTGAAAATAAATATTATTTAAACTAAGTAATTAATATGGACTCTTCCAGTTGCTGCCATTGGACTGACATGGAAGATACCACCAGGGTTCAAAGAGTTAGGAAGCTTTTACATCTGAAAACATACTGTAATTCTTTGTTTTGGTTCAATAAATAAAGAGGGTATTACTTGGTTAGCTTCATATCGGCCGAGATATCAGCCTTCGCTAACTTCACATAAACATTCTTCCTTCTATCTCAGGCTGATGTGGAGTTATCTCGGGCTTATATATAAATAAACCTAACCAAGTAATAACCACTAATTACCGACTACATTGCAACTAATAAACCCTAAGGTATTAATGTTAAATGCATACTGCTTCAACAAGAAGTCAGCGTTAGCAATTAGAACACCTCAGTATCAAGATCTTCATAGTGAAAAAACCCAAATCTGAGACATTCAGACATATATTATTCCTTGACCTAACGTGACTGGATAAAATATACAGCATCATCCACAAATATCGCTCTTCGAAGTTTATAAAACCACTAGTGGTGTGTGTATTCTATGTTACTCGATATTGTGCGGGTGTTGCTGAGTGTATTAGGAAAACTGCGCGTAGAATTCGACAAATATGTAAGAAAATGTGAGACTGCATCTGATTGGTCGTTATTCATCCGTTTAATGTTATGACGTTAATGAAATGTTTCGACACAAAATACTGTCATGTTAGAAAATAAACAGGTCTGTGAATGTGATATTTTTCCTTGACAATCTAAGCTTCGTCCATTTAATTCTTGTTTAATCTAGGTGTAAATACAGAACACAACTTGGGAAGAGTGCTGGGGTTAGACAGGAATCAATTACCTTGTTGCGAAACACAAGAAAACTCCCATCTCGGGTGACTGAATCATCTCCTTCGTACTCCACCACTGTTGTGCTCTGTTTTATTATTTTAAATTTAAACTTAAAAAAACACAGCCTTCACCCCTCATTTGAATGAGCTCCAATTAGGAGCAATAAGTTAAGTTTTCGCAGAGACGGACTGGCTGTATGGTCCACGGAAAATTTCTCGGTGGACCCCCTTATTGGGAGCCCCAACATTTACGCAGCCCAATACCTGTTGGCGCATGAAATTTCGTAAAAATCTCCGAAAGGCGAAATGAATCTGATTGCATTGACTGTCGGTTTATCGAAATGCCTCTATGTGGACTGCCATTGGCAGTCCACATAGAGGGCATTTCGATATACCGGCAGTCTAGTCAGCTATTGAACGGTCAGATGCATGGAAATCGCGTTCGTTCGTTTACAAAAATCAAAATTTTCTCCCATTGGGCCGAACGACTGTCGGACCCTCCTTTGGTGTATCCATTTTTGCCAAATGAGCGACAAAGATGACACAAAAATGCCATTGAAAATGTCCTCTATGTGGACTGTGATTGGCCACTCAGAAACAAGGAAGCAGTGTTTTGGCGATTCGAAAAATTAAAATTGTGGTTCCACATGTAAGTACCATTGTACTGGATGCACATGCATGGCTCATGATGAGAGTTGTAACCACTCGTGGTGAAGTGGTGTTAAACACGAGTCTTTGGCGAGCGGCTAACACCACTTCACCGCTCGTGGTGAACATTTAGTACACCTAGATACTTTGTGTATATTTTATTTTTACCATGATTACCTACTTTACTAGATATAAAAAACCTATGACATAAATTTTAATTTTACACGCTAACCGTTATGAACCCACAAGCAATGGGATTTCAGTAGTTGAAATTTGCACCTACAGTGGAACTACATCCAAGCTGACCTTTGGTGACCTCGCCTTGAATGCAAACTTGTCTAAATTTATCACTCGTCCGCTCTGGAAGAGTGAAATGAAACCGGTAATTATATATTAATTTTTCAAATGAGTGTACCTCATAAGATATCAACAATTAACAAACATACGTTGTCTCATGTCTCATGTTAATAAAGCATCCTTAACTCGAAATAGTATATTATTATGTTATTAAAATGAAAAAGGCCCTGTAATTTAGGCGTTTCATTTTCTATTTCGTTTTGGCGATAAAATAGCCAACGGAAGTACCACCCACCGGTGCTCATGTAAACCAAAACAGATTCGCACGTGTGAATATTGATTTATTTAACATTTAAACTCTTATTAACCTGACGATCATGGTGTAAATAAAATATATCCAAAATAGCTTTGTGTACCAAATATTCACAACTCGTGGTGAAGTGGTGTTAACCGTGCGCCAAAGGGCCGCGGTTAAGACCACTTCACCACTCGTGGAGAACATTTGGTCCATCAAGCTACTATGAATATATTTTATATTTATACCATGATCGTCAAATCTCGATTCATATGTCGCTATGATATTTTCTCGATTTCACAGACATACGCACCTGCGAATCTGTTTTTGTTTACTTCTGGTGTCAATTTTATCGCCGAAAAGAAATGGAAAAAAGAATCTCGCAAATCGCGGTATCCTAAAATACCCAGATGAGTCGTAGAGCAGTAGGTGGAGACACTCGATCGAGCAATTGCTCTATAGCTTATTTGCTCGATGGGCTTCGAGTTGTTCTGTCAATTGTTCATGGAGCAATTACTCTCTTGGCTCTTTAGCTTATTTGGGAAAATCCTACTTACGGAATCCCTTTTTTTTGAAAATGACTGGTCTTAGAAATGACTGGTCTTAGGCACCCCTTTTTGCTCGACGGACTTCGAGTCGTGCGAGCAGTATGTGGAGTCACTCGATCTAGCAATTGCTCTAAGGCTCATTTGCTAGATGGGTTTCGAGTCGTTCGAACAATTGCTCATGGAACAATTACTCTTTTGGCTCTTTAGCTTATTGGGAAAAATCATCAACCCTGTTTCTAGGTATCCTACTTACATAATCCCTTTTTGGGAAACGTCAGGGGTTAGCAGAATCCGTTTTTACCGAAATGAGTCGGCAAGCAATATGTGCGAGTCACTCGAACGGACAATTACTCTAAGGCTCATTTGCTCGATGGGCTTCGGGTCATTCGAGCAATAAGTCGAGTCACGCGATCGAGCAATTACTCTAAAGCTCATTTGCTCGATTTTCGTCGAGTCGTTTCGAGCAATGACTTCAGTAACAACTCGATAGCTTATTGGCTTTGGGAATGATGTGGGCTTTTGATATACACAGGAGAGATAACTGTGAATACAGATTATGGGAAATCAAGCAACCTGATTAGTTAGCGCCAGTAAAGTGAACTGCTTGGGTGATCTAGATAAATGAAACAACAAGAGTACACGGAATAGGGTCAGAACTAACAAGAACAGACCAGAAAAGCTAAATATAGTAACGATAAGCAAAGCAGTTTCAGTTGATATGCTCTTCTACTCTACTGGAGTATACTCCAGGAGATTGGAACATGACCAGGTAGACGAAAACTATTGCATATATAGATAGAAGCAGAGAATTCTGAAATAATTCGAAATAGTACAACTTGTCGGGTTGTCTGTGTTAATTCTACGAAATGGGAAATTACTCTTGTACAAAGGAATACATCATCCGAACAACCCCTGTCTTGCTGTAAGCCGTTGGGTCACATAGCAACCACATGCTATCATAGAAACCAAGATGGCAGACTCCAGTATACAAAATGGCCAACGGAACACGTATCACCCTAACAACACGCGTTGCGCATGCGCACTAATACCACGTATCACTATGGGGATGATGTCACAAGATGGCCCCTTACGCGGGTTACCATGACAACACAACATGGGGGCCACTGGGTCACGTGACTATGACGTCACATATGAGATCCCCTATGAGATCCCCCCGATCGGGATCGATCCATCCCTCTCCTACCACTGACGTCGCTGGAGATCTTCCGATGATCCCCCCAAATGTTTATCATCTGGCGTCTGATATATTATAACTGCCAACTCCGGGGTAGTGCCATTCATACCCACAGTATCCAGCTAACACGACAACGGTCACTTATTCCCAGTTCTTTGTTCGAAATTTGTTATCAATCGATTTTATCGGTTGATAAAGAATGTCGAATAAGGAACTGGGAATAAGTAACGGTTGCCGCGTTTGCCCGATAACATGAAGAACAATGCAATGTGTGATAGATCATTGTTTTCCCATTTCCGTGCAAAGAATTTTGATCGATAGAGCTGTGAACTGTTTCAAACAGAATTTTGCAATTGTGAATTCAATTTGTTCATTTGGTAAAAAACATCTCGATTTTTTGTAAAATTTTGAGACCAAATGTTCAAAATAAGACCAAATGTATTCTTCTGTTTTCACATCTATCTGTTTTCGTATTTGTCCACGAACCCATTAATTGGAACACAGCTTTTTTAATGACACAGATCAGAAATAAACTACATGTATCGGCGTTTCATTTGCAACACACTCGGCAGAGGTTTAATTACAATTTTGAGTTGACCGCTGCACTGTATATATCACTACACCTTGCAAGCTTTCAAAACAACTGTTTTTGATCACCAGTATCCACATTCATCCCTTCCATTAGGGTCGCGACCACTCTGTATAGGCCGAGGCGTGGAATATGCTGCCTTTAAATCGAGATCTGCGAATACAAATTCAAGGTAATTGCAGCGACTGGCGATGTCAAAACTGTGAGATTTCTGGGACGGGGTTTTGTTCTTGGAAACAAATGCCACGTATTATCAGAGTTAAACATGCAATATTTCAATGAAAAGTTTACAAATGCCGCATCTCGTGGTACCAACCGTTTATGAAAGTATTTGAGGACAATTGGCGAGATCATTTCCACAAATTTGTAGAAACACCTTAAAAAACAGTTCGACCCCTGAGTTCCAATGTGTTCTATGTGCCAGTAGGCACATAGAACACATTGGATCTCAGGGGACGAGTTGTGTGTTCGTAAAATGTTCTATTAATTCGAGCGTAACTGTTTGAAACAAAGGTAGGAAATAGTTAAATAAACACACGACAGATGATGAGCATGCGAATTACTGATCCGGCAACCGGTTCAGATGGCATGCTTTCCCACAGCCCTCCTCGACCGTACTCAACGCAGTCTCTAAAATTTACATTCCAGAGAGCTTCAATCGAATGATATTTTTCGCTGACTCGGCGATGAAAGGCTAATGAATTAATGCTACACAATAGCTGCTAATGACTTGCGGACCCTCGTCAAAATGTAAGTTGTTTCCGAAATTAACGAAAACCCCTATAATCTTTCCTAATGAGTTACCTAACAGGTTTCCGTGCGACAGTAAGGTCGATAAGTGGCATATATGACAAGACACGCTAATTAGAGGTACGAATTGTTTTGAAAAAAAATGTGCAATCAAATCAAACAGCAAGATCAGCGAAAAGATAACAGACGTGTTTCAACTAAGACCAATCAATAAACGAAGTATCTTCGCAGGATTACATCTGTTCAAACACGTGGCCAATATCGTTTTTTTCAGTCTAGCAATCCCTGTAAAACTTTGTCAATGATGTTCTGTTTGGTGTCACGTCTCGGTTTAACAACACGAAAGTTTGCTGATTGCAGAATATTTAATAACTTAAACCTTCGGTGTGTTAACAGACGAATACATCTAAAAGGTAAGCTATTATATCTTTTTCAGGTTACGGCCTGGGACGTGACGACGGGGATGGGGTGGCGGGTTGTAGTCGTCTCGCACCCATTCCCGGCCACAATAGTTAGACAATTCAAGCCTGAAACTACCAACAAGTGGATGTTTTTGTGTCCTAAAATTGTAAATTTCCTGACATTTTATCTGCAGCTGTGGCCGTTGGTATCCGATATATTGTGCTTTATTCCATATTTTATGAGATTTTCAAACTGGATTCATGATGTCATATCGTGAGTGCGACAAGACGCCAATTGGAACGTTAATGCGCTGTGTCTTTGTGCACCGAAAAGACAATTTACAACTCTAGCTCCCATATCTTTCGAATACTTGGTGAGAAAGTGCATTCGGAACTCTCGTCTGTTGGAAATCCACTGGCAGCAGTTGGAAAGTTTTCGCTCAGCAAGGACGGTGTCAGTGTGTGTGTGTGGGGGGGGGGGGGGGGGGTCAAGTGGGCTATATACAATTATGTGACCCCCACGTAGGTAGAGATAATACTACCGAATACTTGACACACGTGCGCAATAGGAATAACACGATTGCCATTAATTCCAGTGCGAGAGTTTTATTTTAGTCCGTACCAGAAATCTTCCACACAATGACTGGTCGAAACTCATCTAGTCTTCTGTGAGTTATATCGTACTTATTGAATGTGTGGCTTGTAGAACTAGGGTATCAAAAACAGGTGCCGCCATAGCACCTGTTTTGGCAGCCTAGTTCCGTAAGCCACAAGTTTATATTTCGTTTTGTGTTGACACTCTCAAATCCACTGGAGTTACGGATAACGGATATTGCGACTTTTTCGCAATTAAACAAACAACAAACACTTCTCACACCTGGCCGAGCCACGATCCACCGGGTGGGTTCGAGCACTCTCTAGCCCCCCCCCCCCCGCCCTGTCGGGGATCATAGCATCAGTGTCGGGGAAATGCTGGCGCTATTCCTATCAGTAGTGGAGGGATGCAAATGGGTTTCTCAAAAGTTGGATATTTAATAGCCGGATAGACGGTATAGTTATAAATCAATTCAGAGAGGCAGCTCCCCCCCCCCACCCCCGAACCAAGACGCCCCAGGCACATGCGTGGTTGTAGTAATAACAAATTGATATATGTATTATGCATAACGTTTTACTTGAAGAGAAAGTTTTCCGACCATGAGAAGAAAACAATGTACAATTCAACATCAATTGTGAATAAATATCACTAACACTTTCATCCAACAGCCAGTCGAGGATGTTTTAGGCAGAACGACCTTCACGTTCGAACTGTCATGTTTTTATCCGCAGCCTTCGGCTTCTATTTCAATATTATCCCTCCGCCCAAATCGATCGAGTCCTGTAAAAAGGACAGTTCCAATGCGAATGCTGTTCTGTATTTTTTGCACGGCTACAGTTTACTAGCAAAATATTAAAAACGTTAATTATTACCAAAAATAACCCAATCGTAAGAAAGAAAGAGTTAAATAGTCCGCACACGTGATCCGTATTGTTCAAGAACAATGCAAAAAAAATATTGTACGCTTCGGTTTTTGCAGAAAAGCGCGTATCTTATAAAAATAAAAGCATAGGCGTGCAATAAAACCCCATCTTCCTCTGTATTACTGGCATATATCTGGCAATCAGTGGAAAACAACGAAAGACACAACACAAGACAGGGAATTCTATAACATATTTTCACAAGCTAAAATGAGGACCATTCCCGTTACTTCAGAAATGGGCGGTAATAACGCTGTTAGCACGGATGGAACGGGCATGTTACATTAGGTGGCTATGGAAATGGGATGCCCCTAACAAACCACCATGGAACTTAAGAAAGGAACAATGCAAGGCAGGGTGTGAGTAGTAGACAAAATCCGGACGCCTGAGACTTACGTCACGTTACGTCACTTTAACAGAGTCGCCATATTGCCTTGACGCATTTTGCAGACAGCTTCAGAACAGAGGACAAGACGGCACAAGGGACTATCTGGAGACACAATGAAAGTATTTTTGAAACAACTGTGTGCCGCCGTTTGAATGACGGTTAAAGTCTTAGCTGCAGACATACCGTGATCACAACGTCAACGGAAACGACGCAAATGGTGTTATCAACACATTCGGTAGCCACAAAATCTGGTGGTGCTGTTTATTGCCTGACAAGTTACGGTTTTGTATTGATCACTAAAGCACATGTCGACAAGCTCGTTCCAAAGAGGGGTCATAACCTATGCTTTTGAGACAAGAAATGAAAAATATTAGTTATTCAAGAATTTTGTTTGCAAGTGTCGTCTGCTTTTCCTGTTAGGTAAAGGGTTAAAGAAAATCGGCGTTGAGATGGATGACGTTAGATATTTGTCCGCCGACGTGTGCTGAGCAATGACAGGAAAACAACCAGTTAGCTGTTTCTACTACTCACAAACAAATACAATATGGCTTGCGTATGTATGACGTGAAACGCGCGCAATATGTTTTTAGCTGCGACTAGCAGCTCAATAAGTGGCAATGTCGGTCTGTCGCTCTGTCTGTCGGTCGGTCTGTCGGTCTGTCTGTGACCAACGAGTTTCAAAACTCAGTAACTAGCCACTGTTCAATGCATGTGTTGTTCCAAATATTTTTCTTGGAGTTATGGCCCTTGATGAACTTAGAATTTTGTGAGATTGCACCACCCGCGCAGCTACGAAGTCGATGTCGCGATGTTTTATAGATACGTGCGTGCCGTTGAGGTCAGCCTACATTTATCCTTACAATTTGTTTTCAAGAAATATCTAGAGGCCCATGGTTGGGCAACTGCCCAGCTTGCCCAGTCCTAAACCCGGCCCTTGAGCAATAAACATGACGAATTCTATTAAAGGCATGATAAATGATATTGTGTTTTCAAGTTATATACAATCAGTTAGTATATTGAATTTAGATATATCCCGTTTGAGTATACACGTTTTGGTCATAATCAGTAGGCACAGCATTCCCCGAGAAGACAACATTATAAGTTATAGTGATGAATTGACGGTAACATGGTCTGAGGTTTGCGGCTCGGGTCTCATGTTTAAACAAGACGCTGAACGTCGAGGCTAAACATACGCTCCGAGCCCCAACCCTCAGACCATGTTACCGTCAATTTATTACAATAACGTATATGTTCCAATATGACCCTACCCACAGCCCAACACCTACATCGTGAAACACGAGGGGCTTATTTACTGAACTAAATAATGTTGAAGTGAAAAATCTCCCCCAGCACGATTTAGGAGTAATTTATCCTCCACATACTGTTGTCGCAATATTTTCTTTCTGTTTGATCGGTGCAGTTCGTGATTTCACTACCAAACCCGCAAATCGCTCATTATATTACGCGTTGCAAAGCGCGAACGCTCTCAGGTATTTCAGACTACTTGATTCTTCTGAAGTAAGGAGTGCATTAACTAACGAGCATTTTCTGCGCTAATTGTGAGAAGACTTTTAGTTTCAACTGCAGTTGACACAGCAGAGGCAGGATAGTGGTCACTATTTACAAACCGCCACACTCAGATGTTGGGCTAAACATACTGACTGAAAAATGTACGTCTCCAAGAATTCCGTATGCAATCATATAAGAGCCTGATAGTGGGGGACTTAGGGTCGGATGGAGAAAGCTATGTAGCATTGGCTTTCCACCACTTTATTTATACTTTATTACTCATGCCAACGACTGCCACAATTCGACAACAAACTGAAAACTGAACCTATTTATTGGAAAACACACATTCTCCAACAGAATGTATTTATTTATTGCGGTTTAACGACACCTTCCACAATAGGGGCCACCTCGTGTCAGACAGTTTTGAGGGTAGAAGAAGCCGAAGTACCCGGAGTGATCCGCCGAGCAGGAACGAGCAACTGTCAGGCTCCCTTAAGTGCTAACTACACACATGCAGGGTTAGCATTGGTTGAAGACAAGTGTACCATCGACGTGCAGTACGCAGTAGTACACAGCGCCATCACGCCCCTCGAGGACAATTGGGTTTAAATGCCTTGCCCAAGGATACAAAGCAGTTATCCCTATAGGGATCGAACTGTGTACCCTTCAGTTTCAAGTCCAATGCCGTAACCAGTGAGTCACCATGCTCCCCACATGAACAGAATACCACTTGAACTGAGTATTATGGGCTGAATCTAGGTATTCTCTAGCAGATTTGCCTATAATAATTACATTGATGGTTAATCGATTACCACATTTACCAAGGTCACTGATAGTTTCTCAAGTTTATCGCCCTTTTGCCTTCAGTCTGAAATGCTCAACTGCATTTCGACATCGAGTTAAGACATCCAATTAGTGACAAACTTGTTATGCGCTTAACCCTCTGCTCATTCATGCCAAAGTACTGAAATTTGAAGCAGCAACGTTTTTCTGTAATGCAACTAGGGGAATGTAACCAATTAAAACTTGTCTGACAATTCTTAGTTGTATTGTGACTAAAATTGCAGGTTGAAATTTTGACCTCAACCCTGCTGGGGTAGGGGGTGTTAATAAATGAATAAATAAACATTTATCTACACGTAACACTCAGTATAATTTGGTTATTCTATAACATTCACTATTCCACTCTAAAACCCCAAACTAAATGTAGTGTCCAACCGATTACCAAAAATGGTCGCTGACCGATTACCGGTTATTTGAGCCCACAATCGGCCGATTCTGATGCCGATTCCAATTGTAATACCGTGCACTACAAGACAAGTCGAGGCTCGAAAAAAACTACATTAAACTGAACATTTTTCAAAGTGTTAAACTTCGTTGACTGGGGTCACAGTAAAATTATCAGTCGCGCACACTTGGGCGGTAAACGTGGCTCTCAGAGCCACGTTTACCGCCCAAGTGCGCGCGACTGGTAATTTTACTGCGACCTGAGTCAATGGAGTGCATTCTTCAGTTTTCCGGTATGAACTGGCGATTGCGGCAAGTGTGCTCAGTTGTAAGCTTTACATTCGTTTAACACGATATCCCGCAAAGGGGCGTCCAGAGAGATTAGGAATACACATTGTGGTTGTTTCTCAACTTTATTGAATGGTATCATCGACATCATTTTACATTAACAATTGAACAATTGCAGAAGATAATAAAATGCGATTCAGAAAAATCACAAATTGCTTGGCGCCGTTGCCGTTGTCATCCGATTGCCCATAATCGGCCGATTGTGGTGGCCGGTTCCGATCATCGGTTGAACACTAATTAAATGCTATCACTGTAGACCTGAAATACCATTCAAACGTGCTCCTCGCGTTGATAAGGCAATGGCATGAAAAACCATCACAATACTCACAATGGAACAATCAAACACTCATATTTGACGGCAAACCATGAAGCCTCACACCTATTTGCAATCACCTTTCTGCCCCTTTTCGTCGCAAGTTGAACAGAGCGGTGTTGCTGCCGATATTATAAGCTGGACAAACTAACAGAGCTGAAACGGTTAAGGGTTTTTTTTTGATCGATTAATCATGTGGATTAGCCGTGATTAACCTATTAATTACTTGTCCAAATATATATTTGAATAACTGCCATACCTTTGATGATGTTTAGCATGAACCCTTTTCTCAACGTAACAAACAATACCGACTTGGCCTATATACAAAAATATCCATTCAAATTATTATGTTTTCAATTTTTGTCTCAAAACACATAGCTTATGACACCACATTGGAACTAGCTCGTTGAGCTCGTTCCAATGAGGGGTCATAAGTTATGTTTTTGAGACAGAAAATGAAATTTTTGAGTAATTCATGAATTTATTTTGCAAATATCGTCTGCTTCCTACAATGAGTAAGGTGTTAAGAATGACCATTTCCAGCTACTGATCATACAAATAAACAAGTATGTCAGCAAGTAACTTGCATGCTTTACTCTGTTTCATATAATTGATGTGAGTCAGTGTGACAGTGTTTACCTGTTTTGGAGCAAGTTTGTTCGTTTGTTAACCCAAATAATACATAGTTCAAAAGTAACGGTTAATCGATCAATAACTTTGATTGATCAAGATGTTGATCATTGATTAATCGATTAATCGGTTAACCATTTCAGCTCTGCCACTTTATCTGCGCGTTATCGATATAGACTAAACATATTAGCGTGTTATCGATAGGGAATAAATATAATAATATTTAAGTTTGTTGCTCTCATTAATGTCAGCATTATGGGAATACTCGACAAACGAAGAACTCTCAAATGGAGCTGAATCACAGAGCGAGAGGGCACAACACACACTTTTATATCGAAAATTATCAAGATTACGGAAAAATAAAAATTCGGTGGCCGAGATACGACCATTGGGGAGGTTGTGCAATGTTAGTTTCTCACCATCCCCCCTGGTCGTATCTTTGGCGGTAGGTCGCACCTTTTAGAAATGTAGGCTACACTGTGTTTTTGTTGTAACGTATTGCAAGTATGTATATATGTAAATATTGAATGATGGAATAAACAGTGTTTAGTCATTTTTCATCAAATCACGTGTTCGTCCAATTCTTTTATTGAGTCCATAAATACGAAATAAACACACGTGCTTATTTCTTTTATGGAGCCATTAAAGGGAGCAGTTGATGTATATTTATCAGTGTGAAGAAATAGTGCAAACAGGGTTATCAATATTCAACCCATGGCGCAGTGATTGGTAATTAACATTGTCTTACTGACCGAATCACATCGTATGGCTCATAAGGAATATATGACGAGACGGTCCTTTTTCGTGACGCGGAAGGATGACGTAACAGTATTGATAGCGTCAGTTAATTTCATGTCGCCATTATTGCTAGTTTACAGTTCATTCCCTCCTCCACCCCATTTCAAACCACCATTACGGAGTTATTTCACCATTTATGCATTTCCCTTCATCGGGGTGTTCCCGATGTATTAGCCATTTGTTCCTTCCATACATGGCTTGGACAACGGAAGGACTGTTTGCTGTCCTTAAACCACTATAGGACATTTGGTGGGCGGCGGTAGGTCGCCCACCTTTTAGAAATGTAGGCTACACTGTGTTTTTGTTGTAACGTATTGCAAGTATGTATATATGTAAATATTGAATGATGGAATAAACAGTGTTTAGTCATTTTTCATCAAATCACGTGTTCGTCCAATTCTTTTATTGAGTCCATAAATCTATTAGGAGTAGAGCTTCGAGATTAGATTCGGTTTTAAAAAATAAGTTGATATTCGGTTCGATTCAAATCGGCTTCACGATTCGTTTCTATTCGAATCTTTCACTGGAATATACCTTGACCTCAGTCATCTTCGTCGTCTCACAAGACGTATACAGTTAAAACTAGAAGTCCTGTCACGAAGAGTTCGCTTATCAAGGGTTAATTGCGCGTTGGAATTGCGCGCAATTGCCATATCGAATGGCATGCAAAGCACGGCAGGTTCTCCTAGTTACTCATAGCAAACACATGCAATGTTTCTGCCAATGGACCTCCGGGTTACCCGGAGGTCCATTGGCTGAAACATTGCTTGTGCACAGGTCATATGTACAGAATTTGATAGCTTTACTTGGGCGATAACGCGTACATTAACGCGCATATCAACGTGCTATTTGTGCGCATGTCATGACAGGACTTCTAGTTTTAACTGTAGTTATGGTGGAAAGTGCACATAAACAATAACTGAAAATAAAAACTGAGTGTAGTTTTCCGCACTCCAAACAGAAACAACATCTGCACCCATGTCATCAATTCCAGTCTCACGAGACACTGCCACCGTTGACAATTTTTTTTAAAGTTTCCAAGCAATATCAACGATGAGCTGTTGTTGACGGTAAGCCATGTGCAGTGCCCAGTACACATGATTATCGCACATCTTTCTGGTTTTGAACTATATTCCTTACTGCATAATATTCCAACTACTTCATCAAGGCATGCCATCAACGGATTTTGAGCCACCACTGTCGAAACAAATTAGGTTTACAGCAATGTCCAGAATGAAGGGGTCACACTTATTTGGAAATGGCAGGAGAGGGGGAGAAGTCAAGGTCGACTTAATTTCAATGAAAGCTCTGCTTTCATCTTCACCCTCGCAAAGGCTTTTTTTCCCGTTCATTCATACAGGGGGCAGCAATTTTTGCGTAATCCTTAATGAAGGCTCTATGATATTTAGCTAACCCAAGAAATCGTTCTTTGTCTTCAGAGGATTTTGGTTCTGGTCATTCATTTATAATTTGGTTGGCCGTATTCCCAGTTTCCAATCCTGTGGGAGAAACAATGTGAATGTCAGTTTTGTTTTCACAAATTGGGGTTGTTGATATATTATTCACCAATATCAATTGTCTTCTACATACTGATGTTGTAAAAAATAGCACTGAATGTGCCCCCCCCCCCCCTCCCCGGTAAAGTACGGCAAGTCCCCCTGGTTACTCATAGCAAACACAGGCAATGTTTCTGCCAATGGACCTCCGGGTTACCCGGAGGTCCATTGGCTGAAACATTGCTTGTGCACAGGTCATATGTACATAATTTCATAGCCCTACTATGGTCCTAACGCGTAGACTAACGCGCTGATCGACGTGCTATTTGTGCGCATTTCATGACAGGACTTCTAGCTTTAACTGCATGTACTTGGGAACAATAACTAAAGAATAAAAAAATATAATATGATAAGAAGATAATATTTATTTTATTCTTGAATGATTCAGCATTCCTTCCCCCGTCGGTCATCTTCAAAGCGCCCTTAATTCGATTCGAAATTCGATTTAAATTCGAATAATAGATCCGATGTGATTCAAGGTTAGGTTCGAAGCGAAAGAAACTGGTTCGATCTAAGCCATGGGCGGACTGGGCCAAAAAATGGTTCCGCGTGAAATGTAACAAAGGGGACCGTACAAAATTTCGATATTTCTAATTGAAAGAACGCTGCTTCCTTGCATCTGAGCAATCAGTTGCAGTCCACACAGAGGGCATTTAGATGGCATGTTTGAGTCATCTGTGTCGCTCATTTGGCAAGAATGGTTGCACCAAAAAGGGCCCCGGACCGGACACATCGTGCAGCACATAGTTCGACCCAATGGAAGAAAAGTTTAATCTTTCGAACGGAAAGAACGCGGTTTGTTTGCATCTGGTCAACCAGTGGCAGACGAGGCTGCTAGTATATTAAAATGTCCTCTATGTGGACAGCCAATGGCAGTCCACATTGAGACCTTTTCGATAAACCGACAGTCTATGCAAACAGTTCCACTTTAACTTTTGGTCATTTTTACTAAATTCCCTTCACCAACAGGTGTTTGCATCCATTTTGAGGGCCCTTGGGGCTTCCAATAGGAGGCACACAAGAAAATTTTCCGGTGGACCATACGGCTAGTCCTCCTCTGATCAGAGCCGTAGTTTACCGAGATTCATACAAATTTTAGTGAACGACGTTCGAAAATAAAATTCATATCAAATCGTGACGAAATTAATATTCTTTTTATCACGTGATATGTAATTTAACACTTTACCTAACGTTATGACCAAAATCAACGAGCACTATTCACAACAAATCTTTCGGGTCTAAAAAAGTTAAAAATCTGTTTCTCAGGCCGCCCCGAGTAGTCCTTTTGGCTGCCACATGCTCTCTTTTTATGACCAATGCCAACTTAGAAAAATAAAAATTAAATGGTTTATGTCTGATATTTTACCCAAGTTAATACAATTGATAAATTTGCTCCTTGAGTGCAACAAGGCTTTGCAATGCTTTAGCATTGCAGAACCTTCTTGCACTCAAGGATGAAAGACGCCACCACTCATGCCATTCTGTAGATTATGCGGCCTAGAACATAACACAAACAAGGACATGAACTTTTGATGGCATAGAAATAATCACAAAAATAAAAAAAATATTAGACACAGTGGTTAGGTGAGTCGGAACAGCGGGGAAATTCTGCTTTTGAGGCTGCCAGGTGGATGAAAATGACTGGTATCAGCATTTTTTCTTGCAATTTTGCAGGTTGAAGTCTTGCCTTTGACAATACATGTTTTCACCACATTCAGATTGTTTATTTCTACTTGGTCAGATAGTGTTATAAATTTTTAGTGGACTTGGGAAATGTAATTCATGTTATGGGTTATATTACTAAGTTACAAAATACAGTAGAATCCTCTAAATTGAATATGCACTTTGCCAGTGAAAATTATTCAATTAACAGGAGTATACAATTAACAGGGATTTGGTCAGTTTCCTGTGTTCTGGAGGTAAACGGCGCATTTATTCTATTATATCTTGTTTGACAGAGCTCATAGAACTCTGTAAAACAAGATATAATAGAATAAATGCCTGTATTGGATGTAGTGAGGCCAAAAAGGTTGATAAATAAGGGGAATTTGGTGCGTGTCACAGTAATTTTTTCGACATATTACAAAAATTTAAATACAATTAACAGGAGTTTACTATACGACTCATATGCAATTAACAGACCAAATTTGTACTGAAGGTATGGTAAATGGTTTTGTGTTTGAAAATTATATTCAATTAACAGGGATATACAATTAAGAGATATCCAATTAAGTGGGCTCCACTGTATTTGCATTTGAAGAGAATGTATGGCATGTCATTTTTGAAAATGCCTGGAACTCTGTGGAGCGGAACCGTAAGAGCGTTTTACCGTCAGTGTCAAAACTTCAACCAGGATGTTCTTTATTTGTTTTTGAGTTCTAAATACACCATTTTTCAAAAACAACTTTTTTATTATTTCTGGTTTGTATGCAATTGTTAGTGATAGTTACCATTCTGCGAGTGATATCTCAGCACAACTGGATGGAAATAAGTGGAAATTTCGAGAAGTTTGTTGATGTAGCCTTACTTTGCAACTTTTTGAATTTACGTCAGATTTCGAAAACACATTTAGATAGAGCACTGCATTTCCCAAGCACTGAGCTCCGTATTTATGATAGATATATGCAATTATGAACAGCATTATGGTTATTATTTACCACAGAATTGCAGTCATGGTGTCTACCTTTTCAAGTTGGTCAGTGGTTTCATGTCCGTGTGTCATCCGTCCATTAAGCTGTTTACCCTGTTATATTTCGAGAGCAACACACCACCCCAAAACAATGACTGTTACTGCTTATGGTTTTACATTTTGATTGTATCTAATAATAAAAATGCTATGTCCATTGATTCAGAGCAATGTGGAGGTTGATGAGGTGTGGTGAGGTTGTGAAAATCAGGCGAAAAACTGCCTGCAAAAGCTATTCGGCAATCACAAAGACCATGCTGTTTCCCTTTGTTGAAAACAGAGACTTGTGGTTTTTGTTCACTCAACTCAGGATAGACTCCGAATTCTTTTGCCTGAATGAAATCCAAGAGGGAATCACTCTTGTTTTCTCTTAAGGTTCCGCTCAGCAGTTTCGTTCTATTGCACAGGGGTGACATCTTAACAAGGGGCATATGTTGAAACAATGCAATGTAAATTTGAGATATATTTTTAGTATCAGGTGTATTACATTAGGATATTCGTTGGACAAGAGAATTTGGTCCCAATGTTTGAGTTTGATGCATAGGGGTAAATTGCCAGATAAATTATGAGAAACAGTGGCTTCGACAAACTGGCTTTTTTTAAATGTCATTTTTACACGGGTTTGTTACCAGGCATGTAACTAAGAAATGAGACGGAAACATAGATTTTTTTCAGATTTTAGAAACAGGGCGCCATATGCTCCAGGGTTAGGTGAGTGGGGACAGGATAGCGGAACAATTCTGCTTTTGAGGCTACTGAGTGGCTGAACATGACTGGTTTCGACATTTTTTCATGCACTTTTGCGGGTTGAAGTCTTGCCTTTGACAATAAACTATTTCACCACATTCAGATTATTTATTTCTACTTAGTCAGATAGTGTTATATATTTTTAGTGGATTTGGGAAATGTAATACATGTTATGGTTTAGATTACTAAGTTACAGAATATTTGCATTTGAAGAGAGTGTATGGCATGTCATTTTTGGAAAAATGTGGAGCGGAACCCGACGGTGAGCACGCCTTTGTGTCTGTCGCTTCCTTTCAGTCATTGGTAATCCATGTTGGAAGTAAGTTGTGTAGTTCAAGACAGGCAGACGCTCCAGGACGAAAGTAACCCATTTAAAAGATAGATACAAGTTTTTTGACAGTCGCAGTTAACATTACTATACATGAAGTTTTAACCTTTTACCTAATATGAAAAGAAGACGACACTTGCAAACACAATTAGAATACCGGTAAATATTCTTTTTACACGCACGTTTTTGGTTTCCGACCGATAACTCTACACTGCCAAAAATATAGGTTCTCTTTAGAACCAACACTGGTTCTAATCTTGTCCCTGAGATGGAACCAGTTCTGTTTAAACAGTATTTATTTCAAATCAAATAAATTTACCAAGATTAGCATTCAATTTTAACAGAATATTACATGAGCTGAAGTAGATTGAGCAGTAAACTTGGAGCTTATTCAACGCAGTCGCCAAACATTTTGAAACAAAGGAGATATGAACAGTTGGCATATCGAACCAGTTTTGGTTCTGAAGAGAACCAAAACTGGTTCGATATGCCAACTGTTCATATCTCCTGTGCTTAATAATGATTTGAGTCAACCTCGTATAAGCTCTAAACTTACGGCTGAAACCCCCTCAGTTTATGTTTAATTCTGTTAATATTTAATGTTAATCTTTATAAATTTATTTGATTTGAAATAAATACTGTTTAAACAGAACTGGTTCCATCTCAGGGACAAGATTAGAACCAGTTTGGGTTTTAAACAGAACCTATATTTTTTTGCAGTGTAGTTTGGATTATTTGATATCAACCAATGTTTGTATGTTTATTACCCAGCTAGTAGTGCAGGCCATGTTCGAATATGGGTTCCGTCAAATTATTTTTAACATTTCGCACCGACGATGGGGAGGGGTGGGGGTGAGGCACCGGGAAATTTGCAGGTGAACCATACAGCCAGTCTGCCTCTGATCTGAGCCGAGAGGTTTACAGAGACTCATACAGATTTTAGTGAACGACGTTTAGAAATTAATTTCACATCAAATCATGAGGAAGTTAATAAAGATATTTTATCACATGGTATGTACTTTAACACTTTACCCAATGTTATGACCAAAACCACTATTCACAAAAGAATCACTAAGGTCTAAAAAAGTTATAAATCTGTTTCATAGGCCCTCCCGCGTGGTCCTTTTGGCTGCTCACTTCTTATAACTAATGCAAACTAACAAAAATAAATAAAAAAAAATAAATAAATAAACGCTTTATGTCTATTTTACTCAAGTTAAAGAAATTGATAAATTTGCCCCTTGGGTGCAAATAGGCTTTGAAATGCTAAAGAATTGCAAAGCCTTCTTGCACTCAAGGGGCGGAATACACCACTACCCATGATATTCTGTAGATTATGAGGCTTAAAACATAAAACAAACAAGAACATGAACTTTTGATGACAAAGATATAATTACAAAGACAAAAAAAAAATGGCCCGAGAAACAGAAGATCTACTTTCTGGGGCATAACCCAACTGTATTACTTATCAATGTTTGCCTTAAAAAGATCGCTTACGGTATCCCATTGGAACGAACTTATGGAGTTCGTTCAAAGGATGGGTCATAAGTATGTTTTCGAGACAAAAATGAAAATGTGTAGGTTGAGACAAATTTGGCAATTTTGGTCTTATACTCCTGTAATAAACGCTGTAAATAAAATTATATTGACACCCGTGACCCCACCCACCCCCCGAAAAAGAGAAGATAATTCAATCCGCTTAATCACAATGGTACGACTTTAGGTTGACTTTTGACGCCACGTATTGAAAGACGTGTTGCGGACGATATTTCTGCAATGGAGATTTGATCGTGATAATGTGATAGAATATAACATTGAAACAAAACCGCCGTTGTTTGACAGTTGATAGTTATGTTATAATTCATTATCATTTTTGGAAATACATTTGATAGTTCCATGTATGTACCTTGCATTACCTATATTTTGACGAAAAATTAAAATGATGAGACATTTAATGAAATCTGTATTATATTTTGATTGCAAACAATTAGTAACAATGATCCACATATCTCAGGAATACTGATGCAATATGTTACAGATGCGAATCATTTTCACATTTGCATGAGTTTTAAAAAATATTATTATATGAAAAATGTTTTCAAGAAGACAATTGTTAATTAAAATACACACAAACACTAATCTTTCCCAGGCATTATGCAAAACTCCTAGTAGCTCCCCTCTCACCCTCTCTGATTTCAAAGTGGTCCAGGAGCAATAAAAATACACACCATGCACAATGTAACTCAGCTATCTGTATACCACGGATTCCGCCTCTGTGTCTGCCGCTTCCTTTCAGTCATTAGTAATCCATGTCTGAAGTAAATTGTGCATTTGAAGATAGACAGACGCATAAGAACAAAAGTAATGCATATAAAATATAGGCGGAAGTTTTTGACAGTCGCAGTTATAATCTGATTTTTTTATATGCCCGTTTTTCGTTTCCGAGCAATAACTCCAGTTTGAATTATTTGATCTCAACCAAAGTTGTTATTACTGGCCAAGTTCGAATATCGGATCCGTCCAATTATTTTTACATGAGTTACGGTCCCCTTCCGACTTGGAGTTGTTGGATCATCTATTAACATTTTTGGTTTCTGCCCGACAACGCCAGTTCAGATCATTTGATCTGAACCAAAGTTGGTATGTGTATATACAGCTAGAAATACAGGCCACGTTTGAATATGGGTTCTGTCCAATTATTTTTACAAGATTTTCAGCCATTTTCCGACTTAAAATTCGACCGTCTATTAACAGTTTTGGTTTCCGACTGATAACTCCAGTTTGGATAATTTCATCTCAACCAATATTGGTATTATTAGTTACCCCGTGTCTGATCACGTGGTACGGGTTTTTACCTACCCAAAGCCAGCCGTATTCCATGAGGCCGAAGGCCGAAGGCCTCATGTGATACGGCTGGCTTCGGGTAGGTAAAAACCCGTACCACGTGATCAGACACGGGGTAACGAATTTATCTATTGACTTTCCGTTTTAGAAGTACAATCTATTTCATGTGTGAACACACACATCATGAGATTTTTTATCTTCCATTGTTGAGCCATACAGGTTTCTGTGGAATTTTTTTGCAAAAGAGTTTTTGTGAAAATATGCCGATATGACTAGTATAAAAAAATTATAGAATTTCTTTTTTTCTTTTTTGTCTCAAACACATAGCTTATGAACCCCACATTGGAGGGTACTCGACAAGCTCATTCCAATAAGGGGTCATGAGCTATATTTTGGAGATAAAAAATTAAAATATAATACATGTACACTGTAAAACTGGAATGACGATTTTTTGCGAATAGTGCAGGCCGTGATCAGACATGGGATAACAAATTTACATGTATCTATTGACTTTGAAGTATTTCATTTATGTGAACACGCAAGGAGGGGGAACTTTATCTTCGACTATTGAGCCACACAGTTTTGGGGGGATTTTTTGTGCTTTTCAACTTTATTCTGGTATGGTACGATCATACAAATATTCGTTGTGCCGTCTGACTTCCGCCTTCCAGTTATCGGTAAATTGATTTCGATGAACGCGTCTTCGACGGGGTATGGACAATTTGTAGATTTCGGAACGAGACTTCCACTGGGTATGGGAAATTTGTCAGTGGCTGGGAGGATGTATCGTGGGTTTCAATGAATATGGTCTCATACCACGTATCTATCAACCAATCAAATCAAAAAAATTCACTTTAATCAATAGATAAGGGTATTTCCAAGCTAATAATACTCGTCCAGTTACTTTTACATGGGTTAGATGGTCTTCGGGTTGGAAGATGACTGAAGTAGAAGCAATGGACAGAACCCTTTACCTAACCTGAAAAGCAGACGACACTTGCAAAAATAATTCTTGAATAACTAATTTTTTTCATTTTTTGTCTCAAAAACATAAGTTATGACCCCTCGTTGGAACGAGCTCGACGAGCTCGTTCCAACGAGGGGTCATAACCTATGTTTTTGAGACAAAAAATGAAAAAAATAAAGAAAATTAATTGGCGATTTTTGAGAATAGCGCTGGCCGGTTTTGGCCGTTACGTTAGGTAAAGGGCTAAACGAGAAACTGTGGTGTGTCATGGTACGATTGTAAGTTTTCTCCGCTTGGCCAAGCCATGGTAGCCTTGAACATTTGTGCCCCTCCACTTTTATCGAGCTTCCGCCGCCTCTCATCCATGGTGCTGGCGGATATTTCTGCAAAAACAGGAAGTTCTTACCACAAAACTAAGATTAATTATGTGACTACAATTTCCCTTAAATCACCTTTCTAATTATTGACTTCTTGGGTTGGGTTATCCTGAACTTTAAAAAAAATGTCAAGTTGCCTCACAGCAGGCATGACTACAGTTGCTGACAACTTTGTTTTTGTAATACTCAGTTAAGACTTAACCCTTTGGATACTGATGGTATCTTCCAAGTCAGTTCAATCCCAGCAAATGGAATAGCCCATATTCATTATTTGGGGGTTGACCAATTAATATTTTCAACGTGAAACTCTGTGGCCGCACATTGAAAATATTGATTGGTCTATCCCACAAATTCACTTAGAAATCATCCTACTTAGTGAAATTATAGCGTGTCATACTCTTGGGTCGGTAAAACGGCCTCTCGGGTTCAAAGGTTTAAAGCACACTTGGTTCACAATCCAGTTTGTGAATCGTCCAGCTTTTACATAATCTGTTCATGTAATAACAACGCTGAATACCTTTGCATAAACACACTCTTTTATGCTTTCATGAGGCTTCAAATACAAGCGATCAACTGACATGATACAAAGCATATTCATCACACTTTTAATTGACGACAAATATGTTTCCTTTACTCTTAAAATAATTTGATGTTACACACTATTGTTGATCGATCGACAATAAGTAATTCTTCATTTCCATTTGCAAGGTCTTTTATTACGAACAAAAATCTATAATGCTGCTGTTCTACCCTCTTCAAAATTTATGAGGATCTGACAGGTCGTAAAACAGTAAAAAGAACACCGTTCAAAATGATTGTCTCTAAACCCTCCCAACGCGGACTGCTTATAGTTTTTAGAATGTAGGACTTTCTTCCTCACGGAAGTTTCAGGGCGAACGTTTCGAGTCGGACATTTCAGGCCGGGCTTCTCCGGCTGGCCTCTTCCAGCCAGACGTTTCCTAGTGGGGCGTCCTGGCACGATTTATATAATGTATCTATAATGTACTAAGCTTCGTGAGTAATTGAAATGATGATTGATGGACAAAATCAAAAGGGTCAGAACTTGGACTAAAGGTTGTCTAATAAAGTTGAAACTTTCTCAGTTAAAAAGCATACAAATGAGGATGTCATTTGACTCAGCAGTGTTGAACTGGTTACAACAACACCCATATTTATGGTTTTATTGGCAAATACAGGTGAAGTAATCGAAAACATAATGCTTTAGAAAGTTGAAACAATATATAGAATATATCTAGTGTTTTTGAGTCGATACCGAAAATTATCTCACGAGTAACCGAGACAAATGCTTATTTTTCTCGAGCGCTTGCTTCCGTGCAATAAAGTCATGGCGTTTTTGATTCGATAACGTCGCAAAGCAATATTGATTCTCAAGGCTCCGCACACTTGGGCAATCGAGGTTAGCCCTTTTGGTTATGAGTCGGATTGCTCACACGTACAGGAGGCAAGCGCCCCACACATTTGTCTAACAGCATATGTGTGACCATTCAGCTCTTTGTCGACATCTCTTTACATTAAATGGCAGTAGCCGACAGCAATTCTCTCTTAGCCATGTAACCAGACTACTGGTTACATGCAAATACACACATTTCATACAAAACAGTTTCTCGTGACAACGACATGTAAGTTTAAGTTCAAAGCAACTATTAAGTCCTTGCACGCTGCTGGTGGATATTCAAGCCGAAGAGGGGGAGTCTCTTGCCACTAAAATAGGTACAAGTTGCCCCCTAGTAACCAATTGTCCCATCTAAATTAAATCAAATGTTTGACAAATGATCTCTCGTGTTAAATTTACACGAATTTTTCATCAAATCTAATCATGGCTGCTCCACAGCAGCCATGACTAGATTTGATAAAAATATTTTCAAAAATACTCAGCGGGTTAAGAGTTAAACCTTTTTGAAATAAAATATCTGTCAGGCAGAGTGTAATTGGTATAGGAAACGCAAAACCAGGATTATCAGCCTTTGCACATACACTCTAGAATTTTCCATTCTGCTCAAACACACCAAGTACATCATAATAAACACAAAAAGTGAACCTCAGTTTTCGTTCTATTTTAAAATATGCCGTGGAATATGAGTCTATAGGACTCCTTGATTCCGTCTCACATTGGGCCTTGTGCTTGAGAAATTCTATTTTGGGTAGCGGAGGAATGTTTTGCTCTAGTAGTAATGTGTTGACATCCTATTAATCCTCGTCCCACATAACGAGAAAGTGCCTGATCCCATCGATGTACTTTGTCTTGAGAAGCCTTTCGATGGGTATAAACGTTTTGCGTTTTCTCTGACCTGCTTTTTAAAAAGTTTTTAATGGACCTATCCCCACTAACAGAATGTAAACTAAAGTTTTAGAAATTATTCCGGTCGTTTTGAAAAAGAGATTTCCAAAAATTGTCTAAATTTTCATACACGTTGCTTTAGGCACAATTTGAAGAAGACATGGTCTGAGTAGCATTTTAGGCAAAATGCTTTCTTACAATAGGTTGGATTGTCAACATGTACTCTTACGACAAAAGCGCTTACACAAATATCCTTTGACAATAAAAAGTTAGTCTGTGTGATGGTATTCACACTCAAATGCTTCTTTTCCTTCACGATGTTACCTTCCAGGGTGCATTCACTTTCTTGTTTCATTATTGTGTCCTCACATGTGGCCGATTGTTTTTCTTTCCGTTCCAAGTACACCACCACTTTGCATCTGTGGTCTCGTTCTATCTTTGCTCCAGGGCTACATTTTCTTGCTTGCTCCCATGTCTTAACGACACACCCACGGAAGTTTCATTTTCTTGGATTCGCGTTTAGACATCCGATGAGCTGTTTAACATGTTCAGGAATCGTTTCCGTTTTAAGGACCGCGACTAAACTTACAAGTTAGTCTGCCCGGATTCTCCATCAAATGTCGTACAGCGTATCGGAGGGGGGGGGGGGGGGGTGTACATTATCCCAATAAAAGCGCTTGTGACTGTAAACATATATGTACATTCAATGGCGGTAGCCGGCAGTCTTTCTCTGTTAGCCGCGTAAACAGACTACTGGTTACTTGCAAATACATACATTTTATACAAATCAATTTGCCGTGACAACGACATGTAAACATAAGGAATAATAAGCCGCTGATATGAAAAATATCGACTCTTAGATTTTGCTTGTTTGTGAAAGAGTATGTAAAAATACCACTCTATGCAAAGTGTATGACATCAAAAGCAACGCGAAATTACTAAAAATTTGTAAAGACACGACGTCGCGAAGATAAAAATAAATTGCCCAAAAGTCATCGAAAAATTGCAAGAACGTTTATACAATTTCTAAATACATGTGGCTACTAACTTTACCTTCGGTGTTGTTCCAATGAATGGACCCCACCAACAACAACTGTGCATTATTTTAGCAATATTATTATTATTACACGATTAACCCTTTACCGAACATATAGGCCAAAGCCGGCCAGCGCTATTTACAAAAATTGCCAATTAATTTTCATTATTTTTTGTCTCTAAAACATAGGTTGTGACCCTCTTTGGAATGACCTATGTTTTTGAGACAAAAAATGAAAAACATTAGTTATTAAAGAATTTTGTTTGCAAGTGTCGTCTGCTTTTCATGTTACGTAAAGGGTTAACTTTGTATTATTTATTATATGGCACATTTATGCTTCTCATAAAACTCGCGTAACATTTATCAAAAACGGCAACATGAATCAACGCATATGCTATATTTATTATATGCTAGCCTGTGAATTATCGCAAACTATCTAAAAGATATTTCTCGATATCCATCGACACGTTGGATAGCGAGGAATATCCCTCAGTAGCTTCCTAAATGAGGCCACGCTACGCCGCATCACGTCACCTTGAAGGAACGATCAGCTGATCTTTGTTATTGTTTTGAAACGTACGCATTTGGGGCGAATTGGGCTGAATGTTGTGCAATAAAATGTCTCGTAGCATATAATAAAAAAGAAAATCTACTCTATTTTAGTCAGTATCTGGAATTATCTCATGAGTGTGGACCTGAAAGTATTATCTTTCACGAGCGCTTGACGTTTTCAAACATGTGATCAATTTTCTCCTTGAAGTTAAATTTATTTAACCGAATCAGGAATAAAACATAATGCTGTTTCTGAATAACGGAAATTGTGGTTTTGTTAAGATTATTTTTTTTCCAAATCGTGGCTTACTGTCCCTTCCAATTCAAAGCAACAAATCAGCCTTTTTGAAATAAAAGATTTGTCAAGCGGTGTTTAACTGGCATTCGAAGGACCAGTCAGCGATTATCAGCTTATGCATATACTCTCTAATATTTTCGGTTCTGCTCAAACAAACACTATAATTACACTCGAATCAACAGAAGAATTGACACTTCAGTTTTCATTCTATTTTAACTGGTTACAGGCACTCTCCAGCAATGTGTAATAGAACAAATTTATATAAACAAAATATTATTTCCATTTGACTGAATATGAAATATGAGCAAGGAAAACGTTGACCTTTGCTCTGGTACCCTCGTTTTTCTGAAAACCCTAATAGTGGCTTGTTGCACTCAACCATTTAATATAAGCCTTGAAATACTTGACTTTCCGAAACCAGCCTATAACACATCCAATATGTTTAAAATTGTTTGACTGGCGAGTCCGATTGCTCACAGCGTGCGGCACATGCGAGACAAATAACTTGCGACGACTGTACTATTCTAAGCGTTGGTGGCAAAGTTCTGAAATTGAGACGAATCAAATTACGCTTCCATGCAATATGACTCGCACAAAATAGCGACCTCCATAATTGTAGAGAAATATAGCCTGAATGTTAGTGTAATTGATACTTGACAGCGTCACCAATACCTCAACGATGTAAGATCTGCAGATTTTAAGAATAGATATAAAATGGAGGCGTCGATAAACGAAATCGTGGCATCCGTAAATATGTGAAGGACGCAAAACCCAATTTTACCTCAAACATCCAAATCGACAACCACTGGTGTTGGTTTGCGGGTCAAATCAATCGCATACCAACACACACCCTGTAAACTGTATTTCTAGTGTGGATATACTCGCATAAATTGTTCTCAATTTCGTTAAAATATTGTTTGTTAAGGTTTGAGTACGATCTGTCATGAACGTAGCTCTGTCGATTCAAGAACACAGTGGAATCAGAGAAAGGTCATCGAGTAGGTGAGCTAAATTGCTCAAGTGTGCGGGAAACAAGACTTGCAAGCAATCTGACTCGCGAGCAACCTAAGGCGTTTGGGTCCAAAGTTGATAAGTGAGCATTGTTTGAACAATTTGATAATTGTTTTCACGGTCGAGTAAGAAAAAAATATCAGATTTGTCTTATTTGAAAAGGAATTTATTAACCTGCCCCAATAACTTAGATTTGAGTCAAGGTTTAAATGGGCGCAAATCGAATTGAGTTAACTACAGTACGTGGAGAGTGGATTGTAACTAATTCACCCGTTCAGTGGAGTTATCACCCAAAGTATCATTTTCAAATTCTGACCATATGGACAAAAAACACAAGCAATGTTTCAGCCAAGGGACCTCCGGAGGTCCACTGGCTGGAACTTTGCTTGTGCTTGTCATGCTTTGCAACAAATTTGCAATTGTTGCTTGGGTGGAGCCTTCACTCTGCGGGGGATTTAGTGATAATACACTCTCCACGTATTGTAGGTTTACCAAATGATGAAGATTACCTCCCTTTCTCACTCTTAAGCCCACGATTTGGTTACAATGGGGTTAATGTCACTATACACCTTGCTTTAAAAAAGTCAAAAGCTGTCACACTGAATGCGATGTGTAAATGTATCTTTTATTGGGTTTTAACGACACTTTCGACGGTCAGTGCCACTTCGTGTCAGACAGTTTTATGTGTGGAGAATGCGGGAGTACCCGGAGAGAACCATCGGGCAGCGGCGATAATCTGCCCGACTCCCCTATACACTAACTCGGCACACGCAATGCTAGCATTGGTTGAAAGCAACTGCACCATCGATGTGCTGTACGCCTTAGTACACAGCACCACCGGGCCTCCACGTGGACATTCGGGATTAAGTGCCATACTCAAGGACAACGCAATTACACCGTGGACCTTTCGGTTTGATGTTCAATGCTGTAACAACTGAGTCGCGATTAGTAAATACAAAACGATTTTGTTAAATCGATCCGTTGCTAACAAACTATACAAGCGGAAAAAGAAACGCAAGTTAGTTTCTGTAGTAAATATTTCAAATATGCTATGGATGATTATTTCATTGTAATGTTATTTCTTCATTACTGATTTTGATGAGTTTTGTCGTCTTAACACAGGCGGCGTTTGCATGGATAACGTTTAAACGTGGGTGCCCTACAAGATTTCCTGATTAAAATCAATAGCGGGTGTGCCCACCCCGGGCTTCAGTCGCTACTCTAACTCTCCTTGCCATTGACCCCATCAACTTGTTTATGGTCCTTAATGGGGTGTTATTCCACTCCCAAAGAAGGGGCTGCCTGAGGTTATCGATGTTGTTTCGTACGTTGACGCGATTCCTGGCCCTCCTGGCCAGCTCGTCCCACAAATGCTCAATCGGGGAAACATCGGGACTGTATGGAGGCCAATCGAGAACGGGGACATTACTTTGGTTGCGGAAGTCACAACAAACCTTAGCAACGTGCGACCTCGCATTATCCCGCGACAGCGTAAGGTTACGCGCATGGATAAGTGTAAGGATGTGAGGCACGAGGACCTGGTTCCGATATAGTACGGCTGTATGATTGCCTGGATGATCACAAGAGGTGTTTTCAAGCCATGAGAAATCCACCTCCTAAACCATAACAGTCCCTTCCCCATCGAATCTGTCGTTTTCATAACGCACGCGTCAGAATATCGCCCAACTCGACGTCGATAACAATGTTGTCGTCCATCTGACATGTAAAGCGTGAACCGAGACACGCCAGTGAGTAACACACATCTCCAGAGGGCCGAGTGAAACCGATTTGGTGCATGTGCCCACAGCCATTGCAATCGACGTTGACGTCGCCTTGCTGTAAATTGCGGACCAACGTAGCGACGTTGTGGCCGCAAATTAGACTCCAACAACCGATTCCAAACTGTTCTTAGACATACTTGGCGACCATGAGTGTCCTCAACTGACTCGCCGTTTCTATCGCCGTCTGAAATCGGTTACGGAGATGTGAGACGTATGACTCTCTCTTGACGTGGCGACGTAACACACGGACGTCCGCTCCTAGGACGGTCAGCTGACGTTCCTGTGGCTCTGAGACGCCCAACTAAACGAGCTATACTTGACTCATCGACCCAAAACTGCAGGGCGATGAGACGTTGCGATTGGCCCCGCATAATTAGAGCAACAGCCCTACTCCTCTCTACTTCGGATATTTGCGACATGTTGCTATTCAGTCGAGCTGATACGATTTGGTATGGTTTTAAAGCAAAGTGGGAGTGCCCCGGAGGTACGCTTTATCGAAAAAATCTGTTGAAAGCGTGCAGCGTCGCACGTGATCGTAGTTGACTGAATTTTAACCAAAGACTCTTTAGACAGTACACTGAGGTTGATATGTATCAAGTTTTACTACATTTGGTCTACAGATAAAAAAATTATATTATCAAAACTGAACTTGCATTTCTTTTTTCCGTGACTAGGTGATACATTGGGTACAGGGTAAGTTGGATAATCGTCCAGGGCTGAAACGGTTGGTTCATTTTCACAACCAACCGACTAACCGAGATCTATAACTGGTTAATATCCGGTTATCCGTAGCCATTATTTCACCGAATCTGCGATAAAAACTGCAGGAATTAGAAAGCAGTATTCTCAGAAACTATTCCGTAGTGTGTATACAAACGAACGTTGTCGAATACTCGACAACGTTCGTTTGTATACATACTACGGAATAGTTTCTGCGGTTACTCAGTACTCAAGGAAATTGCCGATCATCAACGAAGTCTTGAAGCCAAAGTCGATTATTTCTCGATATACACAACGCTGCTTCGCAATCTATCTCAAAGGAGAAGCGGCAGATTTACTACGTTTTAACTGTGGAATGACGATCACTATCGATGTCGGATAACCGGTTGACGTTTTTTTAAATCGGTTAGGTAGGAAAGTGGTTTCAAACCGGTTATCCGGTTAACCATTTCGGCACTATAATCGTCTCATTACTGTAGAATATGCCGTCTGTGTTCCCCAAAAGCAAATTGCGATACATGATGCGCAGACCGTAATCTGAGACAAACGGTAGTTTTATTTTTAACTCTTTACCTAATAAATCAGCCGCATCCGTCCGCATAATTTACATATTGAGCAGCTAGAAAAAAACAAATTCAGAAAATTCCAACAAAACTATACGAGCTCGTTCCAATGAGGGGTCACATGGTATGGTTTTGTTGAAGTTTGTTGAAAAAGTTGAAAAAATAAAACAATAAATTTAGTTTAAACAGTATTTATTTCCAGTTCTCAAATATACAGTACGTAGAGGGTGGATTGTAACTAAATCACCCGAGGAGTGGAGTTATCGCCCAAAGTATCACTTTCAAATTCTCTGCATATGGGCCAAAAAAAAACAAGCAATGTTTCAGCCAATGTACCTCCGGGTTTAACCCGGAGGTCCATTGGCTAGAACTTTGCTTGTCATTGTCAATCTTCGCAACAAATTTAGAATTATAGCTTGTGGGTGATTTAGTGATAATACACTCTCCATGTACTGTATACAGTTATATCAGTAGTAAGTGTGGATCCAACAGTAAGTAAATGTGATATCATATGCGTTGGGTGAAGGTTAATGTATGGTTCCCTCCTTCATTTGTGTCACGCCTCTCCGCGAGTATTTCTTTTCTATCCGAGAAAACAGGCTCTTTGTTATTACTCTCTAGACAATTTCCGTTACTGGACCTAGTGTCTATTACGAGTGGGGGACTGTCATAACGTTGAAATAATCAATGAAGCCACAATGCTTCGATTTTTGCAGATGACAAATTGAAGAGTACTTTGATACTTATATTTATCTGATAAAACTTTAAACCAGAAATGCGACACAATGGCACAATAATATGGCATTTAAAGGTATTACGATTTATTAGTTGTCCGCCGAGAATGATTTATTGTCGGAAATATTCACAGCCATGCGTTCGAAAAGCCCAACCAATATGCAGTGTCACGATTCATTATTTGGGGCCCGATATTCGAAATGTCGGATAAAATCTAATATTTCTGTGTAAATGTCATCCATTACGTTGGCAGCCCGTGTAACGCTTGTAGGGCCAACATTAACCCTTTTTCATAAAGCGAATAAAAGACACCACACAAAATGTTCTTAAATAAGTCCATTTTTTGCTTCAAAATCATAGTCTATCGCCTCTCTTTGGAACGAGCTCGTCTTGCGTGTTCCAATAAGGGCTTACACGTTATGTTTTAGCGGCAAAATCTCTAACAATATTAGACAGTATTTGTGAAGATATGGAAGATACAAGTCCTTATTTTTTTACATTAGGTGCTGTCCCGAGGACATGATGTTTTTGGACAGTGTTTACTGTGAAATCCACATTTAGAATCCGATCTTATGACTAATCGGCATGACGCGCAATTTTAACGTCACAGCGTTGCGACCTATTTTTGCACGGAATTGATCTTAGCCATAAAGGAAAGCCATTCTGACCAGAGTTAACTCCTGAGTGTGATGGCAGAGTTGACAAAGCAACATATATGCTATTCAAAAAGGTAGGGGATATTTGATAAAAGTGAGATATATGAAGAAATATATTTATATTTTCATCAAAAAGACAGCTGGTGCATTGCACTGTGACATCTGGTGAATGATTTCAGCGATAGTTGGGTCTCTGACTAGCACACATTCCACGCACTGAGCTGTAGAAGATATGGGCGGTCAGTCAGAGAATGTATCATATTCAGTCCAGACCTCAATACCTTGTATATCCTCTCCGGTTCGCGAGACAAGTGCGGATCGGACGTGGCATACTCCTCACCAAACGTCCAATATCAGCTTGACTGATGTTATTCCATTCTACCTGCAGTACAGCGGCGAGTTTCTGGACATTGGTAGGGGGCTGTTGGCGTTGTCTTAGGCGGCTGCCAAGCATATTTATTATCTGGTAAACGCATGCGTGGAGATCGATGGGCGCCTGGATTACGACCAGTCCACGGCGACTGACTATGCTGTGCAATATACCAAACACAATCAATGGACTTCACCACTACGCTGTTCTAAATGGAATAACATTCTAGTATCGATGCCTCGTCACTGGCGTACATCTGTAAGATTTACAACTTACTACTGACATTTAGCAAGATCCAGAAAGCTGGAATAAATCAGCGGTATTATGGGACCGTGTTAAGTGAACAGCCAGTTTGCCAATGACTATTTTGTCAATTAACAGAGTTATTTATTGTTACGGGCCATAATTTGGGCATCAGATGAAATGTAGAATGTCCACCTGGACCGTGCCACAACTAACTCAGACTAAACAGCCAAAATCCATATTTATTTCATCATACCATAGTTACATATACATTGAACAGAGAAGACGGGAGTCTGAAAATACATAAAATAATACATTGTACTACTTGTTTACAATTTATCCCTCTGTATGCTGTAACATAAGTAGATTTAATAATATTACCGTAATTATAAATAATACCCATTATAACAATAATAATAATAGCAACAATAATAATAATAATACACTTCAATACTCCAGTCCTATAAACAATGCACTTAGCCTCTTCCATCTGATAAGAGCTGATAGACAGCAGCCAACACATACAACCTACAACCCACTAATAGTGGATACATAACAGCCAAACGTCCGAACTACTAACCGGGATCAAGAATAGCATGAACTTGGCACAATGCCAAATACATGCTAGTCTTGAGTCCGGTTTGTAGTGGTACAAAGATTTCATATACTTTCCCATAATAAATATTGCATGGTATTGAAGTTTACTAGAACTGCACACCGCAGTAGAATAAACCATGATATATACAAATTACCATAGTCCCTCACATATATTTACACTTACTTAACAAATTCAATTCTTACCCGATTGTGGATCAAATTCCCTCAGTCAAACATTCCACCGATCACAACATCCATTACTGTACCATCCTCCCATACTGTGCAGTGCAGGTTAGCTGTAAAAAAAGAACCTATAACCATACATGCAATTGTCAAATAGTGCAATTGATAAATATCATGACAGAATAAATCGATAGCAACCACCGGGAAACAAGCGAAACTAGGCGACACGAATACATGACAACTGAAGATCAAAGAAGTAAACTGACAAACGAGTAACAACAAACCGATGTAAGCGATTCGTAATAAGTACACTGATCTGATAAATACTAACCAAAATCCAAGGAAACACATATATTTTAATCACCATCAAAGAATTGTAAATATTAAAGATTGAGTTTGTCAGCCAACAAATTCGGGAACGATTGTTTATGTCATGTGATCTGAAACCCGCGAAATGAACACCTTTTCAAATTGCCTGTAAACAAACGTATGGCTGCGTGAAGAAGCAACCAAAAAACTGGATTCTTAACTCACATCTCTCCATTTACAATCAGACCGGACCTGGTATTTTAAAAAGTTCAATACATTAATATTTAAGTTAAAATATGTAAAATCGCATCTGCCACATTATGTTATTGGAATTTGGTCACTTGGGGCTCAGTGGCTCGGCGGCTAGAGCTTAAGACTTCAACCCGAAAGGTTCACGGTTTGATCCTTACCAGGAGTAAATGTTATGTCACTGGGCAAGGCACTTCATCCCGATTGCCCAGCTGGAGGCACGGCTGTGCTGTGTTCTAATGCGTACTGCACGTCGATGGTGCACTTGAACCAATGCTAACCCTGCTTGTACGGAGTTAGTACGTTGGAGTCTGAGAATTGCTCTCCGCCGCTCAGGGGTTCTTCTCTCCAGGTACTCCGGCTTCTTGACTAACCTTACAGGGTAACCTGTCCTGTGATCACCATATCGACATTATCTGTAAAAGAGCGAGTGCTAGACTGTCACAGCTCAGAAAACTAAAATATACCATTAACAGAAAAACACTAAAGCTCATATATCTGTCTTTCATCTTGCCTATTCTGGAATATGCAAGTCGAGTGTGGGGATGCGCAAGCGCATATCTGCTGAAACGGCTTGATGACATTCATTGATGCAGCTCGAATTGTTAGTGGGCTGACTAGGTCCGTTTCACGTCAAAATGTATTGTTTGAACTTGGTTGGCAGAGTCTCGAGAGCAGACGATATGCCCAAACGATGTGCCTGTTTTATTGAATTGTAGGTGACTCTGCTCCCAATTACCTTGTTGAACTGTTAGCTCCGCACGTTAATGAAATTTCCCCATAATACCTCAGGGGGGCTTCAAATTTTGTACCCACTTGGACACGAGCTGGACTTTTAAAGCAATCCTTCATCCCGTCTTGTGTTGATATCTGGAACATTCTACCCACACATTTTAATGTGGGTAGAAGAAAACTTAACATTCGTCACTGCTTGATTCGAAATGAATGTAGTGATCTCAATGCACACAAGTTCAAGAATTATATATCGGACACATCCACGTGCTCATGCGGGGAAACCGTTGAAGACGCTCATCACTTTTTTATGACTTGTCCTAAGTATAACGCGATTAAAAATTAATTATTTGAGAACATTCGTCCGTGCCACATCACAGATACGATCCAACTGTTGTATAGCGTTGCCAGCCTGAGTAATGACGAAAACACATGTTTGTTCAAAAATGTCCAAATATTTATCCACGATTCAAACCGTTTTTAAATATCGTATACTTCTCTCTGTGGTAAAGGAACACTAAGCTTAGTCCAGCTCACGAAGTTCGATGGGCCTAGGTTGGTGTGGTCCTGCTTCTCCACTCATGAATGTTATCCAAACTTCGTCAGGGATAACTTGTGTTTCTACCAACTGAGCTCCTTCCTCACTTAAAAGTTGTCTAACCAGCCTCGATTTGTGCTGTTGCACTTTTCTCTCTGTCCGCTGACCTGTCTGAGCCGCGGTCAGAATAGATGAAGATCTGGATGTATGTGAGTGTGTAAGTGTGTGGATTTGCATGTGTGTGAGAGTGATTTTTGTGTGGGTGCACGTGTGAGTCTATGATTGCGTGTATGCGCCCTTGGGCCAGCCCAACCCTTACAAACTTGACCTAGCTTAGTGGAAAGTTTTATACGCCAATTATTTAATCAATGTATCTAAATTAACTGGAAACCCTTTCCCTTCGCTTTTGCCTTATCTTTCTACTACACATTTGTTCGTTAATGCCTTTGTTCTTTTCCTTTTCTTTTTTTAATCTACAAAACACATTATTATTGTTGTAGATTGCCAGCTGCTAACATAACATACTGGAGTGTTAATGTAAAGAAGAGGGGGCTTAGCTAAGTGTTGAGCACTTGTCCTCCAATCCACTTGTTTTCGTGTTTGCAAATAAAATATGTTTAATCTAATCCGGCTTCTCCCAGCCGTAACACTGTCGGACATGAGGTGAACCCAGCTGTCAAAAATTTGGTCACTTTCCTGTATTCTGGAGATACACTAGCATTTAATCTATTATATCTTGTTTGACAGAGCTTATTGATAAAAGATAAAATAAATTAAATGCCTGCATTGAATGTACTGAGTTCAAATATGTATTTTAACAAGGGGCATTTGGTGATTGGAAGGATAATTTCTCGATATATTACATGTTTGTATTCAGTTAACACGAGTTTCTTCTATAACCAATATGGAATTAACAGGTCAAATTTGTACCGATGTTATGATAAATGGATTGGTGTGAGAAAGTTATATTCAATTAACAGCATTATTCAATTAAGAGATATCCAATTAAGTGGGCACCAACGTATCTAGAACTTGTGCAGAAACCGAGACAAAATAGATCAATATTTAAATAGGGCTAGCATATTAATTGGACGCAATTTATTTTTCCTGATCATGTACGCAGACGAGCCAAAAAAATAAAAAAAATTAACAAGCTGATGATTCAGGCAAGATATGGAATGAAGAGTATGTGATTGTGCGCGTGTGTGTCCAAGACTAGGTAGGGGTAATGATGCCCTTTGGTACATTCACATAACAAAATAAAAATTCATTTTATGAAAAGTGAGTGTCGGGCTATTTTTGTGATAACTGACGTGCTTTGTCAAAACTCCCATTTTTGTAATAGAAGTCACAAGAGCCCAGTACTATACAAATTTTACAATTCTATTTAAATAATTGTATTTTATAGTTACGATTTTAAATGGGTTGAAATGAACCATTAACGTTTTCAACGATGTGGCCATTTGTCAGTTGTCAAATTACTATATTTTTTAAAATGCTAATGATTCATTTTAGTCCGTTATATTAATAAGTAGAAAATGCAATTCTAGAAAATGCAATTGTAAAAGTTGTATAGTACTGCTCCGTGGTTTTGTCACGGCTCCACAATTTTGTAATAAAACGTCAAGTTTCGTCTTCAACCGAGTTTTGCAATAAAAATCGACACATTTTGTCGAACAGAAATCGCATCATTTTTGTTATAAAAATCTGTAAGTTATCACTGTTTTTCATTTGCACTAAAAACTGTTAGTCATTAATACAACTTACCCACCTAGTACTTTACATCATCGTGCTGTTATTATGGGCAGTTCGCAATTCTATGTCATGTGATATTATTGGGTTTGTGTAGTTATCTGCTATGGTAGTGTAATATTGACAGTATTTACCTCTGTTGGTATACTGTTATCCCTTGGTACTACAAACGTACTGTTCGCCTTTTACTACCCTTGTTTCTTTGTGTATTACATTATAGTATGCCATGTGATTGGTGTGGTGGTATGCTCGATTGTCTGGATTGGTAGCATAGTGTGGGCGGCCTATAGCTATTTTGGAAGATTTTAGTCTTGCGAACATCCACCAACCTCTCTAGAGACATGTAATGTACTACCCAGTGAGTTTTGGACTATTTATTTACCATTCGATAGAAATTGATTTATTTGTCGTAGTGATTTTGTAGCAGTGGTTGTTGTAGTGATTGTTGGTATAGTAGCTGCTATTGTAGTTGCTATAAGATAGATAGATATTTTATTTGTGCAATTTATTTTATTACATACAAGCTAAATACAATAAAAATGCATTCGATATATTTACAGGGGCAGCATGGACAAGACTGTCCGTCTTCCTACCGCACCTAAATTGAATTATTCTCAGATTTGAGACTGAAAGGAGAGATGAAATGGCTACACAGGTGTCACGTGAAAAAGCATGGTGTAGCAAAATCTACTTGAGTTCCAAGTATATAAGTAAATGAGTGAATAAGTAAATACACAGATGTTTCGGTATCACTTATTTCAGTGGTTAAGACTACTGGTAGAAAAGTACTGCTATTATTAGTTCTGACTGGGATATGTTATCTGGTTATCAAGTATTAGAATGGGGATTGTGGCTCAATTTGTGATGCTGTTTGGTCGGTTTGTTCCATTTCGTGTTTCCCAGATCTATACGAGTGGTGAACTACAAAACTTTTATATATTCTATTTATCATATGACTCGTCCGTTTTGTTCACTTTAAAACATTTGATATTTTGTTTTCGTATTAATCAGTGATAAATAAAGCCTTCCGTCAATTTCATTGTTCAATTTCAAAATTAGACAATTTGATTGGCTGAACAAAATACAACTGGGTCACATTTGCATAATTTCAGTAGGGAGAATTTACGTTATCTGTCCTGTTTAGGGTTGGTTATATTGTATTAATCTTTTACCTACAAGAAAAACGCCATTCATTTTTTTATATTTTTGCTTTTTGCTTCCAAAACATAGGTTATGACCCCTCATTGAAACGAGCTCGACGAGCTCGTTCCAATGAGGTGTCATAACCTATGTTTTGGAAGCAAAAAATGAAAACCGCCGTCTGCAACTCAAGTTAGGTGATGGGTTAAAAAGTCATACTAAGTGGCTAATTTGTGCGTGTGTGTTTCATATGATAAATAGAATATGAAATTAGTGTTTTTCTCATATAATATTTATGAAACTCGTCCGAATTTTCCGTTTGGGCTCGCCAGAGGCTCGCCAAAGCGGAAAATTCTTAGACTCGTTTCATAAATATCATATGAGAAAAACACTCCTTCCATATCCTCTATATATTGTATAATATAATCAGAAGGTGTTAGTTATATTACTAACAACTACTCCGGAGGAAATAGTTGGAATAAATCTAGACTCTAATAGAGAAGCCGAAGACTCATTCCAAAGGGTTACACATGTGCAGACGAAGAACATGTAGAATGACGAGAGAGACTATCATTTTGTACAAGCTTTTCTTCTAGTTTGCAGTCTGCACAAAATTGTTTTTTATCTTTTACGACATGAGAATATTTTAATAAGTAACTTTTGATTAATTCTTTTTTAAATCAACTTTTAAATTTGAGATTTCCGATTGTCTGATCTAATGGATTCCAGATAGCTGGAAAAGAGTGTTTTGGGAGGACAAAGGAAAGCTCCGTTTTTGGTTTAGATGTGTTTAGGTTTCCATCTTGTCGGGTATTCATTGTAGTTGTGTCGTCAAAGATTATTTTAAATGATTCAGGTAAGTTTTTGCTCTCCCAGTCAATGGTAAAAGATGCCCCCTGCAGTCTGTACTGGTCCTGAAGTTGAACTATCTTCTCATTTTGGAAGATGGGTTCTGTGTGACTCCTCTAGGTTTTGTTTGATATAATACTTATGACTTGTTTCTGTTTTTTAAAATAACCCTTCTATGGTCGACATGACCCCAAACTGGCTGTCCATGGGATATATGACTGTGAAGAAGAGAGAAAGCATTCTTAGACGTATTGATCAGAAATATTGTGTTCGATAATTTTCGACATAACCATTGATGTGTGATATATGAATGTAAGATTTTCATCTATAACGATACCTTGAAACTTTAGAGATTTTTCTGACATACCGTTTCCTACACGCATTAGGGGTTTGTCATCTAATAAAACTTTGAAATTATTCCGTTTGAGGTCTTTGTTTTGGGGGGTGAAATAACATATATTCAATTCTCTTATAGTTATTGCCAGTTTGTTATAAATGTTTGCAGCTCAGAATTCACCTTTTCCTCAACTTCCTTCATTTAATACCGGACGTATGAAGGATTGTATCATCTCCAAAAAAGCAAGTTTACAGCCGTAGCACTTGGCATATCATTCACGTAATTGAGAAATAGTAAAATGAACCCCTGAGGAACACAACAATTGATATTCCACAAGCCGGATTTCCTGCCCTCGATTTAAGATATATTGTTGAGTAACTTTTGAGCCATTCTTTGATTATTCCCCCTATTGTTCAGTAACTTTTGAGCCATTCTTTGATTATTCCCCTAATACAATAGTGATCAAGTGTGTGAAGTAGTGTGTCGTGAGTCAGAGTGTAGAACGCGTTAGATAGGTCAATAAATATGCCTATTGTAGAGTCCCGTGTCTTTTATCATTATTTTCAGCAATGTGATCTAATAAATGCAGTAAAGGGTGTTTTGTAAAATGGGTTTCTACGTTTTTATATGCTTTTTGAGAATGGTTGTAGAATACTTATTGGCCTATAGTGTTCGAAGTTTTCTTGGCCTCTGTTGATGTAAATGGGTATCACTCTTGATATTTTCATTTTAGTGAGTACCAAACCTTGCTTGAAGGATAAATTTATGATATATGGCAGTACATGTGCGGTTTCGTCGATAGCTTTTTTCATTAGTTTCATGGGCGTATCAGAGAAGTCAACGCAGTTTTTGTTAGAACGTTTTGAGCAAATGGATGATATTTCAACTGGGAATGTTTCTGTTAAGAAACAACTTTTTTGATTCGCTTGGTCCATGTAATCAAGTGGCTGTATGCCTTCAACTGATTTTACCCCGTTAGTGGTGTTTGAGCCTACTTCAGAAAAGTAATTGTTTAAATGACTCTGCTATTTGACATGGGCTTGTTAGTGTATTATTTTTATACCTCGTCTTCCCGGGTAGATTTTCTGAAGTTCTGGGCATTTTTAGTGTATCCTTCAGAACAGCCCACGTGTGCTTCATATTATTTTTATTTTCTGCAAGTATTGTGTTCTGTAGTAAGTATTTTTGCTTTTTCTCTTTACTTGATTGAATATTTTACAATAAGCTTTATATTCATCTATGTTGGGGGTTGTTGGATGCGATAGTGTTTTACCTGGGAGTGCATTTTTAGTTATTGATGAATTAAGTAAGCCACGTGTCATCCAGGGATCTCTTTTGATACATTTTGTTTTTCGTGTAGGGTATATGAGCGCGACAGTCAGTTCGAATGCTCATATAAGTACTCCTATAAAAAGTTATCACACGCTTCATCCGCAGAAAGACAGCCGTACCAGTTTGGTTCTAAAGAGAACCTATATTTTTTGCAGTGTACAAGACTTCCACACTCCTTTTCGTCAGATTGTGGTATGCGACCAGACTGTGTTCTTTGCCACCAGGCGTTGACAGTGGAACACATTCTATTGCATTGCTCGAATTTTAATCATGTCAGAGGGCAGTATTTTTACTGTAGTATCTCCAAGATATCTTTTTTTTATCATACGAGCCCGTTCAAAAGTCTCTCATTTCTGAAAGTAATCAATCTTTTTAGAAAATTTTATAATTGTTTTTATTCCTTTAACAAAAACAATTCAAGTCTCAAATCCTAATTTGATTTATAAGGAATTCACTTTTCTGGTATCATCACTCATTACTGTTCACACCACTCTTGTCATTGACGTTTCTGGTGTAATCATTTCCTACTTTTATCCAATCTTTTTATTTCATATTGCTACCGTTTTCTCGCCACGCTAGAGCCTTAGCTGCTGATGTGGCGTTAGCACCAATAAATAAATAATACATTAATATTGTTAATGCTCGCCTTCTCTCACCAACATAATACTCGAGCAGGGGTGGCGCCAGGGATTTCTCGACAGGGGGCTGACCTCTCCGACAGGGGGGCTATAACATTTGACCTCCCAAACGAAGGACAATGAGTGAAAATTGGTAAATTGGAGAACCAAAATAGAAGCAAATTGAGTATGTTTGTTGATTATGTAACCCTTTACCTAACCTGAAAAGCAGACGACACTTGCAAATATAATTCTTGAATAACTAATTTTTTTCATTTTTTGTCTTAAAAACATAGGCTATGACCCTCGTTGGAACGAGCTCGACGAGCTCGTTCCAACGAGGGGTCATAACCTATGTTTTTGAGACAAAAAATGAAAAAAATAATGAAAATTAATTGGCGATTTTTGAGAATAGCGCTGGCCGGTTTTGGTCGTTACCTTAGGTACGGGTTAAAGTAAACATGTTATAATAAGGTCGGGAAATATTTCATCTATAAAGCCAGTTTGACGAACGATATTAAGTAATTTCGTGAGAATCACTATTCTCTCTCAAAGTTCCAGTGCTGCACGGGTTCGAAACTGACAAGACGAGATATCTACATCATTCGATTGTCGGACAATTCTCGTAAAGTCAGGTTTACAAGACTCTCCGACGGACTGACTAAAAATCTCCGATGGGGAGTGGGGGTGGGGGTGGGGTGGGTGGGGGTGGGGTGGGGGTGGGGGTGGACCTCTCCGACGGGGGGGGGGGGGCTGTATCCCCCCCCCCCCCCCATTCCTTGGCGCAACCACTGTACTAGAGTCGTTTCGTATCTTTTGTAGAACGAAAAGACTCGGCACGAAACAACTCAGTACGAAAAGGAAAATGTACGAAACGATCCGGGAACAACCAACCGATGGGAACAAAATATTAACTCTTTTGTTACTTTTAATAAACGTATTAACCCTTTACCCAACGCAGACGATATCAAAATTTATTATTTCAAATATCATTTTTTTTAATTATTCAAAAAATTTCAACAAAACCATATCAATTGACCCCTCGTTGAAACGAGCTCGACGAACACGTTCCAACAGGGGTCACATGATATGGTTTTGTTGAAATTTTTTGAAAAATAATATTTTTTCAACTGATGAATTTGCATATTACGCGGGCGGATACGTGCGATTCGTTAGGTAAAGGGTTAAAAGTTTTTATACCATGCTCGCCTATGTTACTACTGTGAAAAGCCAGTTTGCTAAATTTTAGCTTTTAATCCCACTACCGGTGTAAATCTTCTACTGCGGTTAACAATATTTACACATGTCGTCGGTTCATCCAACTTGACCCTTAGCATGACGCAATTTGACAACTTCCATACATTCACACTTCGCGTCTTCAACCTGTAAATGACTTATTTCAAGTTTAAAATACCTACAATTAAATATTTAAAATAAAATTTAAGAATTGTTAATAATAATTTGACAGAAAACGCAAGGTAAATTCAATCAACTTTAACGAAGTGTCCAGCTGTCAATCAAATATTCATGAACAGCCGTTAGTACTGTCCACCGGCGCAGATGTAAACAAAACAAACCCGTGTGTTTGCGATAGAAAGTGTCGTCTTTTATCCATTTGAAGTAACAACGTCGATTATTTATTAATGGTATAAATAAAACAAAGATGTACTAGGGCTGGTAATTAGATTTAAACCACGAGTAGGATTAGGGTTTTAACCACTCGGAAAAACGAGTCAGTTTTGAAATTATTGATTTCGATGAGGTCATGTGAGATACGGCCCCAGAAAAATCGTCTTTGAATGGTGTGGATGGGATAGGTAGCCGTGTCAGTTAAAGTCAAATGTTTGTTTTCAAAATGTAAACGGCGAGTAAAAAGTCCGTCGATCATCAAAAATTCAAATGAGGTTGAACACGTGGGGTGTGTAAGATATATCTGTCTCTCCCTGATATCTCACCCGGGACACACGTATGTTACACATGCAGTGGGGGAGAAAAGTCATTTTCAGGGACGCCGGAAGCACGGGTGCAGGGGGGCAATTGCCCTCCCTGGCATCGGACCACAGGCGAGAGTGGGTGCAGACAATGATTTATTCTCAAAATAAAGCTAAACTACATCCCAAATCCATTCTGGGAGCATTCGAAATTCAATGCGGAAGTTGGGGGAGTTTGCGAGGAGTGCCTCCTCACCCATCTGGCATAGCAGTCAGAGCGATTAAATGCCCCTTTTCCGGGGCCTAACCCCCCTTCCCTGAAGTGCTTCCGGCGCCTCATGTCATTCACACCCAGGAATCTCACACGTTACAAGCGTATTCAATAGGCAAGTAGAAGGAGAAAGGTGGGATTCCTCAGTTATGTAAAAGTTATCAATCGGACTAAAGGAGTTTCATGATTTTGGACAGCCTGTACCATTGGTTGACAGGCGGCACCGAACCGCGTTTGCAGCGAGGTGTCAATGCGCGGGACAGGTTTCTCAAATTCATGAACTGTCGACACCGAGTTTGGTAACTAACTTAAATCCGCTCAGTTGTTCAATCAACAAATATCACGGACTCAGTTACACTCGGTGGACCAGAGGTATCCAAGTGATGTCACCGGTGGCGGCGGCAGTAACAGGGGAGGTGGTAATGGTAGCAAGTGTGTGTGTGGGGGAGGGGGGAGGCAGGGTCCCAATGAAGGGGTATAGCATCAAAGCATTGCAGAAACCTGAACGTAATACTAAGACTTGTTTGGTTTTTTTTTCGTCTGGGGTCTCCTAGAAAAAAAAAAAAGAATTATTCTTTTAAATGAATCCTTCTGGTGGCTTTTCCCCAAAAGCTACCAAAAGGTTTCATTTGAAAGCTCAATTCAAATTGAAGAAGAAAATGTCAGTCTGTCAAAATGCGAGAAACGTGTCCCATATTTTGTAGAGAAGGTACATGAACATATTTCCTGTTTCTATGCGAAATACTCACATCGGAAGAAAGAATGTACACGCGAGATGGTACTTAGAATACAGCTTTGCTCCAATACATTTGGAAGGAAAGAGAGTAAACGTTCGCCAAGTTCATTTGCAACAATCAACGTCCCACAAGAACATTTGTCCCTTTATTGGAGATGTAGCGCTTCTTCCCGTTGGCTAAAGTGACCGAATGAAATAGCAATTTGATAAGCTATTTTAAAACGTGCAGGTGATAAGAGTCCATTTTTTGTTGGCCGCGTTCCGCATGTACCAGATCCAGGTGCTAAAAATAATCCTTGACCTGCAGTGGCTCACTTCGATGTTGGGGAAACCCCGATTACAATTGTAATGCTATCTGCAACTGAATTCGTAATATTTGTTTCAGTTTAACCACGAAACGTTATTACGTTGTTGCCGTACTGACCATGTTTACTGATACGCACAAACTACTGGGCATTATTGCTGTGGTAAGATACGCGGCAAAGCCTCCATCTCGGGCAACTTCCGTGTACATGGAGATGTTTTACTTGTATGTCGGTTGTTAATCCGTCGACTTCGCGCTAGGGTTTAAAACCGGCATCGACGTATATATCTATATACCCTTGATCTTATCCATGACAACCACGAATGGTATCCAGCAACATTTCGTCTCGACAAAACAACAAGAACGTCGACAACTACGCTAACAGCAACTACGGACACAACATCAAAATACTACTGAGCAAACCAGAAAATAAGCAGACTGTCATCTGCAAAATGAGATCCCCCAGAGGGTGAATTTAGTGATGCTACCCTGCACCGCAGGGTAGGATCACTAAATTTACCCTCTGTGAACCTCAATCTGAATCAGGGTCCCAGAACTAAGCAGAAAGAGGTACCCAGAGGATAAACTGGCCCACGATATGGGGTAGCATCATCAAATTCACCCTTTGGGGACCTCATTCTGCATATGTCGGAGTGCTTATTTTCATGCCTGCTGCTGAGGATGTAAACGTCGACGATACAAGACTTTCCATTTATTTCAGCATTCCTCGGACCGATTAAGTAAATCCATGTACTCGAAACTGAACACAAGTCACTCAGACAACACCTGGAAGAGAAATGATTTTTGCAAATTGAATTTCCGTTGAAATTATTGATAATTGTTTGAGCCGAGAAATCACCCTCCGTGCCACGAAGTGCATTTCAAATATTACGAATACCGTTCTGCTGTTGACTTTGCGTCATAATTTGCGAATGATCAATGGACATCAATAAGAGACGTGGGAAGCTCTACATGTGCTTGTCGGTGTTTATGGGTTGAACAAATTACCCGTTTTTCGGAAAACTAGCTATTTCATCCCCACCTGGGTTTCATGGCTGACAATTTTAATCATTGGAAGAGATTTACGGCAAAGTTAGCTCCCCTAATTTCTGAAAGCTGTTTATAAATTTAACATCGAGGGTATGGGAATTTCATTTAACCCTTTACACACCGTAACGGCCAAAACCGGCCAGCGCTGTTCACAAAATTTGCCAATTAATTTTCATTATTTTTTTTCATTTTTTTGTCTCGAAAACATAGGTTATGACCTCTCTTTTGACCAATGAGGGGTCAAAACCAATGTTTTTGAGACAAAAAAATGAAAAAAATTAGTTATTCAAAAATTCTGTTTACAAGTGTCGTCTGCTTTTCTATGTTAGGTAAAGGATTAAAAATTGAAATTTCGAGAAGGTTAGCGGATTTGTATCATCGATATGCGCATGACTGCGCAAACTTAAGGCATTTGTAAGGGTCCCATAAAATACAGAAGCTCGTTTTTTACAATGTTTATCCCAATCGGATTGAATATTAAACATTAAATATTATTCTTTGCTGATACCCATATAATTAAACTTTTTTTTCTGTTCATGCATTGTCAGATAAAATAAATGGCTCAAGTATTTCTCTTTTTTTTCTTTTCATAACACAATGAACCGAATGAAAACGCATTTAGGCCCGCCTTAAACTACGCCCGCAATGTCTGTATTATAGATTACGTTGCACAGGGTGAATGGAAAAAGAACCACTGCACGCTCATATTGTTTCAACATAAAAAGTAATTAATATTTATCTCATCATATTAACTTTCAAATTAAAATGTAATAAACAATGAAATTTTTATCATGCTTATTATTCCACGTTCAATTTGCTGATAATTTTTTGATTTAAACATATTTTATTGTCGTAAGATGTTGAATGACAAAAAAAAATTGCTTATATACGATAGATGATCGTCTGCTTTCATCGTTTTACCCAAATCAAACGTAAAAAATGCCCGGTCATAATAAGCCACAAAAGAAACTCACGCCAACAAAACTTTCCAATTTCCAAATGGCCTGAATGAACTCTTTCTGAGAAAGTTCAATGTTCAACCAACATCATGTTATAAGGGTTTATATCGAACTCCACATTTACAAACTGTGTTTTCAGTTTCTCTGGAAATGGTCAAAATCAGAATTAAATTTAATTCAGTGTTGCTTTGAATGACAGCACCTTCACGTCAAGTGGAAAAGGAGATTGAAGTCTTGTGTGGGTGTGGCCTATGACGTTCCATTTAACTTACACAATTCATTGGTCAATAAATGTTTTTAATGACACAAGAACCTGTTTCAGTGAAATGTGTCGTTATTTCGAACCTAATTTTAGAAAATTATGCCTTTTTATTCGATTATCACTAGAAAGCATGATGAGACGTGGTTTTTCTTTTAACTCAGCAAAGTAGAGAGTGTTTAAATTGATTGCCCCTCAAGTTTAATTATAAGTTATGAACCCCAAAAAACAAAGGCCACACATGGTGTAAATGGGCGTAGTCGACCTTTGTTTTTTGACGTTCATAACTCACGAAGTAGACACAAACAAACGATCATTCCTTATTTAAAACTAAGAAAACGGCCTTTTATCATATTTTGATATTCTGTATTGTATTCACATCATTATATCAATAGTATGTGCATCGTGACATATATTACAGACACTGTCCTTTCTATTAATATAAAAGTCTAGTAGGCGAAATTTGCTAATTGTTTCCTAGGAAGAATGAAAACGTGCAAAATTACTGTAACAAGACGTTCGCTAAACAAAGCATCAAAGTGGACATTTAGTGTTGGTAGGTGATACACTGAAAGATATTCTTAATGACGGATTATCTGTGAACTAGTGGCTTTCTAAATGGCTTGCCATGAAATCCAAGTTTAGTTTTCTATTGTTGCAATTAATAAACAAAAACAAGAGATTGCTCCGATGGCTGTCTGTTGTTTTCGTTTATTATAAGTAACAAAATGAAGCTTGATTTATTCAAGACTGATATCATATGGGTTTTCTCAACAATTATTGCTGTCTTTTTAATTGGACCTTCCTCGCACGTCTAATAATTTCATTGAAGATAACTTCATTGCAAGTCGATTTCCATGACAATACAAGTCAAGGGTGCACAAAACAAATAGGAATACATTACAATATATCAAACCGAGATATTACCTTGCTGAAAACTCACATAAAACACATTTTTGTCCGCATAATACAAACTGGCGTCTCCATGTGGGCGTGGTGACTTTATTTCAACCGACTTGAATTGCCGTATGATAACGAACGTGCATATTAAATTTGATTCAATTCGGTCAGGTAATGTGCGAGGAGAAGTCGATAATGTAAAGTTCACGACGGACGGACAGTCGGGCGTAAAGTGATTAGTAAAGCTGTGCTTGAGCTTCGCTCAAATGAGCTAAAAATTAATGCGAACTAAGCGATGTTTTTTCACGCATCTGATTACCACAGTTAACTGGCTGAATGCTGGAAAACCAAATTTGCGCTTTACTCTGAAGTGTGGGTACCACAAGTTAAAGGCTTCATATTCTGGGGATGTTCTTCATATCATCTGTGAGGTGAAATAATCTCGCCTGTTAGTCTTTGCCTTGTTGCAATATATGGGGGGGGGGGGGGTGCCGATAGGCACCTCCCCCCTTAAATTGTAACAAGACAGAGACATGTAAACAAATTTTGTTGATCCAAAATAATTTAGCACTCCACCATATCAACATTTATTATTTTAAATATAATTTTTTAAAATGTTTTTCAAAAACTTTCCACAAAACCATATCATGTGACCCCTCAGTGGAACGAGCTCGACGAGCTCGTTTCATAGATGGGTCACATGACATGGTTTTGTTGAATGTTTTGAAAAAATGGATTTTTTTCAACTGCTTAATTTGCATATTACGCGGCGGATGTGGGCGATTCGTTGGGTAAAGGGTAAACAGACCAACATGCTGCTCAGTAGATATCAACGACTCTTTAAGTTCACATTGATCACACAGATTACGTTGCAAATAGTATCTCATTGCATTATTTTATAGTACTGATCAGGGGTTTGATATCTGTGAGATTTTCAAGGGGCGTGGGTGGAAAACGGTTGCGATGAACGACGCATGATTGTGTCTGCAAGCCAAAATGAAAGCAAATGGTTTGCAGTATTACTGAGATTTAAATTTGACATCGCTCTTGCAGCAAAATACGAAACAAAAGACATTAGAAATAGCCTAAAAATGGGTTATCTACTTTTTGTAAGATAACTGTGTTTCTGATTTTTTTTAGAAGGAGAAAGGTAAAGTACTGATATGTGTTGCAGAATGTGTATAAAGACTGATAAAGCTGGACGGTAATTGGTTTTCGAGTTCTGTTCCGGTTTTTGCGGAAAACCGTAAAACAGATCCACAGGACACAGCAAACAACGGACAAGTCAATAAGGAAGGACATGTGACCGTGAAAACACAACATAGATTAGATGAACCCTATTCATTTGTTAACCCTTTACCTAACATAGCGGCTAAACCCGTTTAGGAAATTGACCAAAATAGACCAAAATTGACCAAAATAGTCCTAGGTCTAACAGAAATGTTAGACCTAGGACTATAATTCCGCGGAATAATAGTACAGAGGGACTAACGTTCCTACGGACTATCATTCCTGTCACACCGGTGATAATGATATCCATACTTGTATGGTTTTATTGAGAAATTGTGAGAAGTTTTTTCGAAAAATGTGAAATTTAATTTATTTTTAAAAAAGCTGGGTTAGGTAAAGGGTTAACCTACTTTTTCTGACTGAATAGATTCTCTAGAACCCATAAGAATGATCAAATGTAAGTTAGGCTGAAGCCAATGGTGATACTTACTTTCAGAGCTTTTTGTGGTGATGGGCGTCGAACAAACTATTGCTATTTTTTCCATGTTAAACAGCCTGAAGTGTTGTTTATTATATGTTCCAATAATTGTAAAATCCTCGACCTCTGATTGGATGAGAACTGGCATAGTTTATTTTATGTTTACGGCTCCAGTAGCAAATGTTACCTTCTGACGTCACAACGCGAAATATTTGAAATGACGTCGACCGTTTTGTAATAGCTTCATCAATAGAGTGACAAGCAAGCCGCTTCATTTTTCAGGTGTCCCGGGTGAAGTGCTGTTTAAATTACAAATCGATTTACGATTTGAACTGAGTTGGAATGAGTTTATCTGGTTTATTGATTATTTATCCAGTGCCGTCGTGGGGTACACGAGAGGTTTATTTGCTAAATCTGTGATCGTTAAAATTTGCCTTGAACAAGGCAACCTTTAACGATCACAAGTTTAGTAAACAATGCTCTCGGGTTTCCCGATGTAGGTTTTGGGATATGGGTAGTGTCTTATTGGAACATATACGTTAATGTGATGAAGTGACGGTAACTTTCTATCGGTAGAAAATAAGCTCCGAGCCGCAAACCTCAGACCATGTTACCGTCAATTCATCACAAGGACGCATATGTTCCAATAAGACTCTACTCATAGCCCAAAAATCTACATTGTGGAACACGAGCGGCTTATTTACTAAACTTTTGATCGTTAAAAGTTGCCTTCTGCAAGACAAATTTAACGATCACAGATTTATTAAATAAGCCTCTCGCGTTCCCGCGACTGCATTGGATAAATAATCAATAAACCAGATAAACTAATTCCATCTTAGTTCAAATCGTAACTCGGTTTGTAATTGAAACAACACTTCATCCGGAACACCGTCTGCTACAAGAGTGATAAATCCAGAAAAATGAAGCGGGTTCCTAGTCACTCCGTTGATGAAGCAATTACGAAACGGGCGACGTCATTTCATTTACTTCGTGTTGTGACGTCAGACGGTATCATTTACTTCTGAAGCCGTAAACATAAAAGAAACTACGTCTGCTCTCATCCAATCAGTGGGCGAGATTTTACTCTTATTGGAACATAACTCCATGTTAAGGACCGACGAATGCATAACCACACAAATATACTTAACCCTTTGAGCCCTAGTGGTATATTCCACGTCAGTTCAATGCCAGCATTCGAGATAACCCACTTTGATTATTTCTGTATAAACCAATTAATATTTAATTAATATTTTCAGCGTGCAGCCTTGGGGCTGAACGTTGAAAATATATATTGGTCTATCCCACACATTCACACAGCAGCTATCCTACTTAACCCTTTACCTAACGTGAAAAGCAGACGACACTTGAAAAAAAATTCTTGAATAACTAATTTTGTTCATGTTTTGTCTCAAAAACATAGGTTATGACCCCTCGTTGGAACGAGCTGGACGAGCTCGTTCCAACGAGGGGTCATAACCTATGTTTTTGAGACAAAAAATGAAAAAAATAGTGAAAATTAATTGGCGATTTTTGAGAATAGCGCTGGCCGGTTTTGGCCGTTACGTTAGGTAAAGGGTTAATGAAATAAAGACGTATAACGTTCCTGAACCAGAAAAGCGACCCTCAGGTTCAGAGGGTTAAGTGAACATATCTGTTGGGCTTCCCAGTACAACTCACAGAATCACCTTTCGTTTTTGTTATATTTTCAATCTTGCGTCACAAAAAATTGAACTCTACATGAACATATCAGAAATAACAGGATACACACTGATGTCAAAATACCGAAATATCAAACAACACTTTTTTCCAATAACGCAACTAGGAATTTAACCGATTCAGACTTGCTTGACAGAGCTCATTGAAGTGGGTAAATTCCTAGTTGCGTTGTGGGGAAAATGACAGCTTAACATTTTGATCTTTTGACAGAAATCAGTAGGATTTTGGAACATAAGCTCCAAGCCGCAAACCTCAGACTAATTTACCGTCAATTCCTCACAATAATTTACAGTGTGCTCCCCGGTTAGATATGTTGGAGTTTTATTCACAGACATATTCTGAAAATGAGTTTCTTTTTTGTAGATTGCTGGCATAATTAGGATAGCTTCATGCAGCTAGAGAAGACTGTTTCAACCGTGAAGAATTATATATTAGACCTGACAAAATATAATAAATAAGTGCGTATCGAGCAGCGTGTTGGTGGTTATTAAAATAGAGACCTCAGATTGGGGAAATCGGGACTCTCACCGAGGAGATATTCCTGCTGACATTCAACACTGACAAAATCGCAAAGCAAAAACCAAAGAGCAATCATGAAGGCTACTACGTGCTTGTATTAAGTTGTAAGCACAATGAATCTATCTTTAAACAATACAACAAAGGAAACGAGCATTACTTACAACACCGCCTACAATGCGAGTGTGTGGATATGGAGAATATTTCCACCTATTGTGCTCTTCGTAGGTGCAATTGGCAATACACTTTCAATACTAGTTTTAACGAGAAAGCGCTTGAGAAGTTCCAATATAACTTTGTTTTTGCTAATACTTGCTGGGGCTGATGTTGTCTCGCTATATCTAGGTTTTCTTCTGCGATGGATAATGGAGATAAAACATGTTGCACTCAGCGCAGGGGGCTGTAAATTTCTAATGTTTATCTTGTATTTTTCTCTACACGTATCAGCATGGACACTAGTATCAGTTACCTTATATCGGGCAGCGTCGGTGTGGTTTCCTCAAAGAATACATTCTTGTAATCAGCGTAAATTGGGCATCGCATCTGTAATTATAATAGCTGTGTTGTTCGCTATCAATGGTCACTTATTGTACGGAATGGAGCAGCTTGAGGGAGGAGAAGTTGATACGTTTGTCTGCCTTCCAAACGAAGCGGGATATTTACACTTCTATTGGACCATTTGGCCATGGATCGATTTCTGCGTTTTCTCTGTTATTCCGTTCAGCATTCTTGTCGTAAGCAATATATGTATCGTAACGAAGGTAATAAAAAGCAAAAACAAGGTTGCTTCTAACCAGTCAACTAATGTAGGTCAAAACACCCAGAAAGATGGGATTAACAAAACGTCGTCTATGACGAAGACAGTTATAATATTAAATTCAGCATTCTTAATAACCACTTGTCCTATATCAGTGTATATTATATGTTTGCCTTACTGGAACATGGAGCATCCTTACAACGAAGCTAAACATAAACTAGCCTGGGCTTTGCTTTATAGTCTCGTATATTCTAATAATAGCATTAACTTTTTTATATACTGTTTCAGTGGATCTATCTTTAGAGATGAATTGAAGGCCATGTTCAAGAGGAAAAAAGTTGAAACAGTGAAAACAACAACAGCTAATGTTGAGAGTTTACAGTGATAACGTGTGAAGAGTGAACACAACAGCAGCTAATGTAGAGAGGCCGCAATGCTGACGTTTATATGGATTACCGTGTCTACCCGAATATTCCTTCTAGGATTCTCAAGTCCATGACAAATCCAGATATCAGATCAGACCTCGCGACGTTAGTTTATCACCTTTTCAACCCGGGGACATTCCAAACAAACGTAAGGTGGCTGGTCAAGGATTATAACATACTAACATTTCATGAAAATCTGCCGACATTTAATTTTTGGTTACGTCAACGACAATAAGGTCACCCGAACAATCATCCAGGGTACTTCAGAATTTCCCACAACGGCCCCATATTTTTAGATATGTCTTTTGTTGGACATGATATTTACAAAATATGAAGGAGGAAGGCTTGATAAAGGCTTAGATATCAAAACGTAAAGAAAAAAAGTTAGAATTGACGTTGTTTTGGTTTGAGGTGGAATATGGTGGTGTGTGTAAAAGCGTTTCTGTTTTATTCAGTGCGAAACAGGACGGTAGTATAGGAATCACCAAATTTAATGGCAAAGTCAAATGGCGACCTGTATTGTTTTGAGAACATTTTTTCAAGGGGAAATAAACTTAATGGATATAGGGTAGTTTTTGCCAAAATCAGATTGATGAGGTTGGGAGAGGGGAAAAGATTTGCACTGTCGCCAATAGGGGGCGGAGTGGCTCAGTAGGTAGAGGTGCAGGCTGCAAGCCGAGAGGTCCTCGGTTCGAATCACACCTGCGGCAATCGCATTGCGTCCTTGGGCAAGACACTTCACCCCCATTGCCCACGTGGGGGCACGGTGACGCTGTGTACTAAGGCGTACGGCACGTCGATGGTGCACCTGTCTTCAACCAATGCTAACCCTGCTTGTGTGGAGTTAGTATGTTGTGGAGCTGACAGTTGCTCGCCGTTGCTCGGTGGTTCTGTCCGGGTACTCCGGCTTCCTCCACCCGTAAAACTGTCGAGGTCATGATTAGCCATTGTGCAGAAATATGTGACCTTAAACACCAATAAATAATAATAGAAAGAAAACAGTATATTGTAACCAATTGCAAGATTTCTTGGACTCTATCAACAAATAGGTTATCTTCACTTCTTTAATTTGAATTCTTACTAATAGAAATTACTTTTTGTTTTTGAGCTTTAGTTGGTTTACATTGTGATGTTATGGAATAGTGTGGTCAAAACGTCGATCACACTGATGTGGCAGCCTATTGCGGCGTGTGAAATTTTGTGTGATAATGACACCGACACAGTTTTCAACAGTCATGTCGGCGTTTTGAGTCACCTGTAGTGTATGAGCAAGCTGATGTCGATTGTCATGTCATATCGATTGTCATCAAAGACACGGCACATTTTGCGAGGGAAAAGCACCCCGGATTTCCCTCCACCTACCCACCTCGATTATGAACCTTATTCCAGACCCCTAAGATTATTTTTCTGTTTTCAACTAAACAAATCTCAATGTTATTTTTTAACCATTTGGCGCTTTAATTATTCTGACGTTCAAACGTCACTGGGAATTCAGTTTCTTCAACGTTTTTCAAAATTCGACGTCAAAAGTCGGAAAGTACAAATAACAATACAGTTCACAACATTAGTGATTAACTGGTTAAGGGCTAGATTATTTTTGGTAGTCTGAATTTGTTATTCAAAACTTGTTTTATTACTAATTATTGGAGAGTGCCCACGGGCAAACAAATTTATATAAACAAAATATTATTTGTGTTTGACTAAATATGAAATATAAGCAATGAAAGTGTTGGTTTTTGCTCTGAAATCCTCATTTTTTGAAAGCCCTGATAGTGGCTTCTAGCACTCAACCAGTTAAGAAGTCTTAACAGCAGGATTATATTAGTATTTTAAGTTGCAATAGCATTTGGCTCAACGGTTGTCGCTGAGCACTATTAGAGAGACAATAGGAATTTTTAAAACTTTAAAAAATCTAAAAATAATAACAAAACAAATGACCACAAAGTATCAACGCGCTGTTTGATTCCGTACGTCATAAGATGTACAAAAGTGTCAAAGGCTTAAATATTCCACGATACATAGAGGATATTCACGAAAATTTGATGAATACCGAAAATATCTCGTGAGTGGCTACAAAGAAATATGAGGATCTTCACGAGCGACGCAGTCATATTTCTTGTAGCCACGAACGAGATATTTTCGGTATTCATCAAATTTTCGTGAATTTTCTTTTTATTTAATGCTCTACGACTACAAACTCTCCAATTTGTGGCCTTTATTTGCCATTAAGGCGCAAAATTTATGTGCCGAACCGGCGTCCATACAAAAATTACAACAACCAAACTCCAACCATTGGAATGTGTGAATATCCGCACAATGCGTCGCGAGTGAAGATCCTCATATTTCTTTGTAGCCACTCACGAGATATTTTCGGTATTCATCAAATTTTCGTGAATTTTCTTTTTATTTAATGCTCTACGACTACAAACTCTCCAATTTGTGGCCTTTATTTGCCATTAAGGCGCAAAATTTATGTGCCGAACCGGCGTCCATACAAAAATTACAACAACCAAACTCCAACCATTGGAATGTGTGAATATCCGCACAAAAGTAGTCCCGTCTTATTTCTCCCCTAACTTTACGATTTACCAAGGCTGGCGAATTGAAATAATCGCAATGTGTTTCGAAGAAATAGAACAATAACAAAAAACACCACTTTCTTATTTTCAATAACAAGACACGTCATTTTATTTTTTTTTGAACTCAATGCACTGAAGACGTGTGAAGTTGAACTGAAGAAATTTGAAAGTGATTTCGGCTTTTCGCTGGAAGGTGAATGAGAAAGTCAAACTTTGAAACCGCTGATTTAATAAATTGATTTAGTCACTGTCACTATCAATTATTCGAATTCGTTTGTATTTGGGACTCTGGAATTCATTACTGATGTGCTGACTCGTTTAAAGTACATGTGATTCGTCATCCGAACCTACGATGAAATATCGATTTCTAAATATCATTTTGATATTTCGTTTTGCCGACCGACAGGGGAATATGACTTAATTTTTCAGCGTGAATTGATGCCTGAGCATTAAATAAATGCAATTTCAGATCGGTTTGACCCTTCATAAAGACGTAGCTAAAGTCGGCAATCGTTTCAAAACCGAGCAGGATGAAAGGCATTTTCAAACTATACGAGCCTTTTTGGCTAGGCACTTGTGTGTTCTACTTGCGAACAAAGAAAAGTTCTTATCCAACTGAAGAAAATATTTGTTGCTTTAAAAAACAATAAAATACCGAAGAATGTGCATTGACACTGTCTAATCCCCATGTCTTGCTCACCTTTACCCCCTTTCGACGTATTCTGGGAAAGTGGGTCCCGCACTGCAACAAAGTGAACTTAATCTCCATCAGTAACCCCCCAAAAGAAATCATGGTCATATCGTACCACAGATTTTTTGCGCGGGTAGGAGAAGGATTAACTTAAACCTCAGAGTAACACGACGTCCCTTGATAGTGAAGGGGTGGCTGCTGTGATGTTTTAGCATTGCAGTGGGCACCCGCTTTCGCACAAGGGACAATACGAGGTCTTGGTATGCACTAATCTTATTCCTATCTTCAGTCAATTTAACCCTTTGAACCCCAGCGGCCACTTTTTCGGCCAGGAACATGATACGTCATAACGTCATTAAATAAGATGGCTGTTCGGTAAATGTGTGGGGTAGAGCAATCAATATTTTCAACGTGCAGCCTCGAGGCTGCACGTTGAAAATATTGATTGGTCTACCCAAATAATAAATATGGACTCTTCTAATTGCTGACACGAAACTGGCATGGAATATACCACTAGTGTTTAAAAGGTTATATATTGTGTTATGTCTATGCTTATATCTAAATTATGAAACCACCAGTATTGTTATGTAGATATGTTATTTGTACCTCATGTACCCATGTCGGGTTGATGAGTGAATAAATTTGAATTGAATTGAATTGAATAATAATTTGTGACCTCGACCATTATCTGATGCATTATTTATTTGTCCAACAACGTCGTAGGGTACAGGAGGTTTGGGGTTATGGGTAGGGTTCTGTTGGAACATGTACGTTATGATGGAGTATTGGCCGTGACATGGTGTGAAGTTGGAGGCTCAAAGCAGTATAAACTCCCAGCCACAAACCTCAGACCATAATACCCATAACAATAACTTCTAATATTTGCAGGTTGAAGATACAATTTGCCCCACTCGTTAAAGCTATTTAATAATTTTCTGGTGTATTGAAACGAGACAAATCATCAGATGACATTTTCTGCTTGTTAATCGAACCGATATGTCATATTTCCAAGAAGAAATAAAAAAAAGAAAAGAAAAAAAGGCTGTTTCAGCAAAAGATTCTACCGGAAGATGCTTTCCAGTATTTGAAAATATTTTGTGCAAAGCAGTGGTTCAGTGAAACATGTTCACCAAAACAAACTATTCAACCATTTATATATATGATATATATATAATATACCCATAGTAGCTTGGTGTACCAAATGTTCACTGCTCGTGGTGAAGTTTTGTTAACCGTGAGCCTTCGACGAGCGGTTCACACCACTTCACTACGAGTGGTGAACATTTGGTACACTATACTACTTTGGGTGTATTTTATTTATACCATGATCGTCAGATTATTAAGAGTCGCTATCATTTTTTCTCGATTTACTGAGCACCAGACGTATATACGTACGTTTTTTTTTATTTACATGGGCATCGGTGGGCGGTACTTTCACTGTCAGTTTTATCACCGAAACGAAATAGAAAACGAACCAGGGCCTTTTTCATTTCAATAACATAATAACATACTGTTTCGAGTTATGGGCGCTTTATTAACATGAGACAATGCATGTTTGTTAACTTTTGGTGTTTTATGGGGTAAACCCATTTAAAAACGTAATAAATAATTGACAGTTTCATTTCACTCTTCGTGAGGCGACGTGCGATATATTTGGACAAGTTCGCATTCAGGTGGACGTCACCAAAGATCAACTTGGATGTAGTTACACTGTAGGTGTAAATTTTAACTACTGAAATACCATGATTACCTGTTCTATTGTATATGAAAAGGCTATGACACAAATTTTAGCTTTAAACACCAACCGTGGCGAACACGCCAGCAATGGGATGTCAATAGTTAAAATTTACACCCACAGTAGAACTACATCATTGCAGTACGCCTTAGCACACAGCGTCGTCGTGCCAGCATGTGTACAGTCGGGGTTAAGTGCCTTGCCCAAGGACACAACGCAGGAGTCCGCATCGATCAATCAGACAGCCACCCATCCAAGGACTAACCGGGCCGCGACGTTGCTCAACTTCGGTGCTCTGACGAGAACCGGTTACCATAACACCACGGCGCCCACGTTCATGGAAGAATAAATATCCATCTATCACACCTGAGCCCACGAAAATGATGAATGGAAACGTAAAAATATACTAGTTGTGTCAAGTTTCGGAAAGAACACAAACTTGCTGGAATAATTACTTGAAAAATATGATATACAATTAAATTGGAGCAAGCACTTTCCCACGGATCTCCCATTCATTGAGATATCTGTGGTAATATGGAACCACAAACCAATGTACATATAGTCTCGTCTGATAATCTGACCCAACTATGATATAGAGGATATGGAATGAGTGTTTTTCTCATGTAATATTTATGAAACGAGTCTAAGAATTTTCCGTTTTGGCGAGCCTCTGGCGAGCCCAAACGGAAAATTCGGACGAGTTTCATAAATATTTTATGAGAAAAACACTCATTTCATATTCTATTTATCATATGACACACCCACGCACAAATTAGCCACTTAGTATGACTTTTTAACCGATCACCTAACTTGAGTTGCAGACGGCGCTTGGAAAAAACATCCTCGTATAATTAAAAACATTTTTATCTTTTGCTTCCAAAACATAGGTTATGACCCCTCATTGGAACGAGCTGGTCGAGCTCGTTCCAATGAGGGGTCATACCCTATGTTTTGGAAGCAAAAAGTGAAAATATTAAAAAAAATGAATGGCGTTTTTCTTGTAGGTAAAAGATTAATACAATATAACCAACCCTTACTTAATAGGACAGATAACGTAAATTCTCCCTACTGAAATTATGCAAATGTCACCCAGTTGTATTTTGTTTAGCCAATCAAATTGTCCAGTTTTGAAATTGACCAATGAAAGCTCCCAACTCTAATTATGCAAATTATGAAAATGTGGCCCAGTTTTATTTTGTTCAGCCAATCAAATTGTCTAGTTTTGAAACTGACCAATGAAATTGACAGAAGGCTTTATTTATCACTGATTAATATGAAAACAAAATATCAAATGTTTTAAAGTGAACAAAACGGACGAGTGATATGATAAATAATTATATGGTGTGTTTTTAAGGTTCGTTCAATTAAGTGTGATGAGTACGATACCTCTTCTGATAAAAACTGATGCGTGGCACCCCCCCCCCCCACCCCTCCCCCACCAGAGAAGACCCGTATGGCATTGGCATATTCTTGAGTGCAAACAGTTTTTTGATGCAACATAATTAATTTCTGAAGGGAACTCTGAGGTCCCCCACCCCCGCGCCACCACCTTTTGAAAAAATAGATTTTTTATGGGTTTCCCACTCCAAAGCGGCTTTGATATCCAAAACCTTTCGAATGAATTGAATCGTTTTGATTGGAGCCAGCCAATAAAGACACCATCTTTAACAGTTTACCCAGGTACCGCGGTAGCTCAGTGGGGTAGACTGTTGGACTTCTATTTTAGAGATCCCGAGTTCGATCCCCGTCCGGGGCGACCCGAGTTGTGTACTTGGGCAAGGCACTTTATCCCAGTTGCCTACATGGGGGCACGATGATGCCGTGTACTAAGGCGTTCTGCATGTCGACGGTGCACATGTCTTCAACCGCTGTAACCATACTTGAGCGGAGCTTAATCAGAGTTAGAATGTTGAGGCGGTGACAGTTGCTCGTCGTTGCTCGGTGGTTCTCTCCGGGTACTCCGATTTCCTCCACCCGTAAAACTGTCACGGTTAGCCATTATGCATAAGTATGTGTCCTTAAACACCAATAAATACTAAATAAATATAACCAATTACCCAACGTAACGGCCAAAACCGGCCAGCGCTATTCTCAAAAAATCGCCAATTTTCATTATTTTTCATTTTTTGTCTCAAAAACATTGGCAATGACCCCTCTTTGGAAAGAGCTCGTCATAACCTATGGGGGTCATAACCTATGTTTTTAAGACGCAAAATGAAAAACATCAGTTATTCAAGAATTTTGTTTGCAAGTGTCGTCTGCTTTTCATGTTAGGTAAAGGGTTAATAGATTGGATGCTGATTCTTCAAATTTACGGCAGATAAACAGGAGAGGAAACTCTTTGTGTTACTCTTGTAAATAAAAATCAAATAATTAAACATGTTAATTTTCTGCCTAAAAAACCCCACTCATGGCACTTTATTGGAACGAGATGTCCTGCTTTGTAAATGTTTGACGCAATTTCATCACATTGCACTATATTAAAATAGACTAGTCTCATTTAATGATTATTTTGACTGATTTATGTGTATGTTTATTGCATTTTTAATAGTATTGTACATATAAGCTATGTTTGTTAATTATGTCAATCACATATGTGCGGAACGGAAATTGGACTGTTTTGAAATTGAAGCGAAATTTCGCTGGAATTTTCTACAAATCGTGCAAGGCAATTACAATTTGAATTGCTAGCGATTGCTGAAAAATCGTTCCCTGAGTTCCAATGTGTCCTGTGTGACAGTCGGTTCACAGAACACATTGGAACTCTGGGCATGAAATAGTAACACGGGTTCCTCTCGCAAATTTTGTTGGTGATAAAATGTGTTCTTTGTCTTGATAGTTGTGAAATGAATTGATGGGTGTCAATCTCATAATTGTTTTTTTATAGACGTGAAAGCTTGTAATAAACACACAACGACACACGCGTGTGAATGGGTTAATCGATATGGCACTCTTGCTATATCAATCAACCCATTCAAATGAGTGTGTCGTTCTGTGCATATACTACGAAGTGGCTACGGATGACATCACGTTACGTATTCGCTCCTACCTTTCATCTTCATATTTACCTTGAATCAACATGTAAAGTCCCCTTGAGAACCCAAGGAAGTGAAGCAGTGCTTGATTATTGTGGTAAACAAGCTCTGTTTTACTGGTACAATAGGGCTCGATAGCCATTGCCAGGGGTGGACGTCCTCTGAAATAGTCAACACGAGTATAAACAATGGGCTGGATTTGAATTTATATCCATGTTGCGGTCACGGTTGGCCATTGTGCAGAAATACCACCTTAACCTTTACGCAATATAACGACAAAACCGGCCAGAGCTATTCTAAACAATCGTCAATTAATTTTCATTGTTTTTTTCAAACTTTTTGTCTCAAAAACATAGGTCATGGCCCCTCGTTGGAACGAGCTCGTCGAGCTCGTTCCAACGAGTGGTCATAACCTATGTTTTTGAGGCAAAAATGAAAAAAAATAGTTATTCAAGAATTGTTTTTGAAAATGTCGTCTGTTTTTCATGTTAGGTAAAGGGTTAAACATAAATAAGTATTGGGGAACGTATGTGTTTTGAGTAATTTAGGTACATGAAGTTTTATTAAATATTCGTGAGTAAATTTGACAACTGTGTTGTTAATCTGAAGAACACCAAGCTCCGAGTAGGTTATCTACCTGTAATATATTCTGAAGCCTTTTATCCCTGATCACTAGGATCTCACATGACGTAAAAGTATGATAGTGTTATGAATTGGGACCGTTGCGGCTGTAGTTTAATGATAGATACTGAGAGTGTTATGAACTGGGACCCGTAACGGTTGTAGTTCAATGATAGATACTGAGAGTCAGTATCTATCATTGAACTACAACCGTAACGGGTCCCAGTTCATAATGCCACAAGTCAAAAGGAATGGTACAAGAGTTGTAGAATACCATAGCACCGGTGAATATAGTTGAGTCCAATAATTCGTAGTTGAAGCCAATGATAGGATTATTGAGAACTAGAAGCCTCGAAGGAGCTTGGAATCCCACATACGGAATCCTTCTTATGGAATACTTTTACTGAATCTCACAAAGAAAATCACCTTTTAGTAAATGACTGTGGTTAGAGAATCTTCCTTTTCCGAGATGAAGACAAGAGTCGTATGTGGAATCACGCGTTCGAGCAACTGCTCGATAACTCATTTGCTCGATGAGATTCATCTCCTCTAGTACACTATTGATTGTAACCGTGATAATATCTGTTTTTTGGTTGTATTTGTAATCGTTTATGTACACTGTGAATAAATCACCTGCATCTGAATCTAGAAAAATTGATACTGTTGACCTTGCTGATGTCTTCGTGGCATCAAAATACACACACCATGCCTTGGAGACATTGACCAGTGCCGATGTCCACTGTGCACCTAACGCGACGTTTTCCTCACAGCACCATCATAACCAAGTGACTGACACTACATCTGCCGGCTGCTAACACCACCACTGCTCACCATCATCACCAGTGCTCTCCTGCTACACTTGTTTTGGAGCTTGGAATCCCACGTACGGAATCCTACTTATGGAATACTTTTACTGAATCCCACAACGAAAATCACTTTTTGGAAAACGACTGTAGTTGTAGAATCCCCCTTTTCCGAAATGAAGACAAGAGTGGTATGTGGAGTCACTCGTTCGAGCAACTGCTCGATAACAAATTTGCTCGATTAGATTTAGAGTTGACCGGGCGGTAGCCTGTTCGATTGACGCTTGGACATATTTTTTAGGAACCGTTGTATAAGGTAATTATGTTACAGTGGGCGGGCTTAGATGAATGCAGTGCTCTGATTAGAGGCAACAGGCCGAGACCAGAGATAGCTAGGACCAGACCACACGGTGGAATGATAGTAGGCAGAACATAGTTATGCAGAAAAACCAAATACAGTCCGTTTCGGTGATATTAGACAATTTTTGGTGATTTTAGATACTTGTCGGGTCGTTTGTTGCAATTAGATATTCTCCTGTTTAATCGAATCTCCCCTCCGAACACATTCCTGCCCTGTCAGAGGGTCTTGACATAGCAACCACGTGCCACCAAGATGACGGCCTCCAGTAAACAAAATGTACGACGGAAACATGTGTCACCCTACAATATAGTCGCCGTGGCTGGTCACTTTCTACGGGTGGGCAAATTTCCAGGTACGCAATAATATAAGATTCTAAACACTAATTACAGAAATAATCATCAAAAACTTAATTAATGGAGCATGGTGTTTCATTAATTGAAATTTTGGTGCTGCTGATTATTATTACCTTTTATTACCTGGTAAACGCTTCCATCCAGTCCAAATCGACTGTACTGTAACAACACGTGCACGGACACTACATATTACTATGGTAATGATGTCACAACATCGTAGCACCCATGGGTTACCATAACAATCCCATACGAGGCAACCGGATGATGTGACTATGGCGTCGGGCGAGGTCTTGATGGTCAGGGACGAAGAGATACAATATATACTACTTTTAACCTTAGAGAATTAAGGGAATGCATCACTTCTGGCTCTCTGAAAGTGATTCAATCACAATGAAGATAAGAGATTTGTCTTCAAGCGCATTCGTTGAGCACCCTCAAAAGGATAATCACTGAACGCGCTGGACGACTTGGACTTGACGCCCCAAGAATATTGATTTGCTGTTTTATGTCTGAACGACATGAAGTGCTTGCTGGAACGTAGCGCCGAGTTGTGGAATGGTCGCGAAGAGCGGCTTGTTTCGCAACCATCCCGATCTGCAGGTCTCCTGCTGGCTTTCATCTTAGTTTCGATAGATGACATAAATCGAGCCCCAGTCCCCATTTAGCGTCACATGAATATTTCTAAATCTGATCCATTTGATTACAGTCTATTTGGAACTTCACTTTCTTCCGGTTGGTGACAGGTATACAATTATGCCATCTCCTATAGTACACTATTGATTATACCCGTGATAATATCTGATTATTTGTTTGTATTTGTAATAACTTATGTACACTGTGAATAAATCACCTGCATCTAAATCTAGAAAAAGTGATAGTGTTGACCTTGCTGATGTCTTCGTGGCGCCAAAATATACACACCATGCCTTGGAGAAATCGAGAAGTGTCGATGTCCACTGTGCACCTAACGTGACGTTTTCCTCATAACACCATCACCTCCAAGTGACTGACACTACAATTGCGGCCTGCTAACACCACTACTGCTCGCCATCATCACTAGTGCTCTCCTGCTACAGTTCATTTGTGGCCACAACTATTGCTATTGCTGCATCCTCATCTTTTCCTACATCTATTGCTATCGCTGTATCATCACCTACCCCTTACTTACATCTACTGCTATCGATGCATTCTCACCTAAAGTACAGTCGCCGTGGACTGGGTCGTAATCCACGCATGGGCAGTGATGACCGCGAATACGTTTGCTAGGAAATAAAAAATCGTCAGCAGCAACATTTTAATCAATGAAGCACAGGTGTGTACCCGATCCCCCATTAATTAAATTTTTGATGATTATCCGTATAATTTGTGTTTGGAGTCTAAGAGTATTGCATCCGTGGAAATATCGCCCATCCGTGGTATGTGACCAATCCACGGCGACCGTACTATACCCTTCCACTGCCATCTCGACCATTTACACAGCTGCAGGCCTCTACCAGCTACCATCAATCGATATTGTTATCAACGATACTGATTTTGATAACTTCTCGTCGCGTGAGTGTTGTGGCGAACGACGGCCAAGGAATATATATCGACAAAAGCCAATACTAAAGAACCTTACAAATCAGGAGTGTCCTGGTAGAATCGAATCAAGAAATCAAAATTGAATTGAATCGGCAAAGTGACAACACTGTTTGTGGGGGACTGACGTCTCGTTGGAGAAACCGAGCGGTATTTATTTATTTCACTTTAGGCCGACTTGTATCTCCTGGAAATAATGGCCGTAATTCGATTGGCTTAAGGCACGTCCATTCCCCTCTCCAGGTAATTCGTCACCCCTTCCGATTTTACACACATTCACTGCCGAAGTCACATTGTTTTCCGAGGTTCAGATTGTTTTTTTTTTAACAGTAAAGTGATGTACCACTGGAATAATACATTACCGTGCACCATTGTGGCGACGAACGCGTCTGTGAAAGCATGCGAAAATATTCGATTTCCCGGATTCAAACACAAATCACTTGGAATCACAGAACCGATTCCATTCATTTTCCGAATAACGTCAGGGCCCTACTATGTTACATGTACCGTTAGAGGTTAGCAGTGAAGGAAAGGAGACAGCAGTTGATGTCATTAGTAGTGATAATTTATTCATGTATTTATTTATTTTAGAGAACCACTGAGCCGCGTCAGTCTCACCAACGTAATAACAGGGTGAGCATCGGCTAAAGGCAAGTGCACCATCGACATACAGTACGCCTTAGTACACACTGCCAGAGTGAACCAAAATGGGTAATCGGTATTAACCCTTTACCCAACCAATCGCCCGCATCCGCCCGGCGTAATATGCAAATTCAGCAGTTGAAAAAATATTATTTTTCAAATAATTTCAACAAACCCATATCATGTGACCCCTCGTTGGAACGAGCTCGTTGAGCTCGTTTCAACGAGGAGTCACATGATATGGTTTTGTTGAAATTTTTTGAAAAATTAAAAATAATGTTATTTAAAATAATAAATTTTGATATCGTCTGCGTTGGGTAAAGGGTTAAGTGCCTTGTCCAAGGATATAACGCAGGTACCGCTGGTCATGATCGAACCGTGGACCTTTCGGTTGGAAGTTCAATGCTCTAAGCCACCGCTAACCAAGTAGTGATAATAGTAGTAATATTAATAGCAGTAATACTAGTGATTAGGGACATTTAACAGATGTCAGTAGAATTTTTATTATCACATAACCACCATCAAATTGCTCATTCCAGAAAATATCGTTCACAACACGTCGAATACAAGGATGACGACAAACGTCAAATTCGACGTCGTATCATTGTGAGTTGGTTTCGGAAGTAGAATTGAATTAATCTTCTCTTGTTTTTCATTACCTGTTCACCACCAAATACAAATATTTGACAACATTTGGAGAAAACATTTCCTGGATAACTAAATATTATTATTTTTTGCCTTGAAAACATAGCGTATGACTCCTCAATGAAACGTGCTTAGCGAGCTCATTCCAGTTAGGGGCCAAAATATATGTTTTTGAGGCAAATATTAACAAAATAACAAAATTAGGATGTCGATTTTGCGAACAGCGTTCAACAGATTTGTCTTGACGTTATCTAAAATGTTAACCCTTTACCCAACGAATCGGCCACACCCGCCCGCGTAATATGCAAATTCAGCAGTTGAAAAAATATTAATTTTTTGAAAATTCAACAAAACCGTATCATGTGACCCCTCGTTGGAACGAGCTCGTCGAGCTCGTTCCAATGAGGGGTCACATGATATGCTTTTGTTGAAATTAAAAAAAAAAATGATATTTAAAATAATAAATTTTTATATCGTCTGCTTTGGGTAAAAGGTTAATTGTGTGATAAAAATAATCTCAAATTCGTCTCGATTTAACACGAAATGTCTGAACCTCGTTCACTCAAAAAATCTAGGCTCAAATTGACTTCAGTGATCTCCGTACAGATATTTCTTATGAAATCGCTACACATTAGAAGCCCTCAATCTATCACTCACAATAGTGGTGGAGGTGCTAAGAAAGTCACTGCAACAATAACAGGCTGCTGTGCATTGACTGCATTGGCTCTGGCAAAAAAAAAACTGTAGCAGTTGTACACTGGTGATGGCGGCTAGCATTAAATGCCTCAGATGTTCTGCGCTATCGTATCAACTTCGGATGCGTGTGTATGTGAGGGAGGTGAGCGAATGAGGGTAGTATATGAGTGTGTGTGCGTGTGTGGAAAGGTTGTGGGTAATAACAGTGGCGACTAATGTGTTTGTCTGTGGGTCTAAAGACATCTTTTAAACAGCCAGGGCGTAGCGTGTCGGGCAGTTTTACAGACGGGGGAAGCCGCATTAACCGGAAAGCAGTGGGGGTAACTGCCAGACTCTCTTCATTACTAACCCGCATGGTTAGCATCGGTTGGGTGTACCGTCGTCGTGCCCTACTCCTTATTACCCAGCGCCACCGGGCCCCCACGTGGGAAATTTGAATAAAGTACCTTACCCAAGGATACAACGCAGGTGATGCGGGTCAGGATACTACCGTCGACCCTTCGATTTCAATCCAGTGATCTAGCCAGGCTTCCTAAAAAGTTGTAATAGGAAACAAAGGTACCGAAACTACTGAGTCGTGATAGTGATATAGGCTGTAGCAATACAGCTACGGGGATCCGTAGTGAGATTATTAGTCGGAATGGCATGGTGAGTGGAATTCAAAACCTTTAGTCTGGAAAGGGCGATTAGCAAGTGTACTTAACTGCTTGCATGCTTCTGGCGCGAATTCCTTCCCAGAACAATATACTTCCTGTCACTGAAATAAGTATAATTTGGGCACATTTTAAGAAAAAATGTTCCCCCTTAAATTAAATGGATTTTTTCTCCAATAATTTGATGATAAATATCTTGAAAATGCTCAGGGGGGGGGGGTAACAGTTAAGTAGTACGCTGTGTGGTAATACAGTCGTGAGAATATTATTTTCTTACTCCACTTGCCTATTAAGTTACGTGTTTCCCGGGTGAGATTACTGTGTGTTAAAAAACTAAACAAATAACTAAGCCACCCCACGTAAGCATCTTCATTTGAATATTTAATGATCAACGGATTATTTTACTATCGTGTACATTTTCTAAACAAACATGGCGTCCTGATTGCTCCAATTGTCATAGTTACCCATACCTACCCATCACCAGTCCACTCGATGATGATATTTCTCTCACTATATGCCACATCACGTCAACGAATCCAATAATTTCCAGCCTAGCACCTGGGCTAAATATCTACCCCTTGGGTGAGATTTCACCATCCCACACAACACGTCTCGAGGATTATCCTCGAGACGTGTAGTGTGGGATGGGGAAATCTCACCCGAAAGGGAAGATATTTGATCCAGATACGAGGATTCCTGAGTGTCGGGGTCTTAAACCTTTCCTCGGGGTGAGCTTTACCCACCCCATCGCACATTACACGTGGGTGATTTTTCTCCCATAACATCCCCACTTTACATCATTGAAACTAAAATGCTGCTCCTGCGATGAAACGTTCCCTTTCCACTGATTGGTCGCAGAGAACATTACTTTTGCATTCTGAAAGAGCATACACCGACACATACAGCAATATATATACTAGGACAATCAGCACTAGCTCCTGGTTTAACATACGGAAGCGATTTAAAACAGCGGGCATTCCGGTAACGTCTTTTTTAATTATAAACTCGATAACGTTATGTGAGCGGAAATCAGGGGTGGGATGGGTAGTTGTGTCAATTAAAAGAGGTGAGACGTCATGCTTGTTAACAGAATACAGTCGACGAAGAAGTAGAGCGGCGAGCATTAACCCTTTGAAACCGAAAGGAGCCGCTTTTCCTGATGAGAGATCGCGGTACGACCTGTATTACTAAAGTGAATAGTTGTTCAGTTAATTCGTGCGGGAGACCAATCAAGACTTTGCAATTGACAGTAAATTATTTCACCCACACCCAGATTGTTTATTTCTACTTTATCAGATAGTGTTGTATGTTTTTAATGGATTTGGGAAATGTAATGCATGCTATGGTTTAGATAAGAAGTTAAAGAATATTCGCATTTGAAGAGAACGTATGGCATGTCATTTTTTGAACTGCCTGGAAAACTGTGGAGCGGAACCTAAGTCTAAATTTGAATATCGAACGGAGAAGTGAAAGAGCTCACGTTGCCATGGTCGGTCATTAATTGCTTGGAAAACCGTGGAGCAGAACTTTAAAAACTTCAAGAACATTTTGCTTTCGCACTCGAGTCTTGAACCAGGAAGTTCATTATTTGTATTGGAGTTGTAAATAGACAATTTTTCAAAAAAACATTATAAGTTATTGTGATGAATTGACGGTAACATGGTTTGATGTTTGCGGCTCGGAGCTTATGTTCAACCGAGACGCGAAGCGTCGAGGTTGAACATATGCCCCGAGCCGCAAACCTCAGACCATGTTACCCGTCAATTCATCACAATAACGTATATGCCCCAATAGACACTACCCATTAGCCCAAAACCTACATCTGAAACACGAGAGGCTTATTTACTAAACTTGTGATCGTTAAAAGTTGCATTGTTCAAGGAAACTTTTAACGATCACAGGTTTAGTAAAAAAACCTCTCGTGTATCCGCGACGGCACTGAATAAATAATCAATAAACCAGATAAACTCAATCCATCTTAGTTCGAATCGTAAATCGTTTGTAATTTGAACAATACTTCATCCGAAACACCGTCTGCTGCACACGTGAAACATCCAGAAAATGAAGCGGCTGGCTAGTCACTCCGTTGATGAAGCAGTTCCGAAACGGACGACGTCATTGCAAATATTTCGCGTTGTGACGTCAGACGTAACATTTGCCACTTGGGCCGTAAACATAGAATATACTACGCGAGCTCTCGTCCAATCAGAGGAGGACGATTTTAGTCTTATTGGAACATTGTATTATTTCTAGTTTGTTTACGATTGTTAGTGGTAGTTAACATTCCGAAAGTGGTATTCCAGTACAACTGGAAAGCAAATAAATGGAAATTCTGAGAAATTTGCTGGTATAGCCTAATTTCGCAACTTTAGAAATTGTGAAAACACATTCGGATAGAATTTTACATTTCCTGAACACTGAGCTCTGTATTCATGACAGATATATGCAATTATGAACAGCTCGATTACTATTATTCACCACAGAAATGCAGACATGGTGTTTGCTTTGTCATTTTGGTCATTGGTGTCTTGCCTGTCTGTCATCCGTCCATTAAGCTGTTTGTCTTTTTATATCTGGAGAACAACACCTCTGCCCCCAAAGCAATGGTTGTTACTGCTTATTGTTTTACATTTTTGTTGTCTTTAACAGTGCTATTGACAGGGCCTGGTAGTCAATGAAGCTGGTAGTAATAATGCAAATTCTATCTCTGGTGGATCAGGGTAACGTGGGGGTTGAGGAGGTGGCGTGGAGTGGAGTGGGGTGGAGTGGGGTGGGGTGGGGTAGTGAAAATCAGGCGAAAATGCCCGCAAAGGCTATTCGGCAAACACAAAGACCATGCTGTATCTCTTCATTGGATGAAAATAGAGACTTACGTTTTTGGCTCATTCAACGCAGGATAGATCCCGGATTATTTTTTGCAAAAGGGAATCTCAAGGGGAGATCACTCTTGTTTTCCTTTAAGGTACCGCTCTACAGTTTCGCAGTACTGCACAGGGATAAAAGTCTAAACTAAGAGTATATGAAACTATTGCCATGTAAATTGGAGATGTATTTTTTGTTGTACAAGAGACTTTCAAGTTTTGGTCACAGAGTTGGAGTCTGATACATAGGGATAAATTACTAGAGGAATTATAGGAAACAGTGGCTTCGAAAAATTGACTACTTTTTAAATTGTCATTCTTACACGGGGTTGTAACCAGGCATGTAACTAAAAAATAAAATAGAAGCATATAATTTGTTTTCAAATTTTAGAAACAGGGCTATGCTCCACGGGTAGGTATGTGGGGACAGTGGGAGAATTCTGCTTTTGAGGCTGCTGGGTGGATGAAAATGACTGGTTTCGGCATTTTTTTCATGCACTTTCCCAGGTTTAGGCCTTGCATTTGACAGTACATTATTCAACCCACATTCACATTGTTTATTTCTACTTAATCAGATAGTGTTATATGTTGTTAATGGGTTTGGAAAATGTAATACATGTTATGGGTTAGATAACTAAGTTAAGGAATCTTCGCATTTGAAGAGAGTGTATGACATGTAATTTTTTGAACTGCCCGGAAAACTGTGGAAGGGAACCAAAGTCTAAATCTGAATATCGAATGGAGAAGTGAAAGCGCTCACGTTGCCATGATCATTGACTACTTGGCAGATTTTCCTGCACTGGTCACAAAATATCCTGTCACTGAAATAAGTATCATTAGATCAAATTTAACCAAACTTCTCTCGGGTAGATTGAATGGACGTATTGACCAATGACTGACTCCTTTAGTTAAACCTTTACCCAACGAATCAGCCGAATCAGCCCTCGTAACATGAAAATTCAGCAGTTGAAAAAATATGATTTTTCAAAAAATTTCAACAAAACCATATCATGTGACCCCTCGTTGGAACGAGCTCATCGAGCTCGTTCCAACGAGGGGTCACATGATATGGTTTTGTTGAAATTTTTTGAAAAATTTAAAAAAAATGATATTTAAAATAATAAATTTTGATGTCGTCTGCGTTGGGTAAAGGGTTAAATTTAGATGAATTTTTTCAACAAATCTTGTCATTGCTAATGTACAGAGGCCATGACTAGATTTGATGAAAAATATTTTGAAAAAACTCAACGGGTTAAGAATGGATAAAGATCTTGTTATTTTTGAGAAAATAAACAATGAAAATGCACACAAAACAGATTCACAAGGCAATGATTAACTATCGCCGTGGGCGACCAGTTATAATCGGAACTATTTGTAGACCTAACATTCGACCCAGAACTGATTTGGACAAATTTATTTCAACATGTTCAAGTATTACAGATGAGATAAACTCCGAACACAAAAAAGCATATGTCATGAGAGACATCAATATAGATCTCTTGAAATTCGGAAAGCATAACAAAACTGATGAATTCATCAACCTTCCTTTCGCAAATGGCTTTCTTCTCTGTATCACTAAACCGACGAGAGTAACCCAGCAAACATTGACATATGAGACCAATATCGGATAGCTGTATCGGATAGCTGTATCGGATAGCTGACATCTATTTATGATCTTGGTCCGATATTTCATCGCTATCGATATCCTCATTTAAAACATGGGACCTGCCATGGGCATATCAGATCAATATTGGATAGCAGATATAGAGGATATGGAATGAGTTTTTTTCTCATATAATATTTATGAAACGAGTCTAAGAATTTTCCGTTTTGGCGAGCCTCTGGCGAGCCCAAACGGAAAATTCGGACGAGTTTCATAAATATTATATGAGAAAAACACTCATTTCATATTCTGTTTATCATATGACACACACACACGCACAAATTAGCCACTTAGTATGACTTTTTAACCCATCACCTAACTTGAGTTGCAGACGGCACTTGGAAAAAAACATCCTCGAATAACCAAAAAATTTCATTTTTTGCTTCCAAAACATAGGTTATGACCCCCCATTGGAACGAGCTCGTTCCAATGAGGGGTCATAACCTATGTTTTGGATGCAAACAAAAAACGAAAATATAAAAAAAAATGAATGGCGTTTTTCTTGTAGGTAAAAGATTAATATAATATAACCCACCCTAAATAGGACAGATAACGTAAATTCTCCCTACTGAAATTACGCAAATGTCACCCAGTTGTATTTTGTTTAGCCAATGAAATTGTCTAGTTTTGAAATTGACCAATGAAAGCCCCCAACTCTAATTATGCAAATTATGAAAATGTGGCCCGGTTTTATTTCGTCCAGTCAATCAAATTGTCTAGTTTTGAAATTGACCAATGAAACTGACGGAAGGCTTTATTTATCACTGATTAATATGAAAGCAAAATATCAAATGTTTTAAAGTGAACAAACGAGACGAGTCATATGATAAATCTGTTTCTGATATTTAACCGATATTTCATCGATGTCAACAGCCTCATTTAAAATATGGAACCTTCCGATATCGGACCAATTACGGTTTGATATCAATATTATTGCGGGGGTAGAAGAAAAAAACTTTTGAAACATATTAGTTTATATTCTATTCTCTTCTATATTCTCCTCTATATCCCAATTTTGTCTTGATCAAGAATAATACTATTGAACGTACTTTCAAATGCGAAGTTTAGTGCTAGATCCAAACCGTATGTTCGACGTACGAGAGAAAGAATCCTTAGGTACGGTTTTACACAGGCCATCGACCCTGGGATATAACCTTAAATGACACTGCGAAATTTAAACGTTGAAATATTGGGTAATTTTCCGAAATGTGCGAATTATTTTCCAAATTATTTTTTTGATTAAAATTAGTATTCACGTTTGCATTCTAGTCTGTTCGATCAGTCCCAGTGAATGTTCCGACACTGCACATGTTGTTAATGTTTATAATGTTTATATCACCTGTTTTCACTTCATGATTTAACGTTTTTTAATATGTTTTCAGTATTGATTGTCAAGATCACGGAGACCTGGGTTTGAACCAACAGTTCTAGTAAAAACAAGAAGCTTAATAGTCCCTGGTTAGTTCACTTGACGCGTCCATAATGCAATGGGAAAGTGCACATTACTTTTTTGTAGCAGAACCGGATTTTATGGAATATGTTTTTTTTAAATTTATTAATATACTTTAAAATGTTTATAATATTATCAGCCCTTTTCAGATAATAGCTTAGTGGTACGCGTTTTTGTTGTATTGCGCTTGCTTGAGGCAGTTACAGGCTTCTATAGTTCATTCGCGCGCTGTTTAGTCATGTGATAGTAAAATGCACTTCTGTGTGGTTAGATTTTGTCAACATTGGCGTCCATTTCTGTGTTTCATGTCGCTTTTCATTGTTTGTTCAAATTGTTTGTCAGTCGAATTATATTTTATATTTCTTGGAGTTTTACTGGTACAATGGTCAGTATTTATCATTAGTGTGTTATTTCGTGCCTTCGATTTTCGATCATACTGTTCGTAGTTCGTTATTTTGCTCATTTTGTCGATTATTCAATCTCCGACTGACTGACTGACTGGTTTCATCAAATTACCCAAATAATATTAACAACTTGGCAGATTGCATGATTTGGTTACGGGATTCTGTTTTTCAGCCTTACTAACACAGCACAGGATGAATAGTTATGGTGTGTGATGGTGATGAAGAATGATGGTTATGATGATATGAGGCCTTATTGATGGTTATGATGATGAGAATATCTTTTGATGACATGCACTTTGTGGGAATTGGAACCACATTTTGGTGAGAGTCTATAAATATGTATATATCTGTAAAGAGGGCTGAGATTGAATTATTTTCATTTGTTGACATATATTTGAATTTATAAAAAGTAAAGCAGTCCTGGTGTATTTTGTTAAATTGTACTTGTATGTGCAGATCTGCCGGGTACCTGCATTGTTTGCGTCAGACTAAACCCTGATTCAAACAATGCCGGTAGCCGGTTGGTCCTGCAGCATGTTTATTCCTGGATTGTACTCCTTCGGGGTAATTAGATAATTTGTCTACTTATGGAAAGGTATATTTTCAGATGATAATAGTACGGTATTTATTTACAGAGGAGTATATGAATTGAGGTACAGGTAAAATGTGTGAAATGTTATATGTATTATAATATTGTTGGATGGAAATGATTTGGTATCGATAAACACTACAATAGGTGTTATTCATTTATATATTGTAGAATCCTGATTGTTTGATTGCTCAATCGATAGTTTGATTGATTGTTTGTATTGGTATGAGCCTGTTGACATACACCAGAACCTGCGAATAAAAAAATATATGTTGCTAACTATGTGTTCGAGTTAGTCGTGGCACAGATCCCCAGTCTTTGGTTTTCACTGACATGGCCGTCGAGGGTGGACTGTTACACTGGCGCCCAACGTAATATTCTAGTCGACTGCTACTCATCACCTACATGATACCAGCACCTACAACGAGACATCTCTAAGCTACTCTTCATGAACTATTTTGTGAAATGTACATTCTTAATCTAGTGTTGTAAAATATAATGGGGTTTAAAGACATCTGTGTTATGAGGTATGTGTGCCTATTGAGTAAAAGTAAGCCTGACTAAAATATTTATTTCTTTGGCTACATTAATTTGTAATATAATAACTAATTAAATATTTAATAAAAGCAACTTCAATATGAAATTTATGTAATTTTAAATACAAATTCTCTGCTTAAGTGTAAATGATTTAACACACTGAGCCATTTCTTGATTGGTTTATTGTGTTAAGTAGATAAAATTAATAGATTTTCTCATTGGTAACTGTAGCCAAAGTTAAATGGTGAGAATGATCTTCACTTTTCATAAAATTTACCATTTTGGTTAAGGTAAATAATATTGGTGAAGGGTTAAATTGCATGAAACTGCATGTATGTTATAATATAATCCTTATTTCAGATTGACATAGACAGTTTAGGTACCCCTTGTCTTTGGTTTAGTTTTGAAATTTTGACTTACTTGTCTGTCATTTTTACTACAGTGTTTACTATAATATTTCATTCATGGATTATTGATGACATTTCAGTGACCCAGGTCATACTGTAAGGTGTTTATTGGCTGTTCAGTATTTTGAATTGTGACATCATACTAGGTCAGAGTTGAGTCTTCATTTTCATTGGTTGTTCTCAAAAAGAGTTTAGGGAATTTCCATAACTTAATATTAATTAAGGTCAGCCTGTAACTTCTTACAATAACAACAGCAACAGAAGTTTGTTTTGATTTCAGAAAGTGAACTTGTATTATTTCATCAGAGTAAACTTAATCCTATATTTATAATTCAACATTTAGAATATCGTAAACAGTTGTTTTTTGTTGTTTTTTTTTTTTTTTTTCTCTCTCTCTTCATTGATGCATATATTCAGGGAAAATAATTTTTGTTATTGACAGATTGATTTTCTTAGAAAGCAGTTGATTTGGACTTTGTCAGATTCCAGCTTGCCTGAACTTACAGAAATGTGGATGCTTATTTCCAGAACACAGATTGCCATTTTTACAATCAATTTTTAAGATTGTGAGTTTAATTTACTTATGATTTTCAGCTTTGCTTAAATGTTGTTAGGAATGTTTTCAGAAATTTCAGCCTGATTACCAAGACAAAACTTGACTGCTGATTGCTGCTTAGAGAATTATTTTGATAAATTAATGATACATATTTGTGTTAACCCTTTATTAAATGAATCTGTCTAGTATCGAATCAAAATAGAACTGTCGATTTACCAAAACAGAACAAATATCTGTCTAATTACAAAAATCAATACCAGCAATATTTGGGAGCATTAACCCTCTACAGGAATATGAACTCAGTGTTAACCCCTCAACTGAAGTGAGTGGTGTGCTTCCATTGTTAACCCTTTATACAGTATACACCTCGATTTACCGAAATAGAACATATAACTGTCTAATCACCGGAATTGAAACTGACAACATTTGTGAGCATCAAACCTTTGCTGAAATGTCAACTTATAAATTAATTGATCAGTATTAACCCATCACCATAAGTGAGTGGTGAACTTTTATCCAATACAGATCTTGATTTACCGAAATATAAACCAATGTTGATTTTATGACTTATTGGTTTGTGAGTTTAACCCTGTACCAAAAATAAACTCACAAATCCAGTACCCAGTATTAACCCTTCACAAACTGTGAAGAAAGGAACTTTGTGGTAATACTTGGTGAACAAATACTGACTTGCTGTAACAAAGGAATTATTTTTTTTTTTTTTCTGAACAACTGTTAACCATAACATGCTGGACTGCTGGCAATGGATATGGAATGACACAGAACTTACTAGTGAAAATAAGTACAATAGTATGATATTAGGGTTAGTAAGTTGGAGTTTGTTTGCAACATACTGGTTAACCCCAAGTTGCCAATTATTAAATATTAATCTTGAGTATTAATGAGTTCACAATGATAGAATTGTGAGAAGTTAACTGTTAGGTAATCATCCACATTGATTGTAATACAGCATTTGACCAGTAACAAGATTACTGTGAAGTTCATTTTAGTGTGTTACTATGGAAACATGGAAATAGTTTAAAAATATAGTGTTACCAACTTAGGTATTTTGATTTGGCTATTTCTATTTCATGTTTCTTGGAATCAACACTTAGCTCATTCTGTTTATATGAATTACAGTAGACCTTGAACCACACATTTGTCACTCGTATCTGATTCAATTCATATCATCTACGAGTGATTATTCTTTTACATTTAGTATAGTGTATCTCAGCTGATCACTTGTAGTGAGACAATAGTCATGTGCACTTATGAATAAAAGTGCATGAAAGTCAATATTACATAGTGAAGAGTTCATTGAAAATACCTCATCTCCTAAAACAAATAATCGAAAATACACACTTAATAAATCATAATGTCAGTCACAAAGGAGGATATAACAGATGATGATTTAAGGCTACTTGAGATGATGAAGGGATTGAAAATACCACCACCGAAATGTGAAACTGCAGAACAATTTGAAATATACATGAAACATTATGTACAACAAATGGACAAATCGACGACAGAGGTTGATAAACACAGGTATTCCTTCCCCAAAATATCATCTTTTTATGGAGAACCAAACAAGGGAGAAGTGAATTTTATGACATGGAAATATGAAGTAGAATGTTTTATGACACAAGGAACTTATAAAGAAGAGCAGTTATTAACAGGCATTCGAAGATCATGCAAAGGAAAAGCAGGAGATATTTTACGACGGATGGGAGTAAAAGCGACCGTTGAAGAAATTTTAAAGAAATTTAATTCAACATACTCGATGTTAGAAACTGGCGAATCTATTTTAAGGAAATTCTACGCTTGTAGCCAGGAATCCAATGAGACGATTACTACCTATGCTGCTCGTGTAGAAGATATTTTTGCGGAAGCTGTTGAATTGAACGCACTTGCGTCAACACAGGAAAATATTTTGAAAAATGTTCTGTATCAAGGACTTAAACCTCATTTACGTCAGATGGCAGCATACAAATATGACACGGTTGCAGATTACGACAAATTTAAAATAGAAATTAGAAAGATTGAGAGCCAGCTGGAGGAAGATTGTGAGAAAGACAAGAAAACCAAGAGTTTAGCTGCAACTAAGGCCGATGACACATCGGAACTGGCAGAAGTGAAAAACTTATTGAAAAAATTGAGTGATCGCTTGGACAAAATGGAGAAAGATAAAGAAGAAGCGAAGAAGGATGAAGCCTGCGCATCTGAGCCGTACTACCAAAAAGGTCACATCAGAGGCTATACCAGAGGTTACAACCCTAGGTATCAGGGACGATTTAGTAGAGGCAGAGGTCACCAACAAGATAGAGGCGGAGGACGCGGCAACTATACACCATCTCGGCCAGTCGCTGGAAATAATTTTAGACCTCGATGTTTTAGATGTGGCAGTGACAAACACAAAATCAAAGAATGCCCAAACTAGCTTGTGCCTCTGTTGCGGGGTTGAACCGTGGCACAAATTTTGATAAACAGGAGGACCCCAAATTAGTTGGCAGCTCCACTGAAGCAAATATCGAAATAAATGGAATACAGACTACAGCATTAATTGACAGTGGCAGTTGCATCAGCATGATATCCAAAACATTCTATGAAGAGTACATGAAAGAAACACCAGTTCAGCCGTTAACTGAAATACTTAACATCGAATGTGCCGATGGGAGTGAATTGCCATATCTTGGTTACATAACGGCAAAATTATCGACTAATGGCATCCCCAACTGTCAAGGAAAAGATTGTCTATTTTTGATTACACCTCAAACCAACTACAGTACTAAGACACCTGTTTTACTTGGAACAAATGTACTCGATGAACTCATCGCTGATTGTAAGCAAGATTTTGGTGATAGCTATTTACAGCGAGCTAGTCTTCACACCCCTTGGTATCTTGCCTTTAGATGTATAGCACTTAGAGATCGAGAGTTAAAAAAAGCTAATAACAGGATAGCTATTATTAGATCAGCTGAACCAACTCCAATTATAATACATCCTAACCAGTCACTAGATGTTAATGGTTATTGTGACAGAGAACTGAATTTTCATACAACTAATGCTATACTTCAAGAAACATCAGCTTCTAGTCTTCCTAATTGTATCGACATAACACCTACTGTCTTCAAATATAATTACAAGAAAAATGGAAACATAGTTGTTAATATTTCGAACGTCACTACTCAGTCTGTTGTCATTCCATCCAGATCTGTTCTTTGTGAGGTACAGCCAGTTGCCATAGACAAATCTGTATTTAAAAAGATTGAAGACCAAACAGAATATGATGTTTTGAAACAAGTCCATGTAGAGTCAGATCTCAGTACAGACGAACAATCCAAGCTAGATGCACTTCTTCAAAAGCATGAAAACATATTTTCAAAGCATGATCAAGATATAGGTAGATGCGACTTGATAAAACACCGAATAGATTTATTGAACGACATACCATTTAAACAACGCTACAGACGCATACCACCTGCTATGATTGATGAAGTTCGAGAACATTTAGAACAGTTGTTAGCAGCAGGAATAATAAGAAAAAGCAAATCACCATGGGCATCGAATGTCGTACTAGTCAGGAAAAAGAATGGTAAACTGCGGATGTGCATTGATTACCGAATGCTTAACAACCGTACCATCAAGGATGCATATGCACTACCACGAATAGAAGAGGTTTTTGACTGCTTAAATAACAGCAAATATTTCAGCGCAATCGACATGAAAAGTGGATACCAGCAAGTTGAGTTAGAAGAAGATCATAAAGAGCGATCAGCCTTCACTGTTGGACCCCTAGGGTTCTACGAATTCGAGAAAATGCCATTTGGGATGTCCAATAGTCCAGCTACGTACCAGCGCTTGATGGAAGAATGCTTAGGGAACTACAATATGAAAATTTGCGTCATATATCTTGACGACTTGATCATTTTTTCCGAAAGTTTTGATCAACACCTTCAAAGATTAGACATGGTATTGACACGATTGAAAGAATGCAATCTAAAATTAGCAGCTGAGAAGTGTTATTTTTTAAAGAAACGTGTAAAGTTTCTAGGCCATATCGTCAGCGAGAAAGGTATAGAAACTGACCCAGAAAAAATAGAGAAAGTTAGAAATTGGCCGACTCCATCAAATTCAGACGAGCTAAGATCATTCCTTGCTTTTGCTGGCTATTATCGTCGCTTCGTAAAAGATTTCTCAAAAATTGTAAAACCTCTTAATGAACTACTTCCACCGTCAACACAGAAAAAGAACAGAAAACATCAGAAAGTTAATTGGAGATGGACACAAATTGAACAAGAAACTTTTGACAAGTTGAAAAATATTTTGACCCAACCACCGATATTGGCTTATCCCAATTTTAATCTACCTTTTGAATTGCATGTAGATGCAAGTACTGTTGGTCTCGGTGCTATATTATACCAAGAACAAGATGGAAGAAAACGAGTCATAGCTTATGCTAGCAGGAGCCTATCTAAGTCCGAGAAAAATTACCCTGCATTCAAGTTGGAATTTTTATGTCTGAAATGGGCAATTACTGACAAATTTTCTGACTACACAATTGGAAAGCACTTCTTGGTATATACTGATAACAACCCTCTTACCCATATACTTACGTCGGCAAAATTGGATGCCACTGGTCAACGATGGGTTTCAGCATTAGCGTCATATGATTTTGACATACTTTACCGAGCAGGAATGAGAAATAGTGATGCAGATGGAATGTCTAGATACCCTCATTATAAGATAACTGATAAGCAGGATGATAGAATTAAAATAGAAAGCAGTACAGTCAAAGCTATTTGTAGTGGCTCGTATGTTACAGCCTATGCAGAGACTTTACCAGCAGCTTCGATAAACATTATTGACGCTACAGATACATCAACTCAGGTGGCACAAATTGAATTGAGGGAAATAAGAAGGAACCAGCGACAAGACAAAATAATTGGCAAATGGTTACGTGCCAAAATAGATAAAAGGCTACCTCAAGGGCACTATGACAGAGATGACCACATCATGAAAAAGACTTTTAATAATTTAAAAGTCATTAGAGGTACCTTATACAGAGAGATAGCAGATAATGATGAGAAATGCATACAATTGGTCTTACCGAGTATATATAGAGAACAGGCACTGGTAGGTCTACATGATGACATAGGCCATCCAGGTAGAGACAGGACTTTATCTTTATTAAGAGAGAGATTTTTCTGGCCGGGGATGGCGTCAGCTTGTGAAAATTGGATCAAGAAGTGTGAGCGTTGTTTGAGGAGGAAATCATCGGTCACCACTAAAGCTCCACTAGTAAATGTTGACACCACCTATCCACTGGAACTGGTTTGTATGGACTTTCTCACTTTAGAGCCAAGCAAAGGAGTAGGCAATGTATTAGTCATCACTGATCATTTCACCAAATTGGCCTTAGCGGTTCCAACAAAAAACCAAACAGCAAAAACAACAGCTGAGGCATTACATGATAATTTTATAGTCCATTATGGTATACCAACCAGAATTCACTCAGATCAAGGGAGAAATTTTGAGTCTTCAATAATTAAGGAATTATGCGACATTTTTGGTATGGATAAGTCACGAACCACTCCGTTTCATCCAAGTGGAAATGGGACACCTGAAAGATTTAACCGAACATTGTTAAATCTTCTGGGAACCCTTGAACCAGATAAGAAACCAAATTGGAAAAAATATATAGCTCCACTTGTTTTTGCCTATAATTGCACAAAACACGAAAGTACCAAATATTCACCCTTTGAATTAATGTTTGGAAGGAAGCCAAAATTACCAGTGGATGCCACCTTTGAGATAGATAACAATAACAGGGTCGACTTGAATACGGATAATTACATTGCAGAGTTGAAGAAACGAATGAAATTTGCACAGGACACAGTACAGATGCACCTCAAACAAGCAAGAGAGAAACAAAAGATAAATTATGACAAAAAGGCAAAAGCGAGTAAGATAGAGGTTGGCGATAAAGTCCTGGTGAAAATCCTGATACATGAGGGTAAGCATAAAATTGCTGATAGGTATGAGAATGATGTATCAGTGGTTTTAGAACAGCCAAACACAGACATACCTGTGTACAAAATAAGATCACCGGATGGCAAGGAAAGAACACTACACCGGAACCATTTGCTGCTCTTTGAGCAGAACAAAGATGATGCTGAAGTTGAGGTAGGGGCAAAACCTGTTCCCAGACCAAGAAGTAAAGTAGCTGTGGATAAGAAAGAAGAAGAGTTTAAGCCAGTTCCTAAACCAAGGAACATAACTACAGAAGTTAAAGAGAAACCTTTGGAAGAAAAGAAAGGAATAGAAGAAGTGAGAATAGAATGCGATGTCGCAGAAGATACGGAATCGGAGGAGGAGTATGTCTTGTTGCCATATTCAAACAGGGACGCCTGTAATTCCGATTCAGAGAGAAAAGATGGCATAGAAACCACGGAGAAGCCTGCAGAGGAACAGATACCTGATGAGGTAGTGGTGAGTCAAACAGACAGTTTGGCAATAGAAGAAGTCCAGAGACAGGTCAGCAGGCAAATAAATGAAAATAATGAAGAGCAAGAGCAAATGGTAGAAGCAGCAGCATGTGACAGACCAGTAACACAGAGAAAGTCAATCAGAGTCAGAAGACCTCCCAAGTATTTAGAAGATTACCACTGCAGCACGGTAAAGCAGAGGCCTGTGGATGCCAAAACAGATGCCCTAGATAAATTACTGGCTTCTGGTATTCTCACTGAAGTCAGTACTGATATGGCAAATAAATTGTGGCAGACAGTGATGAAATAGTGGGGAAGTTTATCTAGTATTCAGTGTGAAATATCAGTTTCATATCTCTTAAAGAGGTGGAATGTTTTTTTGCTTTTTTTTTGTTTTTTTTTTTTTCTCTTCACACTGAAGTAATATAAAATCGGTACATAAGTATATATGGATGAAAATATAGTGTTATGCAATGACACTTAGACAGAATGAAATATTGTTTTTTTTATAAATAATTGTATATTTTTGGGAGATGTTTTTAAATACTGCTACATATTTCAGGAATATATGATACACAGATTTTAATTTTTTTTTCAGGTGCTACCACTAACATTTTGATACATGTTATTCAATTTTCAGATTTTAGGTATCACAATTATTGGTTGTACGGGATGCATGTATACCATAGGTGATCAATTTATCTGGATAATTGCCTACACAGTGTATTCCAGAACAAGATAATTTATAATTTTTAATTTAATTTGTAGTACATGCCTTGTGTGTGATGACTAACAATATAGATTTTTTTTTTTTTTTTTTTTTTTTTTTTTCTTCCTTTGTAGAATTTCATGCCATGAAAAATGATGGGACTCATTTTTTTTCAGCAAGGGGGAGTATGTAGCAGAACCGGATTTTATGGAATATGTTTTTTTAAATTTATTAATATACTTTAAAATGTTTATAATATTATCAGCCCTTTTCAGATAATAGCTTAGTGGTACGCGTTTTTGTTGTATTGCGCTTGCTTGAGGCAGTTACAGGCTTCTATAGTTCATTCGCGCGCTGTTTAGTCATGTGATAGTAAAATGCACTTCTGTGTGGTTAGATTTTGTCAACATTGGCGTCCATTTCTGTGTTTCATGTCGCTTTTCATTGTTTGTTCAAATTGTTTGTCAGTCGAATTATATTTTATATTTCTTGGAGTTTTACTGGTACAATGGTCAGTATTTATCATTAGTGTGTTATTTCGTGCCTTCGATTTTCGATCATACTGTTCGTAGTTCGTTATTTTGCTCATTTTGTCGATTATTCAATCTCCGACTGACTGACTGACTGGTTTCATCAAATTACCCAAATAATATTAACAACTTGGCAGATTGCATGATTTGGTTACGGGATTCTGTTTTTCAGCCTTACTAACACAGCACAGGATGAATAGTTATGGTGTGTGATGGTGATGAAGAATGATGGTTATGATGATATGAGGCCTTATTGATGGTTATGATGATGAGAATATCTTTTGATGACATGCACTTTGTGGGAATTGGAACCACATTTTGGTGAGAGTCTATAAATATGTATATATCTGTAAAGAGGGCTGAGATTGAATTATTTTCATTTGTTGACATATATTTGAATTTATAAAAAGTAAAGCAGTCCTGGTGTATTTTGTTAAATTGTACTTGTATGTGCAGATCTGCCGGGTACCTGCATTGTTTGCGTCAGACTAAACCCTGATTCAAACAATGCCGGTAGCCGGTTGGTCCTGCAGCATGTTTATTCCTGGATTGTACTCCTTCGGGGTAATTAGATAATTTGTCTACTTATGGAAAGGTATATTTTCAGATGATAATAGTACGGTATTTATTTACAGAGGAGTATATGAATTGAGGTACAGGTAAAATGTGTGAAATGTTATATGTATTATAATATTGTTGGATGGAAATGATTTGGTATCGATAAACACTACAATAGGTGTTATTCATTTATATATTGTAGATTCCTGATTGTTTGATTGCTCAATCGATAGTTTGATTGATTGTTTGTATTGGTATGAGCCTGTTGACATACACCAGAACCTGCGAATAAAAAAATATATGTTGCTAACTATGTGTTCGAGTTAGTCGTGGCACAGATCCCCAGTCTTTGGTTTTCACTGACATGGCCGTCGAGGGTGGACTGTTACATTTTGTAATTATAATTCTTTGAAACTTAGACTCAAGAGGGAAATTGAAATGGTCCAATGTTGATTTGATATCTGTCCAATACCGGCTTGATGTGGGAAATTTCGTTGGTCCGATATTACGTAAACTTTGCAAATCTTATTAGGGTCCGATATTGAACTCTGATGATGGGTCGATAATAAATAAAAAAACATTGGTCCCGTATAGTTTTTATATCAGTCCAATATCGGCTTGATGTCGGAAACAATGGTCCGACATTGCGTCAACTTTGCAAAACTGATGGTGGCCCGTTATTGAAATCTGATGATGGGCCGATATTGGTAACAATATTGGTCCAATGTCGGCTTGATATAAAATACTTGCCGGGAAGGGACCACTCTGCGACCCCGATAGATCATATCCGCGCGAATAATCCCGTTTTAGGGTCTAAATCAGGTATCATACCAGCTGATGTGGCGGACCACTATGGTACATTTCATTGTGAAGCATTAAGACCAAATGTGTTCAATAGGTTTCCAGGCGTATATTTAGTGAAAGAAACATAGCCATATTTAAACAACTATTGCCAACCTGCAGTTTCTCGTCCCTTCTGAACTGCACATGTTCAATCAAGACCAATGATAAATTTTTGAACATTTATTTAACGATATTTGAATCTGCGTTCCCACTGAAAACCATGGTTGCAAAACACAAGTACATCAAGATGCAGCCGTGGATGGCTGCTGCATTGATACAATTATCGGCCAATAAAAACTATATCGCAGAAAGTTAAAATCCTCCACTGAAATAAACGAATCCAATAGCAGTATGTGATGTGTTTTTCACCGCTAGTTTGCCGGACCCCGGTGCCGGACCCCGGAAGTGACGTCATGTGACCCATTAGCACCATGTTGTGTTGTTATGCGTGAGCGGCCATGTTTCGACGTCATCCCCATAGTGATAGTGGTATCAGTGCACATGCGCAGCGCGTGTTGTTATGGTGATACGTGTTTCCGTCGTCATTTTGTATACTGGAGCCGCCATCTTGGTTTCCATCTTAGCACGTGATTGCTTTGTTACCCAAAGGCCTCCAACAAGACAGGAGTATAGAGTAATTGATCGATTGTTTATAAGGGAAATTTGGGATAGGTATGTCTTGTGGTGGCCTAGAAGGTTGGGCCAAATAGGTAATAGTATCCTCAGATAAGTATCCTATAAAATGTATCCTGTTCGGCCCAACCTTCTAGGCCACCACAAGACATACCTATCCCAAATAACCCTTATAAGCTATCGAACAGTAACTGAAAAGTACTTGCACGAACGACTCGAAGCTCATCGAGCAAATGAGCTATGGAGCAATTGCTCGTTCGAGTGACTCGCACATACTGCTCGAACGACTCGCAGTCTACCGAGTAAATGAGCTAACGAGCAATTGCTCGTTCGAGTGACTCGCACATACGACTCTTCGACTCATTTCAGTATTTGAGGATACCTATGGCCTGGTATTGTATTATTATTTGAGGATACCTTTCGAGGATACCTTTTATAGGATACTTATCTGAGGATACTATTCAACCCTTTGAACCCGAGCAGTCGCTTTTCCAGCCAGGAACATGATACGCCATAACATCATTAAATAGGATGGCTGTTCAGTAATTGTGTGGGTTAGACCAATCTATATTTTCAACGTGCAACCCCGAGGCTGCAAGTTGAAAACATTCATTGTCTACACCAAATAAGGAATATGAACTCTTCTGACTGCTGTCATTGAACTGGCATGGAAGATACCACCAAAGTTCAAAGGGTTAAGAGTTGCAACCCCAAGTATATCAATAACAGTAGACTAATCAGTATACAGCCTGTATTTTCAAAGTTGTTTGAAAAAAACGCTCGTAGAAGACTGTAATAACTGTAATTTGTTAAAATAGTTTTGATGTTCTACATGGGCATCAATACGCATTTATGGCCAATCATTCAAAATCTCACCCAGTATTGCATCTACTCCATAATTGTGGAAGGATCAGAAATCCTATCCTAACTGTATTTTCTGTATATAGTTTAAAATGCGGTTTATAAATTAAGTCGCCTGTATTATCATTACAGGCACTGTTTTTAATAACCAATTAGGCATAGAAAATATTATGCGCTGCGATGTAAAGTGTGTGTGTGTAAAGCCATTTAATTTGGGTGTAACTGTATGCAAGTTGTGAGGGTGAGAAGATGTGTAGAGAAAGAGAGAGAGAGAGAGAAAGAGAGAGAGAAGGGGGGGGGGAGAAAGCAATCAACGCCACCTGTGGTCTGATCAAAGCATTTTAATTGGTTGGCAGATAAGCGAGTCAATCGCGCGAAATTCCTTTGTTCGCTTTTCCTTTGTTGACATGCTGAAGGAAGTCAAAATTTAGTAACGCTGGTCACTGTTTTAAAATATTTAACATGTAAGTGTTTATATTTACAAATTAATCATCTCACAAATCCCTATTTATTGACATAAATTGTTTTCCATATTTAGATTTATCAGTTTGTTTGGAATTGTTACTGTTCATCACAGCTGATTGTAACTGAGATAATTCGGCTTAACTGATTAAGGGGATTCACTCCCATTTTGTAAATTGATCAGAACAACTGATGTTGAATGTCCGTTGGATAAGTGTAACTGTTTTATGTGGACAGATGGCTGACTGTTACAATGCGTGTTGTTTTAACGCTCTTTAGCATGTATATTCTATTATCTGATATTAACATATCAGTAATACTGACGTCGTTTTATTTACAGATTTGTTGTGTAATAGCACTTGATGGGATGAATTGATACCCAGATGTAGAACAAACCTCTGTTTAACCAATAGGGTACGCTACTTCGTTTTGATTCTAAATATTATTCTCATTCCATTGAAAACCCCTTGTTAACTTGATAGTTGAATATTCGTCAAGTAGTATACTAGTGCCTATACACACCCAATAGACATACATGTAGTCCAGCTGTTTTATTTGTTACTGTGTTACATATTATTGGAGGTTAACATTTCATTGTCCATAATAGAACATTTCAGGAAAACCCGATTAGTGGTTAGCTACTTTTGTAGAGCAGTTTCCATGTTAATTCATTGGTCAAGTGGTTAGAGCCCTATGTACACAAAGATGGATTATATACAAGCAAGCAATTGACTGTATACTGATTTGTTGGCATGTAAGCTATCTTTGTGAGAATAGTTCCGAGAACGTGACACTAAACTCTAACTTATTGCATCAATTCAGTTTTCTGATGTGGATTTCACTTAAATAGTTTATAATACTGGAACTATAGAATAGAATACTATTCATTGATGGTCTTGTTGTTTAACAGATAGTTATATATAGAAACATAGTACAAGGGAAATATTTTCTTCACATTGATGAAATGCCAGTCTAGAATATATTATATATAAAAATCACACACCAAGACTATATTTTGTGGTGTACCACAAGGCTCCATACTGGGGCCCATTCTTTTCCTCATCAAGATCAACGATATGTTCTGCTCGACAAATTTGAATTTGCTCTCTTTAGTAGATGATACAACAGTTTATAATTTCCATCATAATCTTGACAGTCCCTTTGACTATATAAATATAGAACTTTCCAATTAAGTATATGCTGTTCCTCCAATAAATTAGTTTTGAACGCCAGCAAATCTAAATACGTAACCATCAATCCAAAAGACAACAGATACAGCTCTAATGATAGAGCTATCTCAATCAACAACAATGAATTAAACCAGGGTGGTAATAGCCATGGCGAGCCTACTGCCAAATTTCTCGGAATACAAATAGACGACAATTTACATTTCAAGCAACACGATGGTTAGTAAAAAGATATATCTAAAGCCATTTATGCTATTAACCCTTTACCTAACGTGAAAAGCAGACGACACTTGCAAAAAAAATTCTTGAATAACTAATTTTTTTCATTTTTTGTCTCAAAAACATAGGTTATGACCCCTCGTTGGAACGAGCTCGACGAGCTCGTTCCAACGAGGGGTCATAACCTATGTTTTTGAGACAAAAAATGAAAAAAATAGTGAAAATTAATTGGCGATTTTTGAGAATAGCGCTGGCCGGTTTTGGCTGTTACGTTGGGTAAAGGGTTAACAAAACAAAAAACGAATCCGCCTTCAGAAATCTATACTTTTCGCTTATACATAGTCACTTAGTCCATGTAAATGGGATTTGGGGTAATACTAAAGCAGCTAATAAGTTATTTCTCCAATAAAAACGAGCGATGCGAATAATTAGTAATACAAAGGATATCTCCTATACAGATCCCTTATTTAACCCTTTACCTAACGAATCGCCCGCATCATCCAGCGTAATATGCAAACTGAGCAGTTGAAAAAACTAAATTTTTCAAAATATTTCAACAAAACCATATCATGTGACCCCTCATTGGAACGAGCTCATTGAGCTCATTCCAATGAGGGGTCACATGATATGGTTTTGTTGAAATGTTTTGAAAAATTAAAAAAAATATATTTAAAATAATAAATGTTGATATCGTTTTGCATTGGGTAAAGGTTAAAAGAAACAATATACTTAAGCTTAAAGGTATTTGAAGTCATTAATAATTTATCTAGAATGGCGACCAGACAAATCGTGCAAGTATACTAACAGTACTCCCCGATCCGAACGCACTTTGAAGTTCAGTTACCTAAACACATTTTCCCCACTATATGGAACGAACTTGTCAATAGCATGCAATGCATTGTTCCGAGATTTAAAAGTAAATTAAAAAACACTATTTCGATCTTTAACAATTATTCGACTGTTGTTAGCTGCAACAATTCAATCTGCTCTGTCTGTTTGAATAATTAAACCCAGAATCAGTTGACAGAGCTGAGTATGACAATTAGTTTGCTTATGCCCATCTTTTACTGGATCCATCTGTGTATTTGAATGGTTCGGACTCAGAGTTTGCAACACGTATTCACCTTTTACTTTTGTCTAAGTTCTTGCACAGACACCCTAGTTCTGCCTTTATTTCATGAGTAAAAGTAGGTTATACGTTATGGATAGTTGATAAGAAAAAAAATACCATTGTTTATGCCCCTCTCGGTTACCAAAGAGAAAGAAAACAAGTCATACAAACGATTGTTATATTGTTTTTTACGAATAGGTTTCATAAGAAAAATGTAATACTGTATAATCCCCAGTATAAAGACAAATACCTGACCTATACAAATACCCATTTAGTACTTTCGTTGTTTTCTTCTATAATATTCTTTCGCTTCCACCTACTTTCCGACCCAAAAACGAATTACCTAAAAACAAGTAAAGTAGTTTCACCGTTCTGTTCCGATAATAACAAATTCTGCAAAGGAGAGGGGTGGGGTGGGGGGCGGGGGGGGGGGGGGCACCAGGAATGGCCAAACTGTCCACGTTGCCTCCCAACGATGTACTACATATTAAAATTGTGCTTTGTGTACAAAATTGTTTAAATCCAGGTACATTGTTGAATAAAGTTTGATTGATTGACTGGTCATATGAAATAAACCTTCAAAGTGAGTGACAGAATTTCACAATTCAAATGCTGGTGTTGCAAATATAAAACTTATCTGTCCATAATGCATCAACTTGAACTGTTCACTTATTTTTTACATACAAACTTTCGTGTGAAATCGTGGTACAAACATTCATGTCCGTCAGTATGGTATTGACAATGATACATGTGGAAAATACCCCCCCCCCTAAAAAAATGCAAAGCAAGCCCCCCCCCCCCCCCCCCCCCCCCCTGAAAGACGCCGAAGCTTGGTCGGGTTATTTTGCTTAGTTTAAACAATATGTTTATTTAAAAACATCATGTTATATCTATACATAATATTGAACAAGACCAAAGATGCATAGCCAAACAAAATCTAAATTAGTACAACACAATATTAGACAAAACGTTGTAAGCATGGATTCGACAGTAAGCTTGAAGCTTTGTAAGTCGATTACAGGGGAGGATTGGGCAAAAAAAAACGTTGCCGGGAAATGTGCCAAAGGGGGATTTGGATAGTTTGAACTGAAAGAACGCTCCTTTCTTGTATCTGAGCGATCAATGGCAGTCCATGTAATGGGCATTTCGGTGGCATTTTTGTACCATTCTTGTCGCCTATTTGGTAAAAATGGTTGTTTCAAAGAGGAACTCGGAATCATCACGCCGATCACTGTTCGACCCAATGGAAGAAAATGTTGATTTTGCGAACCAAAGAAACGCCGTTTCCTGCATCTGGCCATCAGGGGCTGACTAGACTGCTCTGGTATATCGAAATGCCCTCTACAATGGCAGTCCACATGGAGGGCATTTCGATAAACCGACAGTCTATGCAATCAGATCCACTTCGCCTTTTGGTCATTTTCACGAAATTTCACGCACCAAAAGATGTTGTGCTACATCATTTTTGTGACCCTCGTGGTTCCCAATATGGGGGTGGGGAAGATCCAACAGGGAATTTCCCGGTGGACCGTACGGCCAGTCCGCCTCTGGTCTGCCTAGTAAAATGATGGCTTCACGCAAACTAGAAACTTATGTCAACATGTTGACGCCGCAAGAAACTGTTTAATCCTTTACCTAACGAATCGTCCGCATCCGCCCGCGTATTCTGCAAATTGAACAATTGAAAAAAATTAATTTTTCAAAATATTTCAACAAAACCATATCATGTGACCACCTCATTGGAACGAGCTCATTGAGCTCGTTCCAATGATATTTAAAATAATAAATTTTGATATCGTCTGCGTTAGGTAAAGGGTTAAACTAGTATGGAAATAATTAGACAGCCAGGGGCGTAGGATGCAATTCAAGCGTAGTGCGGGGTGGGGGAGTGGGCACACTATATTGGACTCAAGTGGTAGGAAAGTCGTGACAGTAAGGAAGGGGGGGGGGGGGGGGGGGGTCGTCATTATTTACGAAATCTTTTCCTAAACATTGGATTCGTATGTAATTACTTTACTCTTCATTATATTTTAAATATTCTTATCAAATTCTTGAAGGCCCCACATGATGGAAGTCGGAACATCTTGGTGTCCTATAGAGTAGGGTCTTGTTCTTCTTCGTGGACTGGGTTAAAAGGAAGAGACGCCTACATGAATATTGGTTCACATTTTGGCTTAGATATTCACCTGTGTTCAGCTGTCTTTTACCATCTTAGTATCGTTACCATCACTTGCATGTTACATGTTTATGATGACACGCTACGCAAAAAAAAAGAGAACGAGGAGGTTCGGTAGACAAAAGGGCTTTTAGAGCTGTGTCATATATATGCATTTCTCTGGAAGCACATAAGACATTACAAAAACTATTTATTCCAAATTATTACCCATGACATATTGCTGGAACAAGCTCATGTAGCTTGTTTAAAGAGAAGAGTCATACGCCACAATTTGAAAACAATACAAGCAGTTAATTTTTTAATTTCGCTGTTTCATGGGAAAGCTAATGAAAAATTATCACATGCACATGTACAGAAAATGTGTTTGGCATAAGATAGATGCAAATGAAAAAACGGGCTAGTAGCCAGGAATCTATAATAGGGGTGCGCTAGCCATAGTTTTGTTTTTGAGGGGCACACATATTTGGAAGGCTGTTGTGGGGTGGGGGATCAGGTTCTCAAGCCGTCTCGTCTTAACTAGAAACCTCCAGCCATGGGAAGTGGGAGGCTGGGGTAGCCACCGTACGGTCCTAGTTAATACTACCCCCCCCCCGCCTAGAAACTTTTGCAAACTCAGTGCTTTAAACCCTTTACCTAATGAATCGACGTATCCGCTCGCGTAATCTCGAATTGAGTGGTTGAAAAAAATAAAATTTTCAAAATATTTCAACAAAAACCATATCATGTGACCCCTCATTGAACGAGCAGATCGAACTCGTTCCAATGAGGGGGTCACATGATATGGTTTTGTTGAATTGTTTTTGAAGAACTGAAAAAAAATAGTAATTAAAAATAATTAAAATTTTGATATTCCTAAGTTAGGTAAAGGGTTAAACGGTCTCGAATATAGGGCTACACGCGCTATAAGTACCCCCAGATTCGTTTTAAGACTCTGCCTTATGCGATAGATACATTAGGCTAGTCTTTTGTTGAAAGTGGATAGCGATAATTTTAGAGGGGTGGGGGGGGGGGGACAAGGTCCCTCACCCTAGCAACTGTATAAAACAAGATGTAGATCAGGTTTACTTCACACATGTTACATAAGGAATTGTCAGATTTTTAAATAAAGTTAAAGAATTGCAGCATGGAACTGCTGAATTGAAATACCACTGAATCAATCGCGCATTACTAATTTGTGGTAAGAAGAGTTCTGCAAAAAAAAAAGGAAAATCACTTGCATATTTTCAGCTCGTAGACCACTGTGGAACATCTAGTGGTACACGTGATGAATGTTTGCTTGCGGTTCTTGTTTTCTCCAAAGTTAAAAAAATACATCGGGTGTGGAAAACTATTCCGCCACTATTCTGGGACGCTCGATATCTCGATATATTGTGGACCTTGTCACCTACATAATCAATTTTAGCCTTCGGTACGACCGCACGATGCCTGCAAAAGTGGTCGATTTCTCGGCCCTATCGGCGGCTTTGGTCACAAGACACCAGGTATTAATATATATTAGTATTGATTCGTGAGAATCGATTTGGATTCTTACGAGCTCCTGCAGCGAAAATCAATTTTCAGTTCTTAAATTATTAGGATATGTGAGTACGATTCAACTCATGTAAGTGCAATCCGTATATATTCCGTAGTGAAAAAAAAACAAATCTAATTTAACCCTTTGCCCAACGTAGCAGGCCAAAACCGGCTAGCGCTATTCACAAAAATCATTCAATTTTATTTTTTGTCCCAAAACCGTAGCTTATGAGACCTCATTGTAACGAGCGTGTTGAGCTCGTTTCAATGAGAGGTCATAAGCTATGTTTTTGACGCAAAAAATGAAACAATTAGTTATTCAAGAATTTTATTTGCAATGTGTCGTCTGTCTTTCATGTTAGGTAAAGGATTAAATATATACTAGAATTTAACCCTCAGTAACCTAGCTCAAATTCTGGAGAGTTTCTTGCATTTGGAACAGATGTACCACACGATGGAAGTTACAGTTCCTTGTCAGTGGTTTGTATTGAAGTTTAGGGTGCTGATAAATTCGACCAAGACATCACAAAACACCCCTATATCGAGTTAACTTCTTATGGAGGATGGGTGGGGGGGGGGGGGGGGGGTGGGGTAGTGGCAAAAAGTAACTAGAAAGTCTCTAACTATCTACGCAAGGTTGTGAAAAATTCAGAGAACATTTTTCTTATGATTACAAACGTACCATGATTGCTGTGCGTATTCAACGCTACGCGATAGAATACAGACATTGGGTACACACGCGCCACGAAAGGTCCAGATTTCGAGTAAAAACGTCATGTAAGTATCCATCTAATAAGACATTACGTGTCTGAGTGATGTTATGGCGTGAAAGAAATTCTTCCAAATAAAAATGGTGTCAAGCAAGAAGATTAGCAGACCGCCTTAGGTGATATTTTTCTTTAAAAATGTCAGCTTTATTCACTAACTTCAAGTTTCATCGTGGTAAAAAAATAATACATGGAGGATATCTACGCTGTTTAACCCCTTTACCTACCTGAAAAGCAGACGACAATTGTAAACACAATTCTTGAATAACTAATTTTTTTCATTTTTTATCTCAAAACATAGGTTATGACCCCTCATTGGAACGAGCTCGTCGAGCTCGTTCCAATGAGGGGCCATAACCTATGTTTTTGGAGACAAAAAATGAAAAAATAATGAAAATTAATTGGCGATTTTTGGTCGTTACGTCGGGTAAGTGTTAAGTAAATATCGGGAATTATCTCATGAGAGTGGACCTGAAAGTTTAATACGTCCAGGTCCACACGAATGAGATAATTCCCGATATTCACTAAGACTGCGTAGATTTTCTTTTTATGTTATGTGATATTTTACTATGCAATATTCAGCCAATTCGACTGCAAGCAGTTTCAAGACAATCACAACAAGCTGCTGCTCGTTCCCTGAAGGCGACGTTCAAGGCGGACGACGTGAGCCGAAGCGTAACGTTATTTAGAAGCTACTGAAAAAAAAATCCATCGTGTGGACCTGAAAATATTATTTTTCACTCGAGCAAGCGCTTGTGAAAAAACAAAACTTTCAGGTTCACACTCATGAGATAATTCCAGATACTGACTAAAATAGAATAGATTTTTTTTTTATTATATGCTACGAGACATTTTATTGCACAACATTCAGCCCAATTCGACCCCCAAATGCGTGCCTTTCAAAACAATGAGAAAAATCAGATGGGCGTTCCTTTAAGGTGACGTGAAGCGGCGTAGCGTGACGTCATTTAGTAAGCTACTGGGGATTATTCCTCGATATCCTTCGAGTCGATGGATATCGAGAAATATCTTTTGAGATAATTTGCGATAATTCACAGGCTAGCATATAATAAAAAAGCATCATAGTTCGGGAAAAGTACCGTGGACAAGAATCAGCCCAAGGTTGAGCTTTTTCTGTATTTCACGAGCACTTTCGGTTTAACCCTCTACCCAACATGACAACCAAAACCGACCAGCGCTATTCACAAAAATCGCCATCCAATATTCAACCAGCTTGTTCCATTGAGGGGTCATAAGCTATGTTTTTGACGCAAAAAAAAAAAAAAAAAATAATTATTCAAGAATTTTATTTGCAAGAGTCGTCTGCCTTTCATGTTAGGTAAAGGGTTAAGTATTTATTGCAGATAAAATTTCATTATTGAATGTTCAATTTGCATTTCCACGAAAAATATGCACATCATCAACATATTCATTTTTCACAGACATCAATGTTTTTTTTATAAGTGATCGGAGACTAAGAGGCGTCGGTAAATTGAAAACCTTCGAGAAATTTTGTTGTTGTCGAGCATTATTTATTTATAGAACCCCCCCCCCCCCCCCCCCCACACACACACACACAAACACACACAACTCGAAGGCGACGATGGGGACACTTTTCTATATGTGAGTGACCAATGAGCGTTCCAGCAATCCATTTCTATAGTGATCCGTGTTCTTCACCTATTTTCTCAGTTTGTAGTTTGGCAAAGTGTAATGCTTTTAATATGAGACTAGGAATCGACCATGTGAAAATAATTAACTAAAATAAGTCTATTGATGGTAAGCTCTTAACATAAAGGATATTTGAATTTAATTTGACCCTATAAATGAGGTCAGTGTAAATTTCACTCTTTCTGTGGGGTTGTCGCTCAAACGCGCAGATCATCCCCCAGAAAGCCTCTACAAGCACAACGCTATATAGTGTTCAACCGATAATCGGAATGTGCTACCCCAATCGGGCAATTGTGCACAATCGGATGACAACAGCAACGGCTCCTGGAACATCGGTTCAACCGAATGTTGCCAAGCATATTTTTGTGATGATTCATTAACCACATTTTATTATCTTCTGTTATTGTTCAATTGTTAATTTAAAATGATGCCAATGATACCATTCAATAAATTTGAGAAACAACCACAAAACGAACACAATGTGTGTTAATTTCTTTAGACTCCCCTTTACGGGATATACAAGTTAAACGACATGTAAAGCTTACAATGGAGCATACTTGCGGCAATCACCAGTTCATACCGGAAAAAGTGAAGGTTGTACTCCATTGACGCAGGTCGCAGTAAAATGACTAGTCGCGCACACTCGGGTGGTACACTTGGCTCTGAGACCCACGTGTACCGCCCAAGTTTGCGCGTCCGATCATTTTACTGCGACCTGAGTCAACGACGTTCAGCACTGTGAAATATGTTCAATTTAATGTAGTTCTTTCAAGGCTGGATTCATCTAGTAGTGCACAGTATTACAATCGGAGTCGGTATCGGAAATTGAGTGTGAGCTCAAATAACCAGTAATCGGTCAGCAGCCATTTTTGGTAAGCAGCTGAACACTACACAACGCTTCTAGGGAATCATACTAAATAGTCTGTTTTTATTACATTCCAAAGTGTGATTTACTGGTATTTCCGGGTTTGATTATAAACGATAACTTCACAAGTGATTTATGCAATCAACAACTGTGTCAAGTATCCGTGCGCGCAAACGAAGACGCTTTGCCGTGAGTGTAATGGGGACTTCATTGTTTTTTTTAACCCTTCACCTAACATGAAAAGCAGACAACACTTGCAAACAAAATTCTTGAATAACTATTATTTAATTTTTTTGTCTCAGAAACATAGATCATGACCCCTCATTGGAACGAGCTCGACGAGCTCGTTCCAATGAGGGGTCATTACCTATTTTTTGGAGACAAGAAATGAAAAATAATGAAAATTAATTGGCGATTTTTGAGAATAGCGCTGGCCGGTTTTGGCGTTACGTTAGATAAAGGGTTAAATAATATAATTAACGTTAATAATGAAAAGTAATAAACAGAGGAATCGCTTGACTGGACTGGTTACGTGAAATAATTTATTCGGGGCGAGGGACAATATTGTAAAAACTCGTGCGCTTTTGCGCACTCGTGTTTGTACGACGTCCCTCACCTCTCATGAATTATTTCACGTAACCAGTCCAGTCAAGCGATTACTCTCTGTCATTTATTAAGGCTACTACGATTATAAAATTTCATGATCGACTTTTCAAGAAGAATAATCGATTAAAGTCGACATGATCGTACTCTGTGACCTCTGGAAACAACTATACAGAACATATTTTTAGTCATAAGTTCCTCAGGCCAGACGTTCTTTAGGCATGCGGGCATGCAGTACGCCTACTTCTCTCCGCGGAAAAGTCAGACCTCTGACCACCTCAGCTCCAAAGCTGAGCGAAGGCTGTGGGTTAGACCTGAGCTGGTCAAGAGTCTAAAAATCTCTGCAATGAGATTTAAGAAGGGCAATTTCACTCCTTAGCAAACTGAGAAGGGCAATTATTTGTACCTCCATACTTTCTAAAACGCCAGACCCGGTGCCATGTGTTGTATCTTTATACTTCTTTCCCATGTCAATTACAATGTACGGTAACGATTAGCCATTGGGCATAAGTTTGTGACATTAAACACCAAATAAATAAATAATAATTACAATGTAGTTTGATATTCTGTAGGTTCTAACACTTCTTACGAACATAATGAGGGGGAGAGTAATAACTAATCATTCACCAGTGAAAGGAGTGATGGAAATACATAATCGTCGACTTTGACGATTAGTCGACGTCTTGGTTAATCATGATACGCCTATAATTTATCCTTCATAGCAATACAATATCACATCAATAGACTTATAAGTGTATTATTATCATTTGGCGAATTCGATCAGATTTCCTGCGTCATTAGAATCTAGAGTGTTGCAAATCTACACGCATCCACCTAATGCTCATATCTTCTATTTATCGTGTGACCCAACCGTCCATGTTCCTATCATTATTCTATATCAGGATATCTAATGGGAGAGCGGTGGCTTAGTGATTACGGCATTCGACTTCAAACTGGAAGGTCCACGGTTCGATCTCCGCCAGGGGTGACTGCGTTGTGTCCTTGGGAAAGGCACTTAATCCCGACTGCTCACGTGGGGGCACGGTGACGCTGTGTACTAAGGCGCACTTTATATTCTCTGGAATTATTTTGTTTCCATGTCTTGCACCGGTATATTAAAGGGTGGGTATATTGTCACAATACAAATACATTCTATCCAAGGCCATTACTAACCATTTTGTTTTATTTAGGAGGGTGGGGAGGGGTGGGGAGGGCGTCGGTGGCCGATAGGTCGATCATTTCGTCCAACTATTTGGAACATACCTAATTGCTTTTATCGAACACTTGGACGCTACAAATTTACTTTCCATTGATAAAACACTTTATTATACGCTAAACGATAGATTATCGAAAAAACTGCGTAAATATAAAAATCGTACCCCCCACTGTGATGATGAAGAAATTTTCACTTTCAAGTATAAATCAAAATAGCAGCTTTCAAAGCATATCATCACGTCAAGAGGAATATGAGTCAAATAATCACTGGAAATGACCAATTTGTTCTAAACACGTATAATGAAAAGAAAATCTAGTGTTTTTGAGAGTGGATACCGATCCTTTCCAGCAATAATTCAAAACGTATTCACCTTGAATTGATGCATGGAATCCGACGCTACCTGTTCCGGGTATCGATCAAATCACTTCCGTGTATCAATGCGCTTCGGCTGTTTACTTTCATGCATCAATTCAAGGTTGAAACGAGTGGGATTATCGATAGGAATGATCAGATGCTTATAAAAAGCATATAATAAAAGGAAAATCTATTGTTTTTGAGTGGATACTGAAAATTATCTCACTCGTGACCGCGACAAATGGCAATTTTCGCTCGCGCAAACACTCTCGAAAACTTAACACTTGTCTCGGTCACTCATGAGATAATTTTGGGTATCCACTCAAAACACTAGATAATCCTCTATGTACAGTACGTGGAGAGTGTATTATCACTAAATCACCCGCAGAGTGGAGATTCCACCCAAGCAATAATTGCAAATTTGTTGCAAAGTATAACCAGTACAAGCAAAGTTTCAGCCAATGGACCTCCGGGTTAAACCCTGAGGTCCATTGAATGAAACATTGCTTGTGTTTTTTGTCGATATATACAAAATTTGAAAGTTATTGCTTGGGTGATAACTCCACTCCGCGGGTGATTTATTTACAATCCACTCTCCACGTACTGTATTTTAAGCTTACAACAATTACTTATCAACAAGATAGAGATGCTCCCGCATTTGGGTGCTTTCAACAGGATTCCTCATGAGCGTAAACTCGTCTGGATGAGGAATTCTACCGATATACTGAGGCTTGCATTTATTACAATTTCTGATCTGTGTTTACTTTTGTCGGCCAAGCAAGTGATTTTGCCCAATTGAATTCTCCAAAGCGTTTGTATATTTCCATTAGGCAAGCAAGGACATCAACCCACAATGGTATTTGATAATTCCTTGCCTAATCTCTGCCCGACAAAGCCCATATTCTGAGATGGCAAGGGGGTGTCAGATCCCCATTCCCGAATTTACGCCGCTGATTCTAACCCTTTGCTCAAGAAACAAGACATCAATTTCAATAAAATTGAAATAAATTGTTTAAAAAAAACAAAAAACAAAAAAAACAACTAAAATAATAAATGCTGATATCTTGTTTCTTTTGTCTCGGTCACGAGTGAGATAATTTTCGGTATCCACTAACAAACACTAGATTTTCTTTTCACGATACGCTTTTTATAAGGTCAGATCATTCCTATCGATAATTGCACTCGTTTCAACCTTGACTTGATGCATGAAATAAACAGATGATGCGTATTGATACGCGGAAGTGATTTGATAGATACTCGGGACGGGTAGCGTCTTGCGATCTGATTCAGCTGGCGGGGTTCATGCATCAATTCAAGGTGAATACATGTTGAATTATTGCTGAATTATTGCTGGAAATGAATGATCGGCATCCACTCAAAAAACGCCAGATTTTCTTTTCATTATACGTTCTTAGAACAAATTGATAATTTCCAGCGATAATTTGACTAGTATTCGCCTTGAGGTGATGCTTTGATAGTTGCCATTTTGATTAATACCGTGAAAGTGAAGATATTTCGAATCGCGGTAAGAACGAGCTAATTCCTATGAGAGGTCACATGGCATGGTTTTGCTGAAATTATTTTTGAAAAGACCAGATTTGATACAGACTTGTCTGAAGAAAATAATTTTTAAACGTTTTAAACTAATGACTTTTTTATATAAAGAGAAAAGAGCTCCGAGGTGTCTGTACCCGGAGGAAAGGCCAGCAACTTTATTTTGGCAGATTTCCGTCTTCGTATTTCGTCTGTTTTCATCGACATTGCAACGTGAAGCTGTTTACCAGTGGTACATAACGACAAAGAAAAAATACAAGTTTGATATCATAACGTCTTCTGAGAAACATAATTTTTTTTGCGAACTTTCGACGTTACCACCAATGTGGCCTTGTTGTGTACCGACTGAATGCCATTCTTTGTTCATTAATTATTGACAATTGGCGTGTACGTCAAAGGTTGGGAGAGCGTACAGTTGGCACTACAACGGTGGAGAAGCAAAAGGTGGTGGCCGAGTGGATAAGTGCGCTGGTCTCACATGCCAGGGGTCCAGGGATCGATCCTCTGTCGGGGAAAGTTCTTGAGGTGTCCGAACACTCTCTGTCAGCATCCCTTGTGGGTTTGATGCTGTCACTGTGTACCGTCCTATCGGGTGGGGACGTAAAATGGCTGTCCTTTGAGCGGAGAGTGACACAATCGGTGCAGTCTAAAGATCTCTTCGCAGTCTTCGAGAAGAGCGAGGCCAAGAAGTTACCGCTACGAAGATCATTCCACACAACTGCGCCATTGAGCCAGAGGTGGTAATATAAGTTGCATAACTTGTTGGTCAGTCCTTGTAAAACAAATAAGATTAAATAAATGAATCAGTGTTAGTATAGTGTGTAGCCGTTGTGTTCGGTTGAATGACATGTATCGGGTACTTATTGGCTTCCTGGAGCACCTAAAACACCCAGAGCGATTTGATACCACTTTTCTGACCCAATACCGTCCCTAAATGAACTCAGGAGGCTCCTTTCAAGCACCTAAAACATGCATAGCGATTTCATCTCACGGGATCAACGATTCGTGGTGGAGTTTTACCTGTATTTCACCCGCGCTGAAGGCGTGTGTGATACACAGGAAAATCTCCACCTCGGATCTTGATTTCAGTCCCCCGTACTCCAACCTCGTCGTGTTTTGTCTTAATATAAAGTGGGTTCGAGCAGTTCGTGAAGGAAATTGTTGACGTAAATACACTTGAAGCTTTTCTGTCGTGAGTGTCGTATTGATAGATGAGAAGCAAGTGCATCTTCAAGGAAAATAAGCACAGTTTTAACACATAAAATACCACACTCAGTATTACTAATTGTTTGCAACTATCGGCAACTAAAATTTGTGTTAATTACAACTATTTACCCGATGAAAAGAAATACTCATCTCAGTATATTAGAGTATCCCTTAAAACCAACCATTTCCAGAATTCCCTCGTGAACTTTCTTCTACTGTTTTCGGTCAGTTATAAAACTATACAGTTAAAACTGGAAGTCCTGTCATGAAATGCGCACAGATAGCACGTCGATCTGTGTGTTAATCTACACGTTATGACCATAAAAAGTCTACCAAAGTCTGCACATATGGCCTGTGCACCAGCCAGGTTTCCGCCAATGGTCCTTCGGGTAAGCCGGAGGTCCATTGGCAGAAACATTGCATGTGTTTGCTATGAGTGACCAGGAGAACCTGCCGCGCTTTGGATGCCATTCGATGTGGCAATTCCGCGCAAAAGCTTCGCGCAATTAAGCATAGATAAGCGCACGGTTCGTGACAGGACTTCTAGTTTTAACTGTACATGCCGACCGTACGAACAAATAGAGTATATATTAAAATAATCACCCTCTCAACTGCTCAACCCTTTACGTAACATAACTCAAAATGTCAATGCATTGGTTGCGATACATAGATAACTTCTGCGGCCACTTTGTTTTTAAAACGAGCCCAATGAACACGTTCCAACGAGAGAGTCATAAGCTACCTGTTGGGAACAAAAATCGAAAATAATAATATGAATGACGATCTTTAGGTTAGTGATGGCCGAAACGTTATAGAAATAGTTGAATTAACTAATTATGACACATACATGTATTCATTTCCATGACAATACTATAAGTTATCGCCGCCAACGTGTATGGTATATGGGGATTTAATACCTGGATGTCCGTTTTTAAACACAGAGCCGCAACCGAGGTGTTTAAATGAGACATCCAGGTATTAAATCATCTCAATATACCATACATGTTGACGGACATAACGTGTTTGTCCCTTTATAAACACAATAGTTCAATCGTAGTTGTGTTGGATCTGTTCATAATTCAGTTTTGTTTCCAGCCAGTTCATCTTCGTTCATGTTTCGTCTGTTTAGTTGGGTTGTTGCATGTAATATTTAGGGGTTATAGTCCATTCAGGTGGAAATTTTATTGAATTTATTGGGCGTTAAGATTAAGTCAGACTTCGTTATGTTTGTTATGTTCACTTCGATCTTGGTTGTGTGGGATCTTCGTTCACTTTTGTACATTCGTTGTTTTGTATTGGCCATTATCAGATTTTGTCTGTTCATATCCTTGCAATAATAATTGGGTGTTATCAGTCCATTTCCATACTCTAGAGTATTGATGTTAAAACACGAAATCCCATTTCACAGAGTCGCATAGGAATCCCATTTTACGAAATTCCTTTTTAAGAACCCTTTTTGGAAAACGCCTGTGGCTATAGAATCCCTTTTTGGTCGTATGTGCCTATGTGCTAGTGCACAATGTGTCACATTGTGCATTTTCACATAAGCACATATCGGCACATCCAGCATGTGCTTATGTGCTAGTGCGCAATGTGTCACATTGCGCCTTTTCACATAACCACATACGACAAAAAAGGGATTCTCCAGAAGGTATCCTAGATAGGTACCCTCAAATAATACAATATCAGGTCATAGGTATCCTCAAATACCCGTACGTGCCTATGTGCTAGTGCACAATGTGTCACATTATGCCTTTTCACATAAACACATATGACAAAAAAGGGATTTTCCCGAAGGTATCCTCAAATAATACAATACAAGGTCTTAGGCGCCCCTTTTTCTGAAGTGAGGCTAAGAGTCGTATGTGCGAGTCACTCAAACGAGCAATTGCTCGATAGCACATTTGCTGGATGGGCTTCGAGTCGTTCTAGCAATGGTTTATCAGTAACTGTTCGATAGCTTATCAGCTTTGGAAATGACATAGGCTTTTGTTATACAGAAGGAAGATAACTCTGTACAGTTAAGTACAGGTTATGGGATATCAATCAATCTGATTGGTTAGTTAGCGTCAAGAAAGTGAAATGATTGGGTGATCTAGATAAATGAAACAACAAGAGTAGTTGGAATAGGGTCAGAACTAACAAGAACAGACTAGAACAGCTAAATATAGTAATAATAAGCAAAACACCTCCAGCTGATAGGCTCTTCTACACTACTGGAGTATACTCCAGAACAAAGGAACATGGTCAGGTAGTCGAGCAGTATCGCATATATAGATAGAAACAGAGAATTCTAAAAGAATTCGAAATAGTACAACTTGTCGTGTTGTTTGTGGTAATTAATGTGATACTCCGATTCAATCGAACACACCCTACGAACATACCCCTTTCCTATTAGAAGGTTTTAGGTCACATAGCAACCACGTGCTACCATAGAAACCAAGATGGCGGACTCCAGTGTACAAAATGGACGACGGAAACACGTATCACCCTAACAACACGCGCTGCACATGCGCACTCACATCACGTATCACTATAGGAATGACGCCACAACATATCCGCTCACACCCGTTACCATGACAACACAACATGACGCCACTGGGTCACGTGACATGACGTCACTTCCTGGGTCCCCCAACCTTTACCTGAAACGTGCGAGACATACTACTCGCAGTGTTTCCGTACTCCAGCCGTTCCGTAACCTGAATGACAAATCATTACACATTATCTTATTAACATTACTCTCCACAAAGCTGTGTCCCATGCTGGTCTATCTGGTCTCATCCGAGCCCGGGTAGGCTTGGGAGGGAAGGAATGAGTTTTGCAGAGACTGTGCTTGTATCAACATTTTAGCCTCTTGAATTGTTCGGTTATAATATTCACCGCATTGGTGATATTCAGGTCTAGTCACCCTGGCTTGATTACAAATGGGCTGTTTGTTATTTTAATGTTAATAATATAACAAGAGATGAGAGGTATCAATTAAGTATCACTTGAACAGTACCCAACATTAACACATTAACACTTACGTTACCGAAACGTACTATTTTCACCTATTTTATGGTGAGTATCTGTGCGTTCCGGTATATGCAATCAAACCTACCATCTGATGAATTGCTGGAAAGTCCCCAGAGGGCCCTTTCCACAATTAATCAGGTGATAGAGTCTCAAGTATGTCATAAATTTTATTTTATCTTCCTCGCATACAGGCATGCATAAAGGTCCGCCATATATGGATGAAGTGGGCGTGGCAGTAAAATTTATTTTATTTAATATATTAGAAATCATGAGTTTTCGCACCTTTATTCTAAATTTATGCACCCTGTTCTAAGTGAATAGGTAAAATCAATTATTAACCCTTTACCCAACGTAACGGCCAAGACCGGCCAGCGCTATTCTAAAAAATCGCCAATTAATTTTCATCATTTTTTTTTCATTTTGTGTCTCAAAAATATTGGTAATGACCACTCGTTGGAACGAGCTCGTCGACCTCGTTCCAACGAGGGATCATAACCTATGTTTTTGAGACAAAATATGAAAAAAATTAGTTATGCAAGAGTTTTGTTTGCAAGTGTCGTCTGCTTTCAATGTTGGGTAAAGGGTTAACAAGTATAAATCAAACATTCACCTGAGTAATACACGCTACATGTACCTCTCAACTCATGAGATTATAAATTATAGTAGGAAGGGTCTGGGTATTCACACATGTAGCTTTTTACCGTGGCAGTGAAAGGGATAATATTAACTGGTAGAGTGCTAGAAGCCACTATCAGGGCTTTAATATGAAGAGCAGGTATTCCTCCGGCTCAAAGGTGTCATATTATGTGGATGTGCTTCATATTATCTTAGAAGTGAAATTAATTAGTCTTCATGGGTTTACCTTGTTACAATTTATGGGAGAGTGCCTGTTGGCGTGTCTCTCGGTGTGCCTCTTGGCACTCTCCCATAAATTGTAACAAGGCAAAGACACATGAACAAATTTTGATGACCAAAAATAACTTAGCACTCTACCAGTTAACTATCAGTTAACTGGTAATAAACAACATCACCCCAGTATTCACTGAGTAATATTCCCGACGTTTCATGTTATGTAATTCTTTTTTTATAAGTCGAGTGGGGGAACTTCACGTTTTCTGAGGGTGACTTAATATTGCTAGGTTTTGTTGTAAATTGCATGGGTGGCCAAAAAACACATTGGCAACATTGTGTCAGGGAGCTGCATCTTACACATCTACTCATGTTAATAAATATATTTAAGCTTGACAGCTCAATAACTCACTATAAGATATCACTTGGAACAATTAGGTACCATGAAAGTATTGCAAGATGAAGTATTTATCTTTGGTTTTGCTCAAAATCTGATCTAGTTTTTACATGCCCGTTTATAAAAACTGTCGTATTATGTTAACAGTCTGTCAGTCCGTCTGTCCGTCTGTCTGTCCGTAAACAATTTGGTTTCCGTTCATTTAAAGTCGAAATCCTTGACGGATCGACATCAAACTTTCAGAAGTTGTTTTTAGAAACAAAATACAAGTTCGATACTGGTGTTTCTCAATCCATCCACTGCAGAGATATGGCCCTTTCAAAACACAATTTTTCTACAAAAAATTGGTTTCCGTTCATTTAAAGCTGAACGCCTTGACGGATTGACACTAAAATTTTCAGATGTTGTTTTTAGCAATGAGATACAGGTCAAGTTCGATATTGGTTCGATATTGGTGTTTCTCAGTTCATCCGTTGCATAGTTATGGCCCTTTGAAAACAAAATCTTTCGAAAAAAATTGTTTTCCCTTCATTTAAAGTCGAACGCCTTGACGGATCGACATCGAAATTTCAGATGTTGTTTGTAGCAATAAAATACAGGTCAAGTTCGATATTGGTATTTCTCAGTCCATCCGCTGCAGAGTTATGGCCCTTTGAAAACAAAATTTTAAAAAAAAAAATGGTTTCCGTTCATTTAAAGCCGAACGCCTTGACGGATTGACACCAATTTTTTCAGATGTTGTTTTCATACGCCCGTTTGAAAAACGGGACGTATTATGCGAATGGTCTCTCCACCCGTCTGTCTGTCCGTCCATGGACACATTTCGTTTCTGGACGATAACTTTAGTTGTAATGGTTTAAACTGAGTTAAATTTGGCATGTGGATTTAGTATGACAAAATATAGGACGGGTTCGATTTCCGTTTCTAGCGGCCCATTTGTAGTAGAGTTATGACCCTTTATTTATGGGAATCTAGCCCAACTTCTCGTTTCCGGACGATAACTTTAGTTTGCCTTGACCGATTTATTTCAAATTTTCAGTTTTGTGTTTTTGACCACAAAATACAGCTCAAGTTCACTTTTGACCACAATCGCATATACCTTTCCAGAGTTATTCCCCTTGAATGATTGCAAATTTGTGGATTTTGTGGTTTCCGGATGATAACTTTAGTTTGCCTTGACCGATTTTTTTCAAATTCTCAGAGTTTGTTTTTGACGACAAAGCACAGCTACAGTTCACCTTTGGCCATAATCGCATGTACCATTCCATAGTTATTCCCCTTGAATGATTGCAAATTTGTGAATTATGTGGTTTCCGGATGATAACTTTAGTTTGCCTTGACTAATTTGTTTCAAATTCTCAGATTTTGTTTATGACCACAAAGCACAGCTTAAGTTCACTTTCGGCAAAAATCGCATTTACCTTTCCAGAGTTATTCCTCTTGAATTTGTGCATTTTGTGTTTTCCGGATTATAACTTTAGTTTGGCCTGACTGATTTTTTATACGCCTGTTGAAAAAACGTCGAATTATAAAATCAGTCTGTCTGTATGTCTCTCTGTCTGTCTGTCTGTCCATTTGTCCATCCATTTGTCCATCCGTCGGTCTGTCCGTTCGTCAACAGTTGGTTTCCAGATAATAACTTTAGTATTTTTTTTTCGATTGACTCCTAAACTTGGTATGTGGTTTAATCAAAACAAAAGACAGGTTAAGTTCGAATATGGGGTCAGTTCGAACTTCGAATTTACCCTGAATTATGGCCCTTGGTGGACATAGAATGCATCAAATATTTGGTTTCCAGATGATAACTTTTAATATTTGTTTTCCGATTGGTTCCAAACTTGGTATGTTGGTTAATCACAACAAAATACAGGTCAAGTTCGAATATGGGGTTGGTCCGAACAATTTTCACCCTCACCCCCATCCTTACCCCAACCCTTCAAAAATACAAAACGGGCGTATAATGTCCCGCTACGCGGTGCTCTTGTTAAAAAATAAATTCTGAATTATCTCACTTTTTGTGTTGTTAGAAAACGTGTAATAGCAGAAATGGATCACCAGAAATGTGACTAACAACCGGACAGTTTTGTGTTGAGGATTCATTTTAGGGGGTTGAACTGGGATGATGGTGGTGTGTCCCCCCACATTGAAAACGAAAAAAAAAATCATCCTAAAAAGGGGATAGTTGGAGGTCTAAAGGCGAAAAAAAGACCCCCCCCCCCCTCCCGAATAGGTAGGAAGATTATGTGTTTTCACACATTTGTATTTCTCCTGTGGCAGGTAAGTGTTAATTATCACTAAAACAAATTATTATTGATGGAAATTACTTCTTCAGTAATACACTGAGCAATATTCCGTATCTTACAAATAATGTAGTTGTTAATTATAAAGTAGTAAGCTTATGTGTATTCACACAACTGTCTTTCTACTGTAGCGTAAAAATGTCAATTAGGCATTACAATCTACTGCATATTCGCGTAAATATTTATTACCAAGAAAGCATTTTAAATACCTGATTATTCCTTATAATGGAACAGTTTTAATGTAGACTGATTCATCTTAAATGACATACAGTTGTTTTTCAAAGAGCAGACCCAATCGGAGTTCCAATGCCATACCTATTCAGGAATGAACAATAGCTTAACCCTTTGCCTAACGTGAAAAGCAGGTGACACCTGCAAATAAAATAATTGAATAAGTAATTTTGTTGCATTTTTTGCGTCAAAAGCATAGCTTGTGGCTCCTCATTGGAACGAGCTCGTTCCAATGAGGGGGTCATAAGCTATGTTTTTGAGGCAAAAAGAAAAAATAATGAAAATTGGATGGTGATTTTTGTGAATAGCGCTGGCCGGTTTTAAAGGGTTAACCAAATACGCGTCCGTAGCCTGCGAGGCCGAAATACGGAATGAATAAAAATACAGCAAGAGGCCGTTTGGTGTTGAAACCTCAATTGGGGAGCGCACTTTTAAACGGGGTTACAAATAATTTTTAGCGATTTTTTTTTAACTGGAGTTTACAGTGTGAACGAATTTCAACAGGGCAGGGCCACGAGCATCGGGGCAGCAACCAATATCAATTTAAACTTTAAAACAATCATCAATGTAATTTAGGATTTTGTGTGTGCGCGTAAAATGTTTTTTTTTAAATAAAGGATTGGGAGCTTTTTTGCAAATGATTTTGAAGAGAAATCATTCAGACATCAAGAACGACCTTGCCGAACTTTGCCTCACTAACCTGAAAGTCCCCAAATTCAGTGACGTCACATGGACGTTCGCAAACATTTAAATAACATTTTTCCAGACAGAATTCTACAAGCAACAAAGTACATAATTTGGAATATTTTTCAATATGACCACGTCGTTTCACTTCACAAAATGCATTCATTTTCCACTTGGATTGAAATAATACCGGACATGGTTACCTAAATTGGAGTTTTATATGTCTTAGATTCAAAGAAAAAAATAACACTGTTTGACCGCATTTTATAATCGGGGTTTCATTCTATGCACAGGGGCCCGTTACAAACAATGATTTAATAATAAAATAATATTTGACAAGCATAACTGGATACTCACATTATAAATAACATATAATAATACAACACAAGGGAGGACACAGAATTCCCACCTCGAGTTTTCCAACTGTTCAAATACGTTCGAAAAGAACTCTGCCGGTACCGGAAGCTGGGCTTTTAGCTGTTGCGTCTCATCACAGCATCCCCAAGTCAAACCGACCTCGGGTATTTCGTCCGCAAAGACACAACATTCTTGGTAGTCATTTCGGTCACTTTCAGGGGCCGTAGAGATAATTAATTTTCATCAGTTTTTTTCATTTTTGTCTCAAAAATTAAGGTTATGACCACTCGTTGGAACGAGCACCCTCTCTTACCCTTTTGGACAACAATGTTGAAGATATTTGCAAACAGTAAGCGAAGGAGTTTTGACAAAGATCCTGTTATTATCCCTGCTCATACGTTTATACACTTAGCATTCTGATGTCGTCATCTTTACCAACGGACTTACTTTTCGCTATGGTGATTATTCGAGGTACAAGTCATCAAATCCCCAGTTTTATCGAGCGCAGCTTCACACCCTTATAACAAAGTACCATGGTAAACCATGGTAAATCCCAAAATACCCTGGTAATACCATGGTATACCATGGTATTACCAGGGTATTTTGGGATTTACCATGGTTTACCATGGCACTTTTTTATAAGGGCAAGCCTGAATATATTTCGGTCCCTATTCGCCCAGTAATTTTCAGTGTTCCTTCGTAAAATATTCATTTGTAAACGCATTAATGTAAGTATATAGTACGTTTTCAATGTTCAACCAAGATCTTATTTAGTGCAGAAATCGTCTTTCACTTAGTTGGGTTGATAGTCTGTACATGAGAGGGGGAAGGGGTGGCAGCGTGGTATGCTGTTGACATACACTACAAAGTCTGAAGACTTGAGCAGGAGATGATATGAGAGAGACTATCGATCCTCCATTGACGGGTTTCGTGGGACCTCCCTCAGATAATTTAGCAATATTCAGTGTCCACGAGAGAAAAGGAGGCTTACTGGTGTCTATCTTTACTTTTGTAAGAGTTGAATGTGGCCGAAGTTTTAACATTTTATGTGAAACTTGCCTTGAGATATTTTGGAGACAAACGTTGCTAATGTCGATCAACGACCCTCAACAATTGGCAAAAACTTTTTAAACTTGAAGATAATTCCGTGAAACTTTATGGTGTTTTGCGCTACCGCGAGGAGATATGTCATGATCAAAACAACGTAACTGGCTTCAAAGTCAAGGTTGCCGTTATCAAAATGATAATAGTACTTCAAAGTTAAATCTCTGGTCAAGTTTTTGTCATCAGTCATGATATAATAGTAAGGGTTGAAAATAATTCCAGGAAACTTTATACAAATGCACACCAAATTTTCATCAGATCTCTGTAATGAACCTGGTTCAGCATCTGACGCTATAAACGTACCTTGGATGAAGTCACGTAAAGCGACTTCTGGTTTTAAAACTTGGCCTTTTGGTATTTATGGATTTCATTCATCGCTATATAACTTTATTAAAGGTATTCAGTTCCAAAATGTAGGTTTCCGAAACTCTTTTTTTTGACTTCATGTCTAGTCACCCATTTTCGAGGTAACAAAATTTCGCCAAAACGAAACAAAATCTCGTTTTAATGGTCAGCATTCGAGGTCATGTAACTATATGCATGACGTGTCCATCACGTATAATCCACATATATCGTGTCTCGGTTGTAGCTAGGGAGATTACGTTAAGGTTTACATTTCGTCATCTGCTGAAGTTAATGGTTTCTCATTATACTTTATTCCTCACATTTGATGGTAAATTTCCATTAGTGGTAAAATTTTCACCGCTTGTTAGTTTTCAACCGGATCAGCATCTTAGGATATATGTGTACCTTGGGTGACGTAATGTACTTGTGTGTACGGACTTCTAGTTTGGGAATTTGGGATTTTTTGGATTGTATTCATCACGATATACATACAGTCATGGTTATCGTCTCCAAATTTCAATCTTTTTTTTGTGCCAGATAATCCATTTTTTATGTGGAATTTTTTTTTCTTTCCTATTTCCACGTTAGCGAAGTGTTTTTAAAATGGAAAACTTTTGTTATGATGGTCGACATTCGCGGACATGTAACTATATTCATAAATAGCACATCATGTGAAATAAGTGTAATTCATATACTAGACTAACTTTGAAATGGAAGTGAACTTTCCGGAAACCTCATCTGGAAAATCCTGTAAAAATTTGTAACCTCGGAAGTGATCTTGAAAATGTTAGCACACCAGTCGACTACCAACACCAACCCGACGCCGGTAGTCCACTAATTATCTAAAAGCGCCCAGATCGCACTATGAGCCCACGTTATATAATCTGGAACGATAATGGGGTCCGACGTACTCCTGAATAATCGCCTGCATGAAAAGTAAGTTCTTTCGTATTAAGGATAACACACAATTTAGTGTATACACACATGAGCTGGGATAAGATAAGAGGCCGATAGAAACTCATTTACTATTTTCAAATCATTTTAACCACTTTTGTCCAAAAAATGTGAGACAGGTTATGCCCCTCCATTCCAGCGAACACAGAAAGTGACCGAATTGACTACCAAGAACGTACACAGCAAAAAATATAGGTTCTCTTTAGAACCAAAACTGGTTCTAATCTTGTCCCTGAGATGGAACCAGTTCTGTTTAAACAGTATTTATTTCAAATCAAATAAATTTACCAAGATTACCATTCAATTTTAACAGAATATTACATGAACTGAAGTAGATTCAGCACAAAACTTGAAGCTTATTCAACGCAGTCGCCGAACATTTTGAAACAAAGGAGATATGAACAGTTGGCATATCGAACCAGTTTTGGTTCTGTAGAGAACCAAAACTGGTTCTATGTGCCAACTGTTCATATCTCCTTTGCTTAATAATGATTTGAGACAACCTCGTATAAGCTCTAAACTTACGGTTGAAAGCCCCTCAATTTATGTTTAATTCTGTTAATATTTAATGTTAATCTTTATAAATTTATTTCATTTGAAATAAATACTGTTTAGACAGAACTGGTTCCATCTCAGGGACAAGATTAGAACCAGTTTTGGTTCTAAAGAGAACCTACATTTTTTGCAGTGTAGTGCCTTCGCGGATGAAATGTTCAGGAATGACTTGACTTGGGGATGCAGTGATGAGACGCAAAGGGGGGTTCTGGGTTTGCCGGCTTGTATTGTTTTCTAAGCAGGAGTCAGTGATGCATGTTGAATGTTAAAAAACATTTGTTATGGAAGTTTAAGTCGGATTACTGTTATTGTCCATTCCTTATACGTACAATAAATTATACGAAGAAACTTCATTGATGAAAGTTTCATTAAAATATACTTGAGGCCGTAAAAAAAACCTGGATTCCCATCAGAATTTATTTTAAATCTGGATGGAAGGCAGGATTTTATTTTTTATTATTTATTTTCTGTGAAACAAACGGTGAGCAAAACCCTGCCTTCCGTGTGTATATTTGCATTCATTAACTGGTCGGGTGCTAAATTATTCTCGGTCGACAAAATTTGTTCATTTGTTTTTACCTTGTTTCAATATGTGGGAGAGTGCCTGTGGATCCTCTCCAATATATTGTAACAAGTCAAATCCACACACACGAAATACATAGATAATATACTACTCAAAGTTTGCTAAGCACCAAATATTTGACACATCATTGTGACATTTGCTTGTGACATATTTGCGATATTTTTGGTAGATATGATTGAGGAATGTATTGAGATGGTCCCCAGTGTTTTCATTAGCTCTCTTGACAGGCAGACTTTTCGAGACAGTCATGGAAAGCATGTACCCCTTGATTTTCATGATGTTTTCGTGTACTGTCTACAGGTACATGATATGTGTAGGGTATTCAATCTTCATTTCAACACAAACCCTTGTGATTTAATGATTAAATATGGCAAATGTAAATGTAAGAAGACATATGTCTGAAGCAGAAATGTGGCGGGCGGTAAAGATGGTGGAGCATGGGGCCACCCATCGTCAGGTTAGTGAAGCCCTTGGTGTGCACCATACGGTGATCACCAGAGCCTGGGCAAAATTTCAGCAGTATGGCACACCAGTAAGATGGCATGGTGGTGGCAGAAACAGCAACATCTGAAGCTGAAGACCGGTTTTTGATCATTCTGGCCAGTAGGAACCGCTTTGCCACATCAAACCAGCTTCGCAGTGACCTTCGGAATGCAACTGGGGTAAATGTTTCGACGCAGACTATCCGGGCAAGGTTGCACGAATGTGGTCTCCGATCGAGAAGACCATGTATTCTCATTCAGCTGTCCCAGAACCACTGTCAGGCACGATATAAATGGGCCATGGACCACGTTGGATGGACCAGAGAAGATTGGCGACCATCCCTTTTACATATGAGTCAAGGTACTGCCTAGACCACACAGATAGGCGTTCTAGGGTATGGAGAAAACCAGGAGAGCGATTCCATGCAGCCAACATTGCTGAGCGTGACTTCTATGGTGGAGGGTCAATCACGGTCTGGGGCGGCATCAGAAGAGATGGGCGTACACAGCTCTGTGTCCTCGAGTGTGGTACATTGACTGCACAGTGGTATATTGACGAGATCCTGGATGTCCACGTCAGATTGTATGCAGGTGCAGTGGGTGACAGATTCATTATGATGGACGATAATGCCCGCCCTCATGTTGTCCATGTTGTCAGTAGTACGGACAGAGGGAGGGGACTGGGCGCATGGACTGGCCAGCAAGATCCCCTGACCTCAATGCAATCGAACATGTCTGGAATGAGTTGCAGCTTGCAATTTCAGCCCGTCCAGTCCTGCCAAGAAGTATCCAGGAGCTTGGTTCCATGCTGGTCCAAAAATGGAGCAACATCCCAGAAAAGACCACCAGGAACCTGATTTGGAGCATGAGAAGGCGTTGTCAAGCTGTAATTATCAGTAATGGGTATCATACTCGATATTGAACCCATACCAGTTCGCTCCGTCAACTTTTTGGCAAATTGAAAAATGTCCTCTTTTACCAATAATATCCATTTTCCTTGGTTATCGTATTCAAAAGCTAAAAAATAATGTCAAACACAAACAAAATTTTAATTTCTGTACTTAAATCATTAAAGATATAATTAAATAAAAATTATATACACTTTTCATTACAATATTTCAACTAAAACGTAAAACAGGTAGTTGGATATAGTTGGTGCTCAGCACACTTTGAGTAGTATATTTGAAGCACACGGATAGAATGTGAGGCTTTTAAGTTGTGTTACCTGAACTCCAGAAGAAAAGTGGAAACTAAGTTCAAGTGTTTATGAACTAATATTATTAATCAATAATAATTATTGGTAGCAGACATTGTTCACATAGTTAAAACAAACTGCAGTTACACTTTCTATGAGCTGCAGGCAAACCGAGAAAATATTTAATCAGCTTTTGGGCAGATCGAGAATGTTTAAAAGTCGGGCAGCCGGCAAATCGAAACATAACGGACAAAACAAGCTAAAAGTTCTGCTTGCAGTATCGGCGGAGTTCTTTTCAAAGGAAAGTGACAGTAAATCATGTTTTGTTCACTGTTTTATTGCAATGTGATGAAAACGTATGGGTGTTTGGTTTGATAAATCTTTTCGCGACAAAGCAGTGCCCAGAAGTCAATGAATGGACATCAGCAGAATATATTTTGAACAGTTCAGAAAATCGAGGTGGGAATTCAGTGTACCCCTTGTGTTGTAGTATTTTTATAATGTGGTATCCAGTTATGCTTGACTAATATTATTATATTTTATTAAATTATAGTTCGTAATGGGTCCATGTGTTCCATGCATAGAAGTGTTACGTGAGAACAGCCTAGATTATATTTTACGTTCTGTGAGTCACATAAATAGAGGATATCTACGCTGTTTTACTGAATATCGGGAATTATCTCATGAGTGTGGACCTGAAAGTCTTATTTTTCACGAGCGCTTGATTTTCTTTTTATTATATGCTACGTGACATTTTACGGCGCAACATTTAGCCAAGTTCGACTGTAAACAGTTTCAAGACAATAACAAAAAGCTGCTGATCGTTCCTTTAAGGCGACGTTCAAGGCGACGTAATAGGCCAAAGCGTAATGTCCTTTAGGAAGTTACTGAACAAATTCATCGTGTGGGCCTGAAAATATTATTCTTTACTCGCGCAAGCGCTCGTGAAAAATAAAACTTTCAGGTCCGCACTCATGAGATAATTCCAGATACTGACGAAAATAGATTAGATTTTCTTTTTTATTTTATGCCACGAGACATTTTATTGCACAATATTCAGCCCAATTCGACGAGAAATGGGTACGTTTCAAAATAATACAAAGATCAGCTGATCGTTTCTTCAAGGCGTAGCGTGAGTAGTAGGAAGGGATGAACCGACCCTTACTGGCAGGACCCCGGTAACCTGCGTGAGCGGCTATCTTGGGACGTCATCCCCATAGTGATACGTGGAGTTAGTGCGCATGCGCAACGCGTGTTGTTACGGTTATACGTGTTTCCGTCGTCCATTTTGTATACTGGAGGCCGCCATCTTGGTTTCTATGGTAGCACGTGGTTGCTATGCTATCCAAAGGCTTCTTATAGGATAGGGGTATGTTCGGAGGCTATGTTCCTTTGTACAATTCGTAGAATTACCCAAATAAACTCGACATTCATTCTCTCCAAATCTCCAAAACCTACTTTTATTTGATACGGATTCCCCATTTTATCGGCTTAGTACGTAGTGCTAGAGTACCGAGGGACCCCGGGGTGAGTTTGATTGGACTATAGTACATACAATTACCCAAATAAACCCGACAATCTCTCCAAATCCACCCCAAAAACGACTTTATTTACTACAAATCCCCCCCCCCCCCCGAATCCATTTTAGGACCGTTATATCATGGTACCGAGAGCGCCCCCCTCCCCCTCCCCGGTACCAAGAAGGCCCCTTTGGATTATAGCTAACTGATAGACAACCTCCGTGCAAGCCTATATCATTCCTAAAGCTAAGAATCTATTGAGTAGTTACTGATACATCATTGCCCAAACGACTCGAATCCCATCGAGCAAATAAGCCATAGAGTATTTACTCGAACGAGTGACTCGCATATACGACTCTTAGCCTCATTCGTTATTTGAGGATACCCATGACATGCAATATATTATTTGAGGATACCTATCGAGGATACCTTCTGGAGAATCCCGTTTGGTCGCATGAGGCCATGAGGGCTATGAGAAAAGCCCTCAGTGTGGTCTAATTTACTATCCCTCTTAGCCTCATTTCGTTTAATGGCATGAGGGCCATGACAAAATCCTTCACCGAGGTCTAATTTACTATCCCTCATAGCCTCATCTTGGTTTTTAACAGCCATATCCCCTGGAACCCCAATTTCAGCACCCTTTTGTGGAAAACTTCTGGCCTTCGGCGTCCCCTTTTAGTCGTATGAGGCCATGAGGGCTATGGAAAAAGCCCTCAATGAGGTCTAATTTACTATCCCTCTTAGGCTCTTAGCCTCATTTCGTTTGAGGCCATGACGGTCATGAAAAAATCCATCTTAGAAGTCTAATTTATTATACCTCTTAACCTCATTTCGGTATTTAAGGATACATATGACCTAGCTCCAATACAGCTCCAAAATGGCTCCTATACAGATAGTCTTACCCACGGCTTCCATCTTATCGCCAAAGCTCCAAGGCCACTACTTGTCTATGGTGTATCTGTCTTATCATTAGCTTCTACAGCAGTCTTGTGCCATTGCCGCCTTGTACCATTACTATTGGCTACCGCTATTCTGACACATGTCTCAACCATTACTACTTGTAACACACTACTTCCTAGCTATACCCTCGCTCAGGTCTTCACAGTGTTCAATCATATTGATTCATTTCCCCTGTATAACACGTATACATATGGATAGGCTATATAAGGAATTCCGTAAGTGGGATACCTCGCTGATTCCATGAGGGATTCCGTGATTTGACATCAACACTCGTGGTTATGGAAAGGGGTTAATAACACCCAATTATTATATGTTTTAGTGGATTTGGGAAATGTAAAACATGTTACTTGTTAGATAACTAAGTTAAGTAATATTCGCATTTGAAGAGAATGTATGGCATGCAATTTTTTGAAATGCCTGGAAATCGGTGTAGCGGAACCTGAGCTGCACAATTAATTTAAAGTATCACTGTTTAAATGTTATGAAATGAACTGAGGGACTGGTTACAAATCCTTAACAGTAACACACACATGCTTAAAATGTCACTAGCTAAAAGTATCGCATTGTAAACTGGCATTTAATATTTAGAGGATATGGGATGAGTGTTTTTCTCATATAATATTTATGTAACGAGTCTAAGAATTTTCCGTTTTGGCGAGCCTCTGGCGAGCCCAAACGGAAAATTCGGACGAGTTTCAAAAATATTATATGAAAAAAACACTCAATTCATATACTATTTATCATATGACACACACACGCACAAATTTTAGCCACTTAGTTTGACTTTTTAACCCATCACCTAACTTGAGTTGCAGCCGGCACTTGGGAAAAACATCCTCGAAAAACTATAAATTTTCATTTTTTGCTTCCAAAACATAGGTTATGACCCCTCATTGGAACGAGCTCGTCGAGCTCGTTCCAATGAGGGGTCATAACCTATGTTTTGGAAGCAAAAAGTGCAAATATAAAAAAAAGTGAATGGCGTTTTTCTTGTTGGTAAAATATTAATACAATATAACCCACCCTAAATAGGACAGATAACATAAATTCTCCCTACTGAAATTATGCAAATGTGACCCAGTTGTATTTTATGTAGCCAATCAAATTGTCCAGTTTTGAAATGACCAATGAAAGCTCCCAACTCTAATTATGCAAATTATGAAAATGTGGCCCAGTTTTATTTTGTTCAGCCAATCAAATTGTCTAGTTTTGAAATTGACCAATGAAATTGACGGAAGGCTTTATTTATCACTGATCAATATGAAAACAAAATATCAAATGTTTTAAAGTGAACAAAACGGACGAGTCATATGTTAAAAATAATTATGATACATGAGACTAGTTTTTATAATATTGTCATGTTGCTCTCAGTGCTGTAGTTTTACCTAATAATTTATATAAGTGGTTTAACAGTCCGGCCACCATTGCCCTTCTCACCAATGGTAATCGAAGACAAAGACCCCTCCACCCACCCCATCCCTTTCCTTCAATTGGTGCCCAGGGTACGTGCCACACCTACCATACCTCAGGTACGCCACTGGCAATACCAGATTGACCACAGTCTATTTCTAAAGTGAAATAAGCATAGTTTAAAGATATACCTCTTAACTTCATATTGTGTAACCTAAAGTGCTGCCTTAACCCTTTACCCAACGAATCGCCCGCATCCGCCCGCGTAATATGCAAATTCAGCAGCTGAAAAAATATTATTTTTCGAAAAAATTCAACAAAACCATACCATGTGACCCCTCTTTGGAACGAGCTCGTTCCAAAGAGGGGTCACATGATATGGTTTTGTTGAATTTTTTTGAAAAAAATTAAAAAGTGATATTTAAAATAATAAATTTTGAAATCGTCGGCGTTGGGAAAAGGGTTAATGTTTGTTAGTAACGTCATTTTTAACGTGAGTTGTCATGAATGAAACACACCACATGCCCCATAGTACCACTGCTGAGCCTCAGTGCAGCTGACAGTAAGACCATTCTCCTGCGCAAACTATGGAGGTAGTGCGCCTTTCCCCCTTCTCTGTTTTTACTACACCAGACATGCTTTTTTACGTCTCAACGGCGTTTCCGTCTGTATTAATATCAGTTACTAACGCGCAATCTCATCGAAGCGAAATCGCACATTAGTTGTAGCTATTTAGGCTTTTCCCTCAGGAAAAGACTATTGTTTTTCTATGGATTATTATTTTTTAGGCTTTTCCCTCTGGAAAAGACTATTGTTTTTCTAAGGATTATTATTATTTTTTTTTTTTTGTTTTTTTTCCCACACATTTTGTCCGTACGATTCAGAAGCCATTTTTGAACCGATTTTCACGAAATTTTGCACACGCATAGAGGGGCACAAAATCTAAAAGTGTACTGAAGCGGAATTTTCGATTTAACCCTTATTTCGTCAGAATTGGAAAAAACTGCCAAAATTGGGGTTTATCGGCACTTTCTCGAAACACCTCTTGTAGATTTTTTTTATACATTCGTCATTGCTAGACCTGTCTGTGACACGCCCTTTGATACACATGACATATCAGGCGATGCATATGGTAACCCTCCACAGGCTGCCAAACATCGAAATTTTGATGAAATAGCCCGGTTTCAGGCCCCCACTGCACCCAAACAATACATGAGAGATAAACATAACTTCCTTTATTGGGAGTGGAATTCACCGAGGATCATTTTTGTCAGTAATAAGGGTGTTCACAAAGCCAAACGTTAACCCGTTTTGAGCTGGTTAAACAGCAATACCCTCATAAAGCTCAAAAATTCGTATTTTCCGTGGATTTCTCTAAACGAGTCTTGTAGATTTTCAAGAAAAATTTCTCACTCCCAGGCCTTGGTGTGACAATAGAAGTTGCATGGACAAAATACTGCGGTGAGCAGTTGTTAACCCTCCACGGGCTGCTAAATGTCAAAATTGTGATAAAATGGGCTGTTTTTGGATGCCAACAGCACCCACTTGTTGTACCACCGAGAAAGGTTCCTTCTTTTATCGGACGCAAAATTGATGGGGAAACATTTTTGATAGTGGTAAGGGTATTCAAAAGTCGAAGTCTTAACCCATTTTGGGCTGGTTAAAAAGAGATACCCATTAAAAGATTAAAATTCCCATTTTCTGTGGATTTCTCTAAAAGCAACTTGTACGTTTTCAGGAAAAAATGACTATTCGCGGGTCTTTGTGTGACATTACAAGTTGCATGGACAAAATATTCCGGTGATCATTTATTAACCCTCTACAGGCTGTTAAGCAGGGTAATTTTGTTGAAATAGGCTGTTTTCAGATGCGCACAGCACCCAAAGCATACCCGAGACACAAACATAATCTACTTTGTTGGAAGTGGAATTCACCGAGGACCAAATTTGTTAGTAATAAGGGTATTCAAAAAACCAAGCATTAACCCCTTTTGGGATGGTTAATAGCAATACCCTTCAAAAGCTTAAAAAATCATGTTTTCCCTGAATTTCTTTACAAACGTATTGTAGGGTTTCAAGAGAAAATGGCCGTTGATAGGTCTTAGCGTCACATTACCAGTTGCATGGATAAAATATTCAGATAAGCATTCGTTAACCCTCCATGGGCTGCTAAATATCAAAATTTAAAAAAAAAATAGTCTGTTTTTGGACACCAACAACATCAAATGGAAATGCTGCAGAGAAACATAACTTCTTTTACCGGACGCAAAACTGATAGGGAAACTTTTTAGTAAGTAGTAAGGGTATTAAAAAATTGAGGTCTTAACCTATTTTTGCCCGGTTAAGGAGATGTACCCCTTAAAGGCTTAAAATTATCATTTTCTGTGGATTTCTCCAAAGAATCTAGTAAGTACTCAAGATAAAATGATCATTTGCAGGTCTTGGAGTGACATTACAAGTTGCATGAACAAAATATTCCGGTAAGCGTTTGTTAACCCTCCAGAGGCAGCAAATTTTGAGAAAATGGGCTGTACTTGGCCAACCATTACACCCAATGTGTACCTGCGAGATGAACATAACCACCTTCATTGGAAGTGGGATTCACCGAGGATCATTTTTGTATGTAATGAAGGTATTCATAAAAACAAGCATTAACCCGTTTAGAGCTGGTTACAGGGTGATATCCCTCAAAAGGTTAAAAATTAATGTTATCCGAGGATTTCTCTAAAAACATCACGTAGATTTTCAAGAAAAATTGGCCATTTTCAGATCTCAGTGTGAGTTACAAGTTGCATGTACAAAATATTCCAGTAAGCATTTGTTAACCCTATGCTGGTTCTCAAACATCAAAATGTTGAAAAAGTGGGCTGTGTTTGCATACCCGCAGCACCCAAAGTTAAGAGGAGAAATCAACATAAGTGGAAGTAGAATTCACTGAGAAGTATTTTTATAAGTAATGAGCGTATTAAAAAAATAGCCCTTAACCCGTTTTGGGCTGGATAAACAATTATTTCCATCAACAGCTTAAAATTCATGTTCTCCCTGGATTTCTCTGCAAACATCTCGTAGATTTTTAAGTAAAAATGGATATTCACAGTTTTTGGTGTGAAATTACAAGTTGCATGAATAAATATTCCTGTTAGCACTTGTTAACCCTTAACAAACTGCCAGACATCAATATTTTGGATACATTTGAGGTAAAACGGACCATTTTCAAATAGATACAAACAAACATAACTCCTTTTGTCGGCCTTTAACTTGTTAGACGACGATATTGATATTAACCCTCTCCACCGTTAATGATGGGTTTTACCTAAACAATTTTTTTTATCAAACTGAGTCATTTGAGACTTCTATACTCACCTTTTTCATGACATCAATGAAGGAACTTCAGTGAGACAGTCAAAAGCAATTCATCATACATTGTGGGGTCATGACAAATCGTGGAATCTCATCGGGAAAAGCCATGATTCTCCAGAATCATAAAGTCTAGTTTTTTAGGTTTTTCCCTCTGGAAAAGACTATTGTTTTTCTACGGATTAGTATTATTTTATTTTATTTTTTCTTTTTCCACACATTTTTGTCCGTACGATTCAGAAGCCATTTTCGAACCGATTTTCACACAATTTGGCACACACATAGAGTGGCAAAAAATCTAAAAATGTACCAAAGCGGAATTTTCGATTTAACCTTTATTTTGCCAGAATTGGCAAAAAACTGCCAAAATTGGGGTTTATCGGCACTTTCTCGAAACACGTCTTTAGGATTTTTTTTAAACATTCATCATTACTAGACCTGCCTATGGCACAACCTTTGATACACACAACATATTAGGCGATGCAAATGGTAACCCTCCACAGGCTGCCAAACATCGAAATTTTGATGAAATGGGCCTATTTCAGACCCCCATAGCACCCACACGATACCCGAGAGGTAAATATAACTTCCTTTATTGGAAGTGGAATTCACCGAGGATCATTTTTTTAAGTAATAAGGGTGTTCAGAAAACCAAGTCTTAACCCGTTTTGGGCTGGTTAAACAGCAATACCCCAAAAAGCTCAAAACTTCATGTTTTCTGTGGATTTCTCTAAACGAGTCTTGTAGATTTTCAAGAAAAACTGGTCACTCTCAGGTCTTGGTGTGACATTACAAGTTGCATGGATAAAATATTCCGGTCAGCATTAGGTAACCCTCCCCGAAATGCTAAACGTAAAAAAATGTGAGAAAATGGGCTGTTTTTAGACACCAACAGCACCCAAACGATATACCACAGAGAAAGGTGCCTTCATTTATCGGACGCAAAATGGATCGGAAAATATTTTTGAAAGTGGTAAGGGTATTCAAAATTTGACGTCTTAACCCATTTTGGGCTGGTTAAATAGAGATACCCATTAAAATCTTAAAATACCCGTTTTCTGTGGATTTCTCTAACAACATCTTGTAGGTTTTCAAGAAAAATCGGCTATTTGCAGGTCTTGGTGTGACATTACAAGTCGCATGAACAAATATTCCGGTCAGCATTGGTTAACCCTCCCCGGGCTGCTGAAGGTCAAAATTGCGATAAAATGGGCTGTTTTTGCACACCAACAGCACCCAAAGGGGACACCACAAAGAAAAGTGCCTTCTTTTATCGCGCGTACAATTTATACGGAAACATTTTTGTAAGTAGTAAGGGTATTCAAAAGTCGACGTCTTAACCCATTTTGGGCAAGCTAAAGAGAGATATCCCTTGAAAGCTTTAAATTCCCATTTTCTTTGAATTTCCCTAACGGTAACCTGTAGGGTTTCAAGACAAATTGACTATTTGTAGGTCTTTATGTGACAGTACAAGCTGCATGGACAAAATACTCCGGTGAGCGTTTTTTAACCACCTACAAGCTTCCAAGCATCGTAATGTTCTTAACATGGGACTGTTTTCAGACACGCACAGCACCTAATGTATACATGAGAGATAAACATAATCTCCTTTGTTTGAAGTGGAATTCACAGAGGACCATTTCTGTAAGTAATAAAGGTATTCAAAAAGCCAAGCGTTAACCCTTGTTGGGGAGGTTAACAGGGATACCCATCAAAAGCTTAAAAAATCGTTTTCCCTGGATTTCTTTACAAACATTTTGTGGGGTTTTCAAGAGAAAATGGCCGTTGATAGGTCTTGGTGTCATATGACCAGTTGCATGGATCAATTATTCTGGTAGGCATTTGTTAACCCTTCATGGGCTGCTAAATGTAAAAAAAAAATGAGGAAATAGTAAGTTTTTGGACACCAACAACATCAAATGGAAATGCCACAGAGAAACGTAACTTCTTTTATCGGATGCAAAACTGATAGCGAAACATTGATATTGATATTAACCCATTCTACCATTAATGATGGGTTTTACCTAAACATTTTTATCAAACCCAAACCGAGTCATTTGAGACTACTATACTCACCTTTCTCATAACATCAATGAAGGAACTTTAGTGAGACAGTTAAAAACAATTCATCAGACACTGTGGGGTCAAGAAAAATCATGGAATCTAATCGGGAAAAGCCATGATTCTCCAGAATCATAAAGTCTAGTTTGGGTTTTTTTTTTTTTTTTTGTTTTTGTTTTTTTTTCAATCATTTTGTCCGTACGATTCAGAAGCCATTTTCGAACCGATTTGCACGAAATTTTGCACACGCATAGAGGGGCACAAAATCTAAAAATGTACCGAAGCGGAGTTTTCGATTTAACCCTTATTGCGTCAGAATTGGCAAAAAACTGCCAAAATTGGGGTTTATCGGCACTTTCTCGAAACACGTCTTGTAGATTTTGTTATACATTCGTCATTGCTAGCCCTGCCTTTGACACGTCCTTTGATACACACGACATATCAGGCGATGCATATGGTAACCCTCCACAGGCTGGCAAACATCGACATTTTGAAGAAATAGGACAGTTTCAGGCCCCCACTGCACCCAAGCAATACACGAGAGATAAACATAACTTCCTTTACTGGGAGTGGAATTCACCGAGGATCATTTTTGTTAGTAATAAGGGTGTTCACAAAACCAAGCGTTAACCCGTTTTGGCTGGTTAAACAGCAATACCCTATAAAGCTCAAAAATTCGTATTTTCCGTGGATTTCTGTAAACAAGTCTTATAGATTTTCAAGAAAAAATTGTCACTCCCAGGGCTTGGTGTGACAATAGAAGTTGCATGGACAAAATACTGCGGTGAGCATTTGTTAACCCTCCACGGGCTGCTAAAAGTCAAAATTGTGATAAAATGGGCTGTTTTTGGACGCCAACAGCACCCACTTGGTGTACCACCGAGAAAGGTTCCTTCTTTTATCGGACGCAAAATTGATGGGGAAACATTTTTGATAGTGGTAAGGGTATTCAAAAGTCGAAGTCTTAACCCATTTTGGACTGGTTAAAGAGAGATACCCCTTAAAAGCTTAAAATTTCCATTTTCTGTGGATTTCTCTAAAAGCAAATTGTAGGTTTTCAGGAAAAATTGACTGTTCGCGGGTCTTTGTGTGACATTACAAGTTGCATGGACAAAATATTCCGGTGAGCATTTATTAACCCTCTACAGTCTGCTAAGCATCGTAATTTTGTTGAAATAGGCTGTTTTCGGACGCGAACAGCACCCAATGCGTACCCGAGAGATAAACATAATCTACTTTGTTGGAAGTGAAATTCACCGAGGACCAAATTTGTTAGTAATAAGGGTATTCAAAAAACCAAGCATTAACCCCTTTTGGGATGGTTAATAGCAATACCCATCAAAAGCTTAAAAAATCATGTTTTCCCTGAATTTCTTTACAAACGTCTTGCAGAGTTTCAAGAGAAAATGGCCGTTGATAGGTCTTGGAGTCACATTACCAGTTGCATGGATAAAATATTCAGATAAGCATTTGTTAACCCCTTTTGGGCTGCTAAATATCAAAATTTCGAAAAAATAGTCTGTTTTTGGACACCAACAACATCAAATGGGAATGCTGCAGAGAAACATAACTTCTTTTACCGGACGCAAAACAGATAGAGAAAATTTTTAGTAAGTAGTAAGGGTATTCACAAATTGAGGTCTTAACCCATTTTTGCCCGGTTAAGGAGATGTACCCCTTAAAAGCTTAAAATTCGCATTTTCTGTGGATTTCTCCAAAGAATCTAGTAAGTACTCAAGAGAAATTGACCATTTGCAGGACATGGAGTGACATTACAAGTGGCATGAACAAAATATTCCGGTAAGCGTTTGTTAACCCCCCAGAGGCAGCAAATTTTGAGAAAATGGGCTGTACTTGGCCACCCATTACACCAAATGTGTACCTGCGAGATGAACATAGCCACCTTCCTTGGAAGTGGGATTCAACGAGGATCATTTTTGTAAGTAATGAAGGTAATCATAAAACCAAGCATTAACCCGTTTAGAGCTGGTTACAGGGTGATACCCTTCAAAAGGTTAAAGTTCATGTTATCCGAGGATTTCTCTAAAAACATCACGTAGATTTTCAAGAAAAATTGGCCATTCCCAGATCTTAGTGTGAATTACAAGTTGCATGTGAAAATATTCCAGTAAGCATTTGTTAACCCTATGCTGGTTCTCAAACATCAAAATGTTGAAAAAGTGGACTATGTTTGCATACTCGCAGCACCCAAAGTTAAGAGGAGAAATCAACATAAGTGGAAGTACAATTCACTGAGAATTATTTTTAAAAGTAATAAGCGTATTAAAAAAACAACCCTTAACCCGTTTTGGGCTGGATAAACAATTATACCCATCAACAGTTAAAATTCATGTTCTCCCTGGATTTCTCTGAAAACATCTTATAGATTTTTAAGTAAAAATGGCCATTCACTGTTTTTGGTGTGAAATTACAAGTTGCATGAATAAATATTCCTGTTAGCACTTGTTAACCCTTAACATGCTGCCAGACATCAATATTTGGATACATTTGAGATAAAACGGACCATTTTCAAATTGATACAGCACTCAGTGGGTATGTGTCAAACAAACATGACTCCTTTTGTCGGTCATTAACTTGTTGGACGACGATATTGATATTACCCCTCTCCACCGTTAATGATGGTTTTTACCTAAACAATTTTTTTTTATCAAACTGAGTCATTTGAGACTTCTATACTCACCTTTTTCATGACATCAATGAAGGAACTTCAGTGAGACAGTCAAAAGCAATTCATCATACACTGTGGGGTCATGACAAATCATGGAATCTCATCGGGAAAAGCCATGATTCTCCAGATCATAAAGTCTAGTTATTCTGTAGGAAATTATTTTAAGATAGAAACAGCATGCCGTTCTATTCATGTGTATGACATATGCACTATTTTCCGAAAATACGCCTCTGGGTATTGCTGCACAGGCATCCAATCTCCAAAGCCTGATATTAATTTGAATCAAATGTAAAACTATAAGTATTCTGTGGGTTGTGCTACAGTAAACAGTATGGAAATATGTATATCTTTTTACCCTTTATCTAACATGGAGAGCAGACGACACTTGCAAAAACAAATTCTTGAATAACTAATGTTTTTCGTTTTGTCTCAAAAACATAGCTTATGACCCCTCGTTGGAACGAGCACGACGAGCTTGTTCCAACGAGGGGTCATAACCTATGTTTTTGAGACAAAAATTGAAAAAAATAATGAAAATTAATTGGCGATTTTTGAAAATAGCGCTGGCCGGTTTTGGTCGTTACGTTGGGTAAAGGGTTAAAACGCTGGAAAACTGTATCATATACTTATAGTATCATTAAACTTTTTTAAAGTCTCCTGATTGCTTTGTATTTGTAATGAATGTTAATGATAATTATATGCTTCAACACTACAAGACTATATATGATTTAATAATTGTCAGCCCTCCTTATCAATGTTGTTTCCATTGTATTTTGTGGGAGCGCGGTGGCTCAGTGGTAGACTATTGGACTTCTATGCTAGACCTCCCGAGTTCGAATCCCGTCCGGGACGACCCGCGTTGTGTTCCTGGGCAAGGCACTTTATCCCGGTTGCCTACATGGGGGCACGATGATGCCGTGTACTAAGGCGTACTGCACGTCGACGGTGCACATGTCTTCAACCACTGTAACCGTGCTTGAGCTTGTCTTGAACAGAGTTAGAATGTTGAGGAGCTGGCAGTTGCTCGGTGGTTCTCTCCGGGTACTCCGGCTTCCTCCACCCGTAAAACTGTCACGGCCACGATTAGTCATTTTGCATAAGTATGTGACCCTAAACACCAATAAATGGTATTAAATAATAATAGTATTTTGTCTATCGACCTTCACCTTTAACTGGGAAAAGATTACAGAAGATCCGGTTTATAGGTATCACAGCACTAAATATTTTCCCATAGGCGACCATTATAACGTTCAGCCTAAAAAATATGATCGCATCACTTTAAGTTTGGCATTCAAATATCTTTGTCAAGTATCGCTCCTCAGACAACGTTTTCTGAGCGGAAAACAGGGGGTCATGCACCAAATAAGAGAGAACAATAGACACGGAATGAAGTACTGGTCACGTGCGCATATTTTGCAGGAAAATCCAAACAAAAACACTCCAATAGTCAATTGTAATTTTTAGGTCCAAAAAGTCATCAAATCATCTTGTTTAGTTATCTGGAATATTCAACAATAGTGTAAGATGTCAGTAAAATGCTTCGAATGTTTATCGAAACGATATATTTTTTCTCAAGGCGACTTATTTTCGGAGATTGCATCATTTTTTTCAAGGCGTGTAACTCTAATTCAAATATTTACATGAGTGATACTTGTAAAGACTTGATATATAAACCAGAGATTGCAGGAAAGCAACAAATATGGAATGAGATTAGAAAGGCGAGGTCCGCTTGTAACTCTGATCAAATAGGGTTTGTTTGTCAGATGGAGTATGATTTAAACCCGGGATTTTTCCCCATTTCATAATCTTGGAGCAACTCCCCTCCAAATGCCCCAATATTCTACTCACCAGACCATGGGAAATATATTTATTTATTTATTTATTTATTTATTTATTTATTTATTTATTTATTTATTTATTTATTATTATTTATTTATTATTTATTATTATTTATTTATTTATTTGTTTGCAGTCTAATGACACTTTCCAGAACTAGACTCATATCGCGACGCTCTGTTTTAAGCGTGAAGGAAGAAGCCAGAGTATCCGTAGAAAATCACTGAGTAGCGGTGGGTAACTGTTAGATAAACACCTTACTAACCCCACACAATCGGTACCACCGCTACAGGGTACGCTTCAGCACACTGCATCAACATGGGATTAAGTGTCTTAATACTGCTGGCCATTATTGAACCAATGACCTTATGATTTGAAATCCAATGTCGTGAACAATGAGCCACCGCCTCCTTTTTGGCAAAAAGTTAAACCCATAGCAACAGAACCTTTTCAGATGTAGTATCTCGGGGAAGCTTAGTAGTATATCGTGGATGACTCGTGCCTGATCACCCGGTGGAATATCCGGATCAGTTTCGTATTAACCCATTGCCGGGCCCACAGGCTTTTTGACACTTCGGGACGGGCCCCTCTCCGGCACTTCAGCATTTCACTCCACCACAGCTTACAGCCTGACCTTGGTACGGTAGGCACTATGCCGCAGTACATAGCCGTATATCCATTTTGCAGGTCTCCTGAAGAATTCTACTCACAACATGACATACTATTTAAATAAGCTTTAAAGTGGTGAACTGTTTATAAATATATATAATATACTTATGAGAGTATATATATGGATAAACACATATGTATATGTATCGCTACGGCGCAGAGTGCAAAGTACCTTTAACCATTGAAGCCCTAAGGTGCTGGTAACTGTGCCTCAGCAAAAAAAAAAAAAAAAAAAAAATAGCGGTTCCCCTGTCCCTGCGGGCCCCTAGGCTTCAGCCTAATCAGCCTAATAAACAATACGGCCCTGATCTGGAGGGGGGAGTGGCGTCATAATCACGTGACCTAGCGACGCCATGTTTGGTTTCCACGGTAGCCCGCTTGAGCGGCCATGTTGTGACGTGGAGCGAGGTGTGACACCCTCCCCGTCACCAATAACTTTCCAGTCGAGACATTTTCGTCAGGTTTGGAGGCTAAGATAACAATTCTCTTTTGTTAGTTTTTTAAAAGTCTAGAGGCCGGTTGGTTATAAAAAGCGACTAATTGGACAAGCAGTGTACTAGATAGCCTATACTAGAAGAGAACATCATTTCCAGAATCAAAACAAACCCAGAAGGATCTGACGGACGTGGCAGCTGTTACGTATTCGCAGTTCCTTATTCGACATTCGTTATGAACCGATAAAATCGGTTGATAATGAATATCGTCGAATAAGGAACTGGGAATAAGTAACGGTTGTCACGTCCTCAGGTTCTGTCGGAATACGGGGAGACTCATCGATCATCTCATAAAAAATGCCAGTATGAGCAACAATGACTGCGATAAGTCCAAACGGAATACCAGACATCTGGAGAGAGACATGCTCGAATGTGTCTAGTTGTGTAGACGAAATTCAACACAACATTCATGATGCAAGCCATTGGTTCCACAACGTTTTAATGCAAGTTTATTACTCTGAAATCTGATAAAGCGCGTAGGTATTTCCGATGAATTGGGTAAACTTTTCTTAAATGCCCAAAGATTAACTCCGCATCTAATAGTTTTTCCAGTGTGCTCTGTTTTAGTATGACGGTTTTGGTAATGCTGCCTTCTCCATTTTTCACTTGCCTTGCCTTTTCCAGCTTTACACAGTCTCGTTTATGGTGGGTTGTCTTGTGGAAATACAAACATTGTTCTTGGTTTTGATTTAACTCTTTGCATGCTGCTGGCGGATATTTCTGCCCAGCACAGGCTTTATCATGTCTCTGATAAAAGTATACTTTGGGTATATTTAAACATATTTTCTCCTGTAAATTGAATGGACTTTTTCGCCAATGATTTCTTGTTATATTTAGATTAATTTTTCATCAACTCTAGTCATGGCTGCTTTACAGCAGCCATGACTAGATTTGATGAAAACATATCTTGAAAATACTCAGCAGGTTAAGTGTTAAACCTTGATTTTCTTTTGGGTTGGATATAGAGTGAGCAAATTCTTAAACTATACTGGTTGGTGCCTCCACTTCAGGTTTGGTTTCAGCAGAGTCATAATCTCTGGATATGATTTACATTTCCAAGGGAGTCGAAGCACACACAAGAAAGAGAGCAAGGGTATCAAAAGGGGCAGTCGACTCTGGGTATGACTTGAGACCGAGGGGTTACAACATGTCATAAATTGCACTGTGATAGTCACTAATATTTGTATTATATATACTACCCAAAGTTTGCTAAGCACCAAATATTTGACACATCATTGTGAAATTTGCTTGTGACATATTTGCGATATTTTTGGTGGATATGATTGAGGACTGTATTGAGATGGTCCTCAGTGTTTACATTAGCTCTCTTGACAGACAGACTTTTCGTGACAGTCATGGAAAGCGTGTACCCCTTGATTTTCATGGTGTTTTTGTGTATTGTCTACATGTACATGACATGTGTATGGTATTCAATCTTCATTTTAACACAAACCCTTGTGATTTAATGATAGAATGTGGCAAAAGCAAATGTAAGAAGACATTTGTCTGAATCAGAAATGTGGCGAGCTGTAGGGATGGTGGAGCAAATGGCCACCCATCGTCAGGTTGGTGAAGCCATTGGTGTGCACCATACGTTGATCACCAGAGCCTGGGCTAGATTTCAGCAGTATGGAACACCAGTAAAACGGCATGGTGGTGGCGGAGACAGGGAAACATCTGCAGCTGAAGACCGGTTTTTGATCACTCGGGCCAGTAGGGACCGCTTTGCCACAGCAACCCAGCTTTGCAGTGACCTTTAGAATGCATCCGGGGTAAATGTTTCGACGCAGACCATCCGGGCAAGGTTGCACGAAGATGGTCTCCGATCGAGAAGACAATGTATTCGCATTCCGCTGTCCCAGAACCACCACCAGGCACGATATGAATGGGTCATGGACCATGCTGTATGGACCAGAGGAGACTGGCGACCTGTGATGTTCAGAGATGAGTCAAGGTACTGCCTTGACCACACAGATAGGCGTCCTAGGGCATGCAGAAGATCAGAAGAGCGATTCCATGCGCATGCAGCCAACATCGCTGAGCATGACCGCTATGATGGAGGGTCAATCATGGTCTGGGGCGGCATCAGCAGGGACGGACGTACAGAGCTCTGTATTCTTGAACATGGTACATTGACTGCACAGAGGTATATTGGTGAGATCCATGATTGTCCGCGTCAGATTGTATGCAAGTGCAGTGGGTGACAGATTCATTCTGATGGACGATAATGTCCGTCCTCATGTTGCTCATGCTGTCGGGAAGTACCGACAGAGAGAGGGGATTGAGCGTATGGAATAGCCAGCAAGATTCCCTGACCTCACTGCAATCAAACATGTCTGGAATGAGTTGCAGCTTGCAATTTTAGCCCGTCCAGTCCAGTCAAGAAGTGTCCAGGTGCTTGATACCATGCTGGTCCAAGAATGGAACAACATCCCACAGAGGACCATCAGGCACCTCATTGGGAGCATGAGAAGGCGTTGTCAAGCTGTAATTAAAAGTAATGGGTCTCATACACGATATTGAACCCATATCAGTTCGCTCCGTCAACTTTTTGGCAAATTGAAAAATTTCCTCTTTTACCAATAATATCCATTTTCCATGGTTATCGTATTCAGAAGCTAAAAAAATAATGCCAAACACAAACAAAATCTTAATTTCTGTACTTAAATCATTAAAGATATAAATAAATAAAAATATATAGACTTTTCATTACAATATTTCAACTAAAACGTAAAATAGGTAGTTGGATATACTTGGTGCTTAGCAAACTTTTAGTAGTATATATATACTAATAAAAAAAGGTAGGAGATACCCAAACTTATGTTGCAATTTTCGGAAAATGGCATTGGATACGCGTGCCTTGACACATTAATATGTTACCAAGTTTATTGTGGATCATGAATGTCACCGGCCCACGAAAACTTCGTACAGGGTTTTCGCACGAGCTCCGCGTTACTGTATGTGGGGTACGTTTTGAAATTTTCATTTGTACTAGACGGGCTTTTTCGGAGGTCTCATCGTTATTTTTTTGGTATAAACTCGTTCATCAATAGTTTCTGGTCCAAACGTAACTTTTGAGTTATGCGAAGACTGGCACGTGAGGAACGTTTACGTGCCGTTGTTACGTTGGAGGCTGGTAAAAGGCAGCCTGCAGTGGCTCAAATTCTCAACGTTTCTCAATCGGTGATAAGCAGGTTGTGGTTACGCTAGCGTCAGACAGGCAATGTTGATGACAGACGTCGGTCGGGCCGTCCAAGGGCGACAACTGGTAACCGGGATCGTTTCACCCTAACCATAGCATTACATATCCGAAATCAAAGTGCCTCAGAAATTAGACAGCAGCTGCACCGAGCGAGTCGGTTGTCAGACTATCCGAAATCGCCCACGCAGCTGGTATTTGTGCGCTCGACGACCTCGAATAATTCCACGTTTGACTTGTACGTCACATCACAGCAAGGCGTAATTGGTGTGAAGCACCACAGCGCTGGGACAATCGTCGGTGGAGCAACGTTATGTTTTCCGGTGAATCGAGGATCGCTCTCGACTTCCACGACAGGCGAAACAGAGTGTGGCGGCGGTGGAACGCGCGATACCATGACGTAACCGTTAGGCAGCACGATCGTTTTGGTGATGGATCGGTTATGGTGTGGTGAAGCATAACCGTGACCAACAGAACAACATTGCATGTCATCCATGGGCGTGTCGCAGGGCAGTACGGCCGTGACACATGTTAGCAGCTCCTGTGGTGACATTTGCAAGACGTCACGGCCGTCGATTCATTTTCCAAATTGACAAGGCAAGAGCACACAGAGCCCGTGTCGATACAGAGTTCCTCACTACATTGCCTTGGTCGGTACTAAGTCCAGACCTTTCACCAATCGAGCACGTCTGGGATATGTTTGGCAGGCGCCTACGACAACGCCAACAGCCCCCTACCAATGTCCAAGAACTCGCCGCCTCACTACAGAAAGAATGGAATAACATCAGTCAAACTGATATTGGAGTGTGGTGAGGTGTATCCCACGTCGAATTCGCGCTTTTCTCGCGAAAAGAGGAGGATTTACAAGGTATTGAGGTCTTTGACTGAATGTGGTACTATCGCTGACTGACCGCCCATGTCGTCTATAGCGAATGTGTGCTTGTCAGACACCCAAGTGTCGCTGAAATCATTCACCAGATGTCACAGTGCATTATTACCTCAACTGTCTTTTGGATGAAAATATCAATATATTTCTTCATATACCTCACTTTTATCAAATATCCCCTACTTTTTTGGTATTATCACATCATGCTTGCCAGTTATTTTGTTGAAACTTACCTTAAATGCATCACATGTTAATGTCTTTCTCAAAACTGTTTCTCTTTATATGTTGTGAGAAAGCACTCACTACTGTCTTGGTCATTTGGTTGGACATGGCTGTACTATCAAACTATCTCTCACTCTATTCAAAGCCACCGGGAAATCTCACAAAATAAGCGATTTATGTCTTGTACTAAATGATGCAGAGATTCACCTTGCCGTTTCAACCTTGAATTCATCTTAGCCCCGCATTTTTGACTTGGTAAGAACTAGTTGATAATGCAGCGACAAGTTGTTGATAATCATTAAGCTGATCAGGCTACAAGCATGGCTTAATCTCAGGAACGGGAATTCCCGTGTTCCCGGTTCAGAAAGCCAGCCCCGATACCCGATCAATCTACAGCAACCCGGAATGAAGCTTGGCACTGGTTGTGCATTGAAATGAAGTTTTCTGAACTGAAACTTTGTAGGATTTCGTCAGCCCTTCCACGCCTGAAATTTTTTTCACAATCCTGATTCCTGACGAACCATTTTCAACAAATCACTGTAGCGCTCAACCAGTTCTGGAGGACACCCCCTCCTTTTCAACAGCAAGATCTTATTCAACCGCATGAAAGTTCAAACTCATCTTCAATTTCAGAATTACTCGTATCACTGTTCACTACCTCATCCAACATCAACACCCTTTTCACTACCACCTGTCTCCTCTGCTTAAAGCAGGGGAGACGTTTGACAACAGTTTAGAGGAGGGTGTTGCTGTTGGGGAAGGCAAAGGCCTAGGTGATAATCCGAGTTATTCTGAAAATAAAGACGAGATTGAAACGGGTTTGGTTTTACATACTTATGTTAGGAAAAGAACTTTTCTGTTTGGAGATGGGAGGCTGCCATTGAAATATGCTCATTATTATTATAATAAATGCGCTATTTTACCCTCGTAAATTTGCTTGATATTGCCATTGACATTTTCCATTTACCGGTTCTGAGAGTAATTTCATTTCCGTTCCTGGGTTCTAGAAAACCAGGGAATATATTATATATTTATTTATTGGAGTTTAAGGTCACATATTTATGCACGATGGCTAATCATGACCGTGACAGTTTTACTGGTTTTATTACACTGGCACTCTCCAGTAGTTTGTAAATAAAACAAATTTAAATGAACAAAATGTTATTTGCTTTTGACTGATTATGAAACATGAGCATGGAAGATATTGACGTTTGCTCTGGGGCATCCATTTTTTTTAAATCCCTTATAGTGGTTTTTAGTACTCAACCACTTAAGCCAAGAAAGGTACTAGACCCCTGGATACGCCCGTTATCATACACGAATGCTTGGGTTTCAAAGTACTAAAAATAGCGTGTGTGTGAATGTTATATTATGAGAGAGTTTTGAATAAGTATTATCGGTGAAGCAGATTAAAAACTCTAATTATTTTAGATTTTTTGTTTGTATTTGTTTTCATTAATTTTGGCTCCGGTCGGTTCTATTCACATTGGTCTCGGGGTCACACGAGTTTCCTCTCTGTAATCAATACTGTAATGGGCCAGCCATCTCAACGCTTTCTAGATTAATAACCATTTCAAACTAACCCTTACAGAAAGTGTACAAAACGCACAATTACAAACTATATCAAAATTTAGTATATCAAATTGACAATTGCTTCTTTTGACAACTTGGGATACAGTCAGATCGAAGCAACAGGCAATGCTTTGTTGCACTCAAACCGAGAGGTCCATTTTTCGATCCCCTCTATGGATAACTGCGTTGTGTCATTGAGCAACGCAATTAATTCCGATTGCCCACATGAGGTTTTGTTTAAAAAATATCATTTTGAATTTCCAATTGTGCAGCATGCTTTAATTTAAAGTTGTTTACCAGTGTTGGACATAAGTGATATGTTTTGTGCCTTCAACGCCAATTCTGTAGAAAGTCCGAGATTAGTCATCAGTGACGAGAACAGTCACATCATGAGACTGTCAATAGAACGGGCATACGGATACATATATTTATTTTTTTTAGCGTTAACAATACATTCGACTGCCAGGGCCACCTTATGTCGGACAGTTTTACTGGTGGTGGAGGAAGCCAGAGTACCCAGAGTGAACAACAGTGCAACGGCAAACAACTGTCAGACCCTCCAACGTACTAACGCCATACAAGCAGGGCTGGCATTGGCTGAAGACAGGTGAATTTACGAGGGATATTGTGATTAAATGTCACTGAATTATACTTATTTCAGTGGCAAGAAGTATTCTGTTCTGGGCAAAAATACAGAATAATTATGTACGGAGTTAACTCGCCGTTCCATAGCCGGGGTCACATCGTTTCAGAATGTTTTGTTTTTAGATGGACGAAACCGAGGAACATGTAGAGAACCATCGAGCAGCGGCCAGAAACTGTCAGCCTTTTCAACTTAGCACAAGCAGGGTCAGCAGTAATTGAATACAAGTGTACCATATATCGTGTAGTACGTCCTAGTATATAGGGCCGCCGTGCCCCTACGTGGGCAGTCCGGATTAAATGTCTTGCCTAAGGACACAATGCAGTTACCCGTGGTCAGGATCGAAACGTTGACCTTTGGGTTTGAAGTTCATTGCTTTAACCACTAATCCACCGCGATCCCTTTGCCTAGTATAGGAACGGTGTCATATCGACCGCATGCTATTCTTTTTGAAATAGGCATATGGGAAGGCAGTTCATACGAAGCGTACTGTGTCGAAGGGTTATGTTGTCTTTATTCGTTTGTGAATTTTGTTGTAAAACACAAACCTATTTTGTTGTAAAGGAAGTAACAAAGAGTGTGGAAGTACGATCGTTACACTCAACGCAGTCCAAGATTATCAGCGATGTTAACATTATTTCGTATTTTAGGTCACTTGTTTCCTGTTTGACAACGCTGGTGTTTATAATTAATTTAAGCCTTGCTGTTGTACAAGGACAAAATATGACTAAATGGAGTCCAATATAAAAGGGTGTGAGCTGAAATCTTTAACTATAATTTTTACACAACGAATCATTGCGTTAGAATTATAAATAACGATATTATGTATTTTTCTCACATTTGCTTTAGTGTAATCAATTTTTGTGTTCATTTTATTGGAAGACTCGGATGAAACTCGGCAGGTTTCGTTCTACAGTTTCGCACTTTCGAACAGGATAAAGGAGAGGATGGTGGCTCATTGTTTAAGGAATTGGACTTTAAACCGGCAGGTCGACGGCTCGATCCTGCCCTCGCCACCTGCGCTATATCAGTGGGTAAGACGCTTAATCATCCCGATTGCCCACGTGGAGCACGGTGGCGATGTGCACTAATGCGTACTGTACGTTGAGATTACATCTCGCATTCAACCGTTGCTAAATCTGCTTGTAGCTTGATAGCAAGTTTGAAGCCTGACAGCTACTCTCCGCCACTCGGTGATTCGCCCCTTGTTATCCGTTATCAGCCACCCATAAAACTATACAATTTGGTATGACGCGGCCTATTCGCTAAACACAAATAAACAGGCAGACATACAAACCTGGACAACATTCTGTGCTGGAGCATGTATTGAAACTTATGTCATGTAAATTCGATATGTTTCTATTACACGCCTGTTCTATGTAATCCTCATCTACAGCAACACTAGACCATGCGGAAATCATTGAAGGACGGTTTTTAAATTATAGCGAAATTTCACTGAAAGTTTCTACATATCGTGCAACGCAATTACAATTTGATTCCCTATCGATAGCTGAAAATTGTCCCCTGAGTTCAACGTGTTCTAAGTGCCAGCGGGAATATAGAACACATTTGAACTCAGGGGACGAAATAGTAACACGGGTTCCCCTCGCAAATTCGGTTGGCGATAAAATGTGTTCTATTTGTTAGTAGTTGCCAAATGAATTGCTGAATGTCCTTCTAATAACTATTATTTATGGACGTGGAGGCGTGTAAAACACACAGAACAACACACACGTGTAATTGGGTCTATCGATATGGCAGGAGTGGCAGAGCAGAAGTATAAAACTAGAGGCTGCAGGCCTCGAATTTTATCCTTCTGCGATGACACAAGTGCCAACGGCACTGTGCCCCGGTATATATCAGATACATGATAGCAATAGGCTATTGGGTACCATTTGAATAGTATATTGGGCATAAGGTGTGTGATAGCATTAATCTATTGGATAGTTTCTGAGGCCACTTGGTGGCTGGAAATGGATGGATTCGGCATTTTTTCATCCAATTTTCCAATGTGAAACCCTAGGTTTGACATTGAATTACTTCACCCGCCATCAGATTGTTTACCTGTTATATGGATTTAATAAATGTTATACAGTCATGGGTTGGACATCCAAGATAATTAATATAGGCTTTTAAAGAGAGTGTATGATAGAGATGGGTGCTGAACCGTAAATACTATAGGGTGTCGAGCTAATGTCGATTTACCGTACCGAAGGAATTATAAAATACCGTTATTTGGGAAGTGAAAAATATTCCTGACATTAGTTAAAAATTAAAAGTACAAACAACAGAACATTACGCAATGTTCATGACACGAAGAACCCATGGACTTTGTTTTTCTGAAGGCAGTCACCACTGGACATTGTATATAAGAAAGAAGTTGAGAGAAACTACCCAGAGGGTATTTTCTCTGAGCTTTTGGTCACATCAAACGACCGATGGCGAGTGCCTCTGTTACTTCCAACATTTCGACACATCTTCGGTTTTGTCTGCTGTGAAACGAGGAACTGCAGCTGGGCAATATACCCAAACTACCATTTGATATTGGTACAGGTGTTGACAACATGAGACCGGCGAAGAGGTGAAGCTATAAACGGGTGGGAGCTGGGTCCTCCCCCAGAAAATGTGTTTAACTCTTTACTCGACGTAACCGCCAAAACCGACCAGCGCTATTCTCAAAAATCGCCAATTAATTTTCATTATTTTTTCATTTTTTGTCTCAAAAACATAGGTTATGACCCCTCGTTGAAACGAGCTCGTCGAGCTCGTTCCAATGAGGGGTCACAACCTATATTTTGAGACAAAAAATGAAAAAAAAAAAATAGTTATTCAAGAATTTTGTTTGCAAGTATCGTCTGCTTTTCATGTTAGGTAAAGGGTTAAATTAGTGCTAGGAGAAGCTTTCTCCTGTATTTTCTTGACAATATCTACTGAATTATTTCGTCACAATTTGTTACCTGTATTTCTGTGTGCATAGTGCCCTTTTCTCTCCAAATATAATCGTGACCACCAGACGATGCATGAAAGACAGGTGGAAAACCACCAAATTGGAGCAAGTGTTATTTTTATGTGAATGAAACCTGGTCCGTAATTCAAATACCTACTCTTGAACCTCCACCAGCGTCGGAGACCCGTACCATAAGCCTTCCCACGAATTTCAGCTTATAAACACCAAACATTTCGGACAGTTGCGCCTCTCCCCTCGGACCTAATTACGTTTGGGATGAAAACCCTCAGAAGTGTGCAACAGCGGTATAAATGGGTGGATAAACTCGTTTCTATACATTGCAGATATGATATGGCCATATATTCTAAAAAGTGACTCTAAATGAAGACATGACTTCTAACAGGCAAGAAGAGATAGAAGTGCAAATGTTTTTATTCAAGATAAAGTTAGATTTGCATACAAGGTTTAACGTAAATAAGTAATACAATTCATGGATTGCCTAGAAAAAGTACAACATTAAGCTTTTCGTTTTTGTTTGTAACATATGAATCAAGCTGAAGTTCTCCTTCACAAATTACCACACCAATCGTGTGAGCCCTGGCCTTGAAAGCGGGTTAACACTTCCCCTAACGAATCGGTCGCACCCACCCTTGCGATTTACAAACTAAGCAGTTGAAAAAATATATTTTCCAACCATTCCAACAAAACTTTATCATGTGATCCCTCGTTGAAACGGGATCGTCAAGCTCGTTACAACGAGGCGTCACATGATATTTGTTGAATATTTTTGAAAAATATAAAAAACAAAATATTAAAATAATAACTTTTGATATCGTCTGCTTTGGGTAAAGGGTTAACATTTCATCGTCGTGGAGATGTCAACGCAGGCAAGCCAGTGTACGGTTTCCAACTGCCAGGTATCTCTTACCAAGACAGTGAGACATTTTATTCACTGTCCAAAGGCCGTTTGATTGATATCTCCGTCTCTCTATCAGATATTCCGGAGATTATAGGTAAACGTCTGTTTTATTTAATGCTCAGGCATCAATTCACGCTGAAAAATTAAGTCATATTCCCCTGTCGGTCGGCAAAACGAAATATCAAAATGATATTTAGAAATCGATATTTCATCGTAGGTTCATTTCCACTGTCTTCGATGTTCAGTGGCAGCACGTTTAATGGGCCGATAAACATTTACATGCAATCATCACAGAGTCAGCACATCAGTAATGAATTCCAGAGTCCCAAATACAAACGAATTCGAATAATTGATAGTGACAGTGACTAAATCAATTCATTAAATCAGCGGTTTCAAAGTTTGACTTTCTCATTCACCTTCCAGCGAAAAGCCGAAATCACTTTCAAATTTCTTCAGTTCAACTTCACACGTCTTCAGTGCATTGAGTTCAAAAAAAATAAAATGACGTGTCTTGTTATTGAAAATAAGAAAGTGGTGTTTTTTGTTATTGTTCTATTTCTTCGAAACACATTGCGATTATTTCAATTCGCCAGCCTTGGTAAATCCTAAAGTTAGGGGAGAAATAAGACGGGACTACTTTTTGTGCGGATATTCACACATTCCAATGGTTGGAGTTTGGTTGTTGTAATTTTTGTATGGACGCCGGTTCGGCACATAAATTTTGCGCCTTAATGGCAAATAAAGGCCACAAATTGGAGAGTTTGTAGTCGTAGAGCATTAAATAAAGCGTCGCTCGTGAAGATCCTCATATTTCTTTGTAGCCACTCACGAGATATTTTCGGTATTCATCAAATTTTCGTGAATATCCTCTATGTATCAGAATATGTTGATACATATACATTATTATTTATTCATTAGGGTTTAACGACACATTAACAGTCAAGGTCATATCGTGTCGGTGAGAACCACCGAGCAACGACGAGCAGCTGCCAGCTCCCCAACATCGTATCGTAACTCCACACTGCAGCACAGGCAGGGTTAGATGGGTTGAAGACATGCTCACTGACGTGCAGTACGCCTTAGTACACGGCGTCATCGTGCCCCTATTTTGACAATCGGGGTCAAGTGCCTTGCCCAAGCGATAAATATACAGAACCGCACATCCCTTTGAATGAGTTAAGATTTATCGCACGAGACTGCTTTAGCCTTCGACTCTCGTAATATCCTGGGTCAAAGCAAACTCGTGCGGTAATTCTTAACCCATTCAAACATTTGTGCGGTTCTGTATTTATCACACACCTCCCATGTAATAACCAGTCAACACGAAAATTGAACATTTCAACTGGATAATTGCATTCGTTGCCTACAAGACATCACTGCCAGTTGACGGGGTACCAACCTTAATTTGCTTTTCAAGTTTTACGACTTCGAATTGGTCGAAAACCAACTGACAGCGATCAGTGTCACGGTCACAATGATCGAACTTCAAATCCTGACAAAACTGTGGGATCTGTAATTTTTTTACTCCAATCTGATTGTTTAAGTATCCCTGGTAAACAAATCTAAATGGTAACTTGGAATTTCCATGCGATCTCGACTCCAGTGCATTCACCCAGTGGTTGACGTGATTTGTTTAGATGGGTTCCTTCTCTGTTTACGCTGGAAACGAAATCGAACGTGTTTTGTATCACAACTTGTGCGATACAACTTTATTTTTATCGTACAGGCAGAACAGTCGAAATCCCGTGTTTTACATTAATAGGTGTGTGATAAAATAGGTTATCCTTCTGAATTAAAGTCTGTATAATATGGAAGTTAGATGCCAGATGGATTCTTTAAATACATTTGAGCAGTGTCAGTGTTGACTCATTATTCAAATGCCTCACACGCTGGGGTGGGGGTGGGGGTGGGGAGGCCTGCTTGTAACGCCAGGTAAGATGAAAATTGTATGTGTCAGCTATTGGTGCAGTAGTCAATCGGCAAAACATGCAATCAACATCCATCCGTTCTCCGTAGGTACTCCGGGAAGTGAGGCAGGGCCTGTTTACTTTGGTAAATAAGCTCAGATTTACTGGTGTAAAATGGGATCCAGTCAACAATGCGTAAAATGGAAGTCCTCTGTAATGGGCAACATGGGTATAAACGCTTGATGGGACTTGACTTTATATCCATGTTGCGGCCACGATTACCCACCGCACATGTATGTGACCTTAAACACCAATAAATAAACAAATAAATCAGTAAATAAATAAATAATTAATTAATTAATTAAATCATAAATAATTAAATATATGAATAAATAAATAAATGAATACACATGCATAGTTTTAAGGAATAAATAAATAAATAAATAAATAAATAAATAAATAAATAAATAAATAAATAAATAAATAAATAAATAAACATGCACATGTTAATGAGGTGTCGCTTTAACCCTTTACCTAACAAATCAGAGGCATCTACCCGAGTTATTTACAAACTGAGCAGTTGAGATTTTTAAAAACAATTCAACAAAACCATGCCATGTGAGCCGTCACTGGAACGAGCTCGTCGGGATCGTGTCAATGAGGAGTCAAATGATATGGTTTCGTTGAAATGTTTTGAAAAGTTTGTAATTAATTGTAAATAATGACCCAAATTATACATCAAAATAAAGGCTGTGCGTAGAGAAAACGACAATATAGATGCGTGCGGGTCACAAAGTTGATAGGAGGCTGCTACGTTTTCCGAAAGTATGCTACCGTAATCGTACCAGATATAACACACAATAATATTTCGCTAGAAAACTTGAAGAACTACTGGCCAAATATGTTAGAGGTATCCAAGAATGAAGATTGGAATTCAAAATACGTCAAAAGGCTGCGACAGGTCTGCTTAGAGGAAAATACAAACACTAGCGGTGTGTTTCGTGAAGAAGGAGGCCATTTCAAATAGTTTATTATTGTCACGTAATACAAGGGGTTCTCCCAAATTTTAATGGAAACCGATTCTTAATTCTAGGAAATTCATTTAAGTGTGTGATCTGTTTTTGTTTACATGCACTGGTGAGTGGCAGTCGCGCTGTCATTTTATAGCCGCAACGAAATGGAAAAAGAAACGCGCAAATCACGGGACCTTTTTCATTTTAATAACATAATAATATATTATTTTATATATATTAGTTCGAGTTATGGATGCTTTATTAACACGGGATAACGTATATTTGTTAATTTATGGTATTTGATGAGGTGACCTCATTTAAAAATGTAACAAATAATTGCCGTTTCCATTTCACTCTTCATGGGGCGACCCGCGATATACATAGACAAGTCTGCATACAGGTCGAGGTCACCTAAGGTCATCTTAGACGTAGCTCCACTGCAGGTGTAAATTTTAACTGTTGAAATCCCATTGCTGGCGTGTTTACCGCGGTTGGTGTGTAAAGCTAAAGTAGCCTTTTTTATATTTAGTAGAATAGGTAATCATGGTACAAAATGCCTTGTCCCTACATCCCGATGAGTCTGTCTTTTGATTGGAAAGAATGGCTTGGACAAATAATCATAGAAAGGGTGTACCAACATCCAAGGTATATTAGAGCGTGCAACATCCAGGGCGTATGGGCACGTGAGACATCGGGGCGGGGATGGGGGAGGGGGATTATATGGTTTAAATGAAAGCTTTTCGCGTTTGTTCGCCTCGATATAAAAATCTAACCAAAGAACCTGAAAATAGACTCAAATATCATCAGCTTTCCGACAGTTCGATCATATTTTGCTGTTATAAATTAAAAAGTCGAATTATTAAATCAAACAACTCGAGAAAAATGAAATAAGGGCAAATCTAATAACAAAATAGCCGATATGTTTACGCCTTTCCAAGGCAAAGGGTGTAACTCTATCTGTTGTCTTTTGTGTTTGTAAAAACACAACAATTATTCGCGCGTTTGGTCCATCTGATTATGGAGCGTGAGAAACGCGTCCACAAATTTGTTTCCACTATGTTTCTATTGTATTTCGAACGGGACAAAAACGTTGTCTCCACCAGCATGTATGGTATATGGAGATTTAATACCTGGGTGTCTAATTTAAACATCTGCGGCTCGGTGTTTTCAAAACCCGACATCCATGTATTAAATCTCCTTATACCATATATGTTGGTGGAGATAACGTATACTAGCTCTACGTTGTATGGATACGGAACCTTGCGTTTTGATTGATACATGTCTAAACTCTCCCTAACATCTCAGTATTAACATCATATCTCCGACAATTGAAGTCCAATTTTAAGTTTTTTCTACTTTCTTTTTGGAATTATGAGTATTAAAATGTCATTTGAGAAAAGAATAATTAAAATGTCATTTGACTTCACCTTTATCCAGTGGAATTTTATTTTTGACTTTTGAACACCAGTTGCCTTTAACTTCAAATCTATTCTGTCAATTGAGACCACATTTTGGCTGATGCACCAATTAGAGTATGGGTGCAGCTGTCTGTGAAATATTGTAGTGATATCTGATCTGTTGGTGTTTCGAATTACTGCGTGTTACAAAATGGGTGGTATTTCAAAACGGCAAAAATTCGTAATGGTGATGCAAAAACGTTAAATAGAAAAAATACTGGTCTTTCTTTGGGGTGTGGGGGGGGGGGAGGGGGCTAGCACTAAAACATACTAAAATTTCATCTAAATCGGGCAATCTTTAATTTTTTTGATGTTGACATGATAACTTCAGACTGTTTTGAAGGACGATGCCGATAAAGGCGCCCGGGGAAGACATCGAAGACGTCTGAACTCGATCGTCCTTTATACTAAAGTCACCTTATTAACGTCAGATAGTAATTACTGTCTCATAGATTTTTTGTGTTTGGAAGTAAAAGAAGACAGACTATATTATTTTCAGGGAACTTTAGACACGAACATGCGCCGGATGTTGGCACTAATTTTAACAAGATGGCCACTACTTTCTGTGGCATGTTGACCCATAATACATTTTGAATCCGACCTATCGAGCCACTGACTAGGTCTCTAAACCCATAGCAACCATGGCACCCTAGCAACGTGCAAACTACTGAGCCAATTTTAACTGAATTTGATATATGGACCCATAATGTTTTGTGAATTTGATCGGTTAGGCCCATAGACTATGCCACATGACACCCTTAACAACAACGCGATTCCATAGCAACGGGTATTCTACTGAGCTGATGTGGACATCTTTGCTATGGATCCAGAATACATTGGGAAATCGGCCTATTAGGTCACTGGTGAGGTGACGCGACTCTTCAGCAATTGACAAAATAATGGGCCGATTTTAACCAACTTTAGTATGTGAACCCATAATACATTGGGAGATCGATTGTTTTCGCCATTGATCACGCCACGTGGCACCCATAACAACCAACGCGACTATCCAGCGACAGGGAAAGTACTGGGTCGATTTTGTCCAAAGTTGGTACATGGACCCATAATACATTTGGATTCCGATCAAAATAAGGTCCTGATAAGGTTACGTGATTCTCGTATCAACCAACATGACTCCTTAGCAAAGTGCAAACTACTGGGCCGATTTTAACCGAATTTGACATATTTACCCATTATGCAGTAAGAAATCGACCTATTGTTTCGCTGACCATGTCAGGTGAATTCCAGAACAACAAACACGACTCCATAGCAACAGGAAAGGTAAAAGGCCGATATTTGCCAAAATTGGTATATGGACCAATAGTACATTTAGAATTCAACCTATCAGGTGTCCGACCATGTCATGTAACTTCCACAACAACCAACGCGAATCCTTAGCAACGAGCGCTAATACTAGGCCGTTTTTAACCAAATTTGGTACAGTACCAACGGAAATAACTTGTACATTAAACGCCGTTATTCTTCGTTTGTAAACGCGTTCACAAATAGCATTTAAACGAAAAACGGGTTTATTTTCCGCTTACCAAACGTTTATAAACGATCCGTATTTCGATGATTTAAACGAAGGCTAAACGAAAGGTAAACGATTTTTCGTTTAGCTAAACGAAAGCTAAACGTTTTTTCGTTTAGCTGAACGGAAGACAAACGATAGTCCATTTATATGTACACGTACCGAACGACATATAAACGGTTTGCAAACAGACTGATCATTTCCGCAATATCGGAACAATTCATTTTATTGCGTTCACTTTTATCGAAGCACGGTTACAAATTAATGGGGAAGATTTTTAAAATGGTACGTTTTTGCTTTTAAGATAGGCGTATAACGGATGACTGGAATGGGACGTGAAATCTGGCGTTTTAATTCCATTTGTGAATTTTTAGGTTTCAATATCAATACCAAGTTAATTTTCAAACCGAAACTGAAAGTTGAAGGGCTTCTGAAAAGTGTTTTCTGGAAAAGTCATGGTGTTGCATTTTTGCAGAAAAAACATTGTTTTAAAAATTGTCTCGACTTTGTATTCATACATGTACATTGTATCATTTCCCTTTCTATTTGATTGTTGTCGACCCCAAGCGGCCAAGCCACATAAAAGCTGGCATCCCATATTTCTTCTAAGAATACCATTCAGATTTGTCATTTTAAGTTTGGTTGTTATTGTAATTAAAATTTACTGCGGTACGAACCTTTGATACCAAGCACTGAGAACCTTTTCTGTTTGTATCTAAAACAATGGGTCTAAAAACAGTTTTTTGTAAAAATAAAAATAACAAGATGTTGTTCTTAACATTAAAGGCACTAGGACACACCTACATTTGTACATGCAGTCATTGGTCAAGACAGTATAAACAGAACAAATTTCCCTTTTAAAAAGGTGATTACTTGACTTGAATTTATCACTCGACTTTTCTGAATCAAAATGAACCGACGGAAAATGTCTTCAACGCCGAGTCACCATTTGGTGAGGTATATTGAAGACAATGCAATACAAGTGAGAAGCTCGGTTTTTTTTAAAGAACTGACAGACCCAATAAAGATAGGAGAATCTTACCTCATTCAGTGGAGAAGAGTGCACGAGGTTGCTGTTGGAAAGGTACGTGTTTTATTTTTAACCCTTTACTTACATGTATGCCCAAAACAAGGAACTGAAAAATATCCGACAGGGTCGGCGAGAGTTAATGTCGATCATGGTAGGCCTGGAAATAACTACTGAACCTCCGCTTAGGTCAGGCCCGAAGCCAGCAGTAAATAAAACTCCGACATGGAGAGTGTGGGGCGCCCCTCCCCTGCCACCTCACCCACCTCTGCATGTCGGATAGCATCCTGGTGCGAAGGCGAAGGCCATTTCCGAATTGCCTAGCCCCGACGGGGGTGGTGGTGTAGTGGGGTGCTGGGGGTTCTCCCCTTCCCGATTTGTTTTTACAATTCAAGGCTCTGAGCGCTCCCACCAGTATCGGCCCTGGTTTAGGTTATGTGGGGCTTGTCATTTGTAAAATACGTGAACAAGCTATTTGATTATACGACATGTCGTTTATCTTTTCACAGAATTATCGCCAAAAATAAATAGCAAAATTTAACGCGCGATCTCGCCAAAATGAGATTGCAGGTAAGTTTTTGCTCTTTATTATTGTGATAATTTTGTTGAAATGAAAGCAATTCCTACATGTAACTAATAATATACCCCCCCCCCCCTCCACCCGGACATACCTTTAACTATAAGTAGAAGGGGGCAACACAACCATTAAATTGGAATTGCCCTGAGACCCGGGACTATTGGCACTAAAAGGACAAAATGAGAAAAAAAGGTGAGGGCGGCCTGCAGCCATAGGGGGAATGAGCAAGAGCCCCCACCCAAAAATATCCCCCCCCCCCCACACCTCTAAAAAAATACAGACAACATTTTTTAATTTGTATCCATTTTTCATTCACCTGCGCATTAACACAAAGCAGTACATTCGTCCAGTGGGTTGTGTGCACAGGAATAATAATTATTATATTTCCCTGTACTGATAATACCAGCTTCTGGTATCAATCATTTGAAAGCTCGTTTCTTGTGTGTTCTCAATAAATGAGGTCGGGGTCAACTCGCCACTGGGTCAACTCGCCACCAGTACTTTTTCCGGGTCAAGTCGCCACATGTTAGCGGCGACTTGACCCACTTTTTGTGGCGAGTTGACTCACTTTTGATAAGTTTTTTTCCAATATTTTTCTACTTATTTTTAACATTTTTTTCCAAAAAATAAATTTGATTGTACTCACTGTTCACTCCGTGACCGTCCGGCAGTGATTTTCACATGAAAATGAATAAGAGAAGATACGTTTGGGTTTGTTTTTATTGCACAGATTGTTGAATCAGCTGCCGTTGAAAGGTGATGACGGCTCAATAAAAAGCTTGCGATATTTCTATAATCCTTATTTTTCCAAATATGTAACTAGTCAGGGCTTAAAGTTCGTCCGATATCGCGAGAATCTTAACTAGATTCTCGCGAAATATATTCGCGCGAATCCATATAGGCCAAAACATGAAATTCTGCAAACGCCAGCTGAATGTTGCTGGAGAGATCACGAAATAAGTTTCCACACATGGTTTACCACATGCTTCACATTTTCTTGAGTTTCGTATCAAATCAAGTCAGGGCTGCTAATAGCAGCCATGACTTGATTCGATACCAAACTCAAGGAAATGTGAATAGACAGTTTCTCATGATTATGTATCTTATGATACAAAACGATCAGAGCGTAATTATGAATCAAAGACATCAGTCTTTCATAACGTGAATCCAAGAGTAAACTGACGCAAATCCACTGATCCCCCCAAAACGTTTTCCAAGTTTTCAATGTAACTGTCGATTTTCCCCCATTTATAAATAGAATATTTCACAATTATAAGATTATGTGCTGGGAGGAATGCTAAAGGTATAAAAAAAATCGTCAAAATATGATATTTCCCTACTGTCATAAGATGTGTTTTGGAAAAAATAAAAAAAATAATAAAAAGCTTAACCATTTTTCGATATTTCGCTTTTAATAAGCTCCAACGTGTTATTTATTTTTTCATTTTTTTTTCAAACATCTTATGACCCTACTTAGGGGTCATAAGATATGTTTTGGAAGAAAGAAAAGTGAAAAAATAAAATAAAAAGGCTTGACCATTTTTCTTCTTGCTAATACAATGACGTTATTTTTTTCTTTTCAGAACAAAGCAGCAATTGTAGTTTCTGCTTCACCTGCAAAGCCTACAGCACATGTGATCCCAACAGAAAAGGTTGGCATGAACAACTCTGCTGCGGAAGTGGTGGTCCAAGGGCGGTATTGCCTCAGCGAGAAAGCTAAGGAGATATTGTCAAATGTTTTCTCTTCCAAATCATATCTTATGACCCCCTCAGTAGGGTCATCAGATGTGATTTGGAAGAAAAAAATAAAAGAAATAATTAACACTTGGGAACTTCTTAAAATAAAAAAATCGACAAAATGATCGATCAGTTTTTTTTTTATATTTTTCTTCCAAAACATATATTATGACCCGTAAGAAGGGTCAAAAGAAGTGTTTTTGAAAAAAAATATGAAAAACTAAATAAATTTGGGGAACTTATTAGAAGCAAAATATTGAAAAACACTCAAGCAATGTTTTCATTTTTTTTTTCTTCCAAAACGTATCTTATGACCCCTCAGTAGGGTCATCAGATGTGGTTTGGAAGAAAAAAAAGAAATAATCAGCACTTGGGAACTTCTTAAAAGCAAAATGTCGAAAAATGTTCGATCATTTTTTTTTTCCAAAACATATATTATGACCCCTGAGTAGGGTCATAAGATGTGTTTTGGAAAAAAATATGAAAAACTAAATAAATTTGGGGAACCTGTTAGCAACAAAATATTGAAAAATGCTCGAGCATTTTTTTCATTTTTTTTTCTTCCAAAACATATCTTATGACCTCACAGGAGGGTCATCAGATGTGGTTTGGAAGAAAAAAAAAGAAATAATTAACATTTGGGAACTTTTTAAAAGCAAAATATCGAAAAATGTTCGATCATTTTTTTTTTTTCATTTTTTTTCTTCCAAAACATATATTATGACCCCTAAAATATGAATGTTGATTTTTGTGTACGACGATTTTTTTCAGTTGTATGAGGTAAAGTGGTCAATGCCTTTTCACAGAATATTAGTCAATATTCTGACTGTTTTGGTAAATATTTATGTATATGTAACATTGCTTGCTTTTATAAATTGTGATTTCTCATTTTGCTTCAACTTTTTTCCATAACATTATCAAACCACTGTACTGTTATATTTTTAGAAATGTAAACAGTTTATTCTTGTTAAACAGAAATTTTCAGAGCTCTGTCAAACGATAATAAATTTGTTAAATTTTTAGTTATATTATGATTTTCTGCTTGAAATTTCATTACTTCTTCATCACTTTTGAGAATTAAATGTTAATGTACATGTACACGAGAATATTCAGTACTTTGTCGCCCCTCCACGCTCTTCAATGACACAAGGCATAACCTTGAATAAATGGTTGATGTAGTTATTGCAGTCATGTGGGGTTAACGCTGACCAGTAGTCTTTTATGCCCTGAATTAACTCTTCTTTCACTTTTGGCTTCACCGTTTTCCTCAGATAGTACTTCATGCCCGCCCAGATGTTCTCGATTGGATTCATATCTGGGGATTCTGGAGGTGATTTCCAATGATTAATGCCTTGAGCTGCCATAAATTCTAGGGTTGATTTACTAGTGTGCTTAGGGTCGTTGTCTTTGAACAGACGATGACCCTCAGATCCTTGAAAGTACATTTCAGCAGCCGGAATGAAATCGTTTTGTCAAGAAGGTTTAAATTGTCATCTGTTAAAAGTTTTGGCCTTCCACTCCTGGCCCTATCACATATTGTCCCTGTGATTCTATAACTCCTGATCACCCTGCTGATGGTTCTGCGATCTATATTCATTCTCTCTTCTTCTTTTATGATTCTAACTATTTCAGCAAAGTTTGAGCCTCCTTCATTCAGACTGACAATCTTCTGGCGTATAATATACGGGACCCTAGTTCGTTTAATAGAATTCATTTTGCTAACTGGGTGTATTCAAGGTGAGTTGGGAGACTTGGTCATTATATCATTACGAGCAACCAATGATACAAAAAGAGAGGAATGTTTTCCTCGTAAAGGGCGTTTTCGAATCCTCGTAAAAGGCGTTTTCGAATATTGTAGGGCCAATGGTCAGCATTTATTTTTCTCCTTTGAAAACGGAAAAATAACACTACTAATAAAAAATAACCCCAATTACGCAAAATAAACACACTAATCATGAGAGCTACTAATTAAATAATTACCGACAGTAGCAAACAGAAGGGATCAAACAAACGAATTAAAACACGTGGTTAATTGACTTTACTTAATCCAATTACCAGAGGACCATGGCAAATCAGTGACTGGCCAAAGTTTTATTATGGAAAGGGAATATCGGTGTTTTAAATTGTGTTTTGTCTTTTCATATTGGCTGAGTAAATAGCAACTGTAATATCTATCTTGACAATTAACAAATACAAACGTGATATCTATCGTTGATATTCAATGATTGGTAACCGACAAAATTCCTCTTTTTTATTATTTTAAACAACCAAGAAATAAAGTTCACGTTTATGTACATGTATATGTATCCTGGTAAAAAGAATCAAGCATAAAATAATTTTCCCCGACCCCATCTGTGGGAGGTGGCACCTCCGCGCCGACCAAGGCACTTGAAGCAGCATACAGGCCTTACAATCGAAAAGAGCAAAGTGACATAGACAGCTTTTCGGTGACCGGGGTTCACGCCAACATAGGCGTATGTTTCAGGGAGGCTTGAGGACTGCAGTTCCCCTCCAGTCGGGGCAAATACATTTTTTTCGGCCAGTTTTTATGATTGTTTCGGGCAAGTTTGACTGACCTACTCACTTGGGCAGTTTTATCTTCAATAAAGGATTATGTCCCATCAGTTCTAACTTGGATACAAAGTCTGTAATATAATGTTTTGGTGTAGTACGTCCCACAGGTCGTACCACACCAAAAAAGTATATTACGGACTTCAGGTCCATGTTCGAACATATACCTGTAATACCGTCTTATCAGATTGATATCGCATCTGAGGGCTGTAGACACGCCAGCGTAACAGTTTGTTCTAGCTAATTACAGACATAAACAGGCCGTTAGCTACAACTGTGGAAGGGGAACACCTCCTCCCACACCCAAACCCACCCAAGGACCATTTCACTCAATAATGCTCGCAGCATCACTTTTCGGAAAAATATTTGAGACCCCCCCCCCCCCCCCCCCCCCCGAAAAGGTGTCCCGTACGCCTAAGCAAGCCCAAATTTTGTGACTCTGTTTGGTCGGAAATTTTGTGGTGTGCCCCCCCCCCCCCCCACTCCCTCCAACTCACACACAAAACGCCCATATTTTTATGCTATTACACGTATAGGCATAAATTCGCCTAGAATGGTCCCAATAATTTTCCTACGGGACTGCACATTATCTTCCCAGTGTCTACGCCACTGACACCGAATGATCACACTGACTTGGTTGTGATATTGTCTGAACACGACTCAATTGATGCATGTGCTCGGGTATCATGAACGACGAGTTTCGCTTATGTAAACGAACTTAAACGAATAAAACGTTTACTTAAACGAAGGTAAACGAAACATATTCGTTTACAAACGCACTGAAAACGAAAAACGCCGTTATATTTCGTTTAGAAACGCAATGCCAAACGGAACCGTAAACGCCGTTATTTTGCGTTTACATGTACAAGTTATTTCCGTTGGTACTGTATATGGACACATAATGCATTGTGAATTCGATCTATTGGGCCATTGATTATGCCACATAACTCCCATAGCAAACAATAGCAACCCAACTCGATACTCTGGCAACAGGCAGACTCCAGGATCGAGTTTGGTCAAATTTGTTATATAGACCCAGAATACATATGTAAATTGACCTATCAGTGCTCTGACCATATCACGTGACTTTAACATCAAACGTTTGACACTCTAGCAATGGGAAACTTACTGGACCGGTTTAACCAAATTTGGCATGTGCACCCATAATGCATTGCATTTCAGCCTATCGAGACAATGGGAATGTCACTTGATTTCCATAGCAACCAACATAATTCCCCAGCAACGTCTGATACAACACGGCGGATTCAAACCAAGTTTGCTATAAAAAACCTATAATGCATTAGGAGTTGACCGCGTCACGTGACTTTCATAGCAACAAACGCGATTTTCCAGCAATGACAAACTATTGAGGCGAGTTGGTCAAATTTGATATTGGACGTATAATACATTGGAGCTGAAAATGTTGCATGACTTTCATAGCAACGGACGCGGCTCCCTAGGAACTTGGAAGATACTGGGCCAACTTTCAGAACATTTGATATATGGACCAATAATGCATTTGAAGTTTGGTATATTAGTGCACTGACCATTTCGGGTGACTGCCAAAGCTACCAACGCGAGTTCCTAGCAATAATCCCGTATGGTTAATGTTTCGGGAAATTGGGCTTCTTAGCTGATGCCATACTGTGTATCAAAGCAGGCAGACAAATGGCCTGTCACATAACGTCCCCACAGACCAATATGACTAGGCAACCTATTGTATTGGTTTTAGGTGTCAACAGAATATCACCTGAATCCCTACTACCCATTCTGACTACCTAGCAAAGGGCAAACTACTTGTCCCATTAAATCAACTTATGTACATCCCACTGTATGCATTCGAAATACACTGGAAATCCAACCAAGCATATCACTGATTAGTCCCTGTGGCTCTCTAGCAACCTGACATGTTATTCCCTGGAGAGATGAAAACCATTAGCCCCATTTTGACCCAAATTGATAAGTGATACACAATATAGTGAGAAGGATTTACAAATCCAATGTCTGAGCCATATGGTTTCCAAAACAAGCTCCACGTTTCTTTAGCACAGTGGGTCACCGTCCTTTTCTTAAGCACATCTTTACTATATTTTCTTTTTTGCCGTCGGGTAGAAACTAATAGTATTTTTTAGATGTGGATTTTTAGGAGGGCAACTACAGTTCCAAAAATTCAGAAGTGAAGACTGTAATACATAAGAAATCGAAAACGTTTAAAAATGACGTTTTTATGTCGCCAAGTCATCCACGGGACAACAGCAGCAACGAATTTATAATATTTTGATAGCGTAATCATCCAGCAGGAAGTATTTGACGTTTCATAGATGTAGCTTATGTAATGGAGAAGCTAATCATGCGATACATTTGATATTTTTAGGTAAAATAAACGCAAAAATGTGGTAAACGTTTGAAAAATATGCCGTAACTTAAAGTAACGTAAACATCAAAATGACGATAAATCGAAAAACTAAAAAAAAACAGCTATCTGCTATTTTTCGTAGCTCTATAACATATTGAAACTTTTAGGAAATCAAACAACTTTAACTTTACGGCTCAATGACCCTATACGACGTCACAGGCCAATCCTGTCTTTTTCGTTCATAAGTCAGGTAGTTGACTATAGATTTTAAGATATGTTTTTTTGCAAAGTTTATAGTTGCAAATCTAATTTTGAGAAAGAAAATGGGCTAGAATTATAGTGATTGCGAACACGACTGTCAAATTTCATCCTTCTGAGTGAATTAGAAGTTCCCGTTAAAATCTGTTGAACAAGGCTAGCAATTATAATTATATAGAGGACATCTACGCTGATTAAGTGAATATCGGGAATTATCTCATGAGTGTGGACCGGAGCCCGCGTGAAAAATAAAACTTTCAGGTCCACACTCATGAGATAACTCCCGATATTCACTAAAACAGCCTAGATTTTCTTTTTATTATATGCTTTGTGACATTTTAAAGCGCAATATTCAGTCCAGGTCGACTGCAAACAGTTTCAAGACAATAACAAAGATCTGCTAATCGTCCCTTCAAGGCGACGTTCGATGCAACGTCATGCGCCGAGGCGTAACGTCATTTAGGAAGCTACATAAGAGAGTGGTGGCCGAGTGGATAAGTGCGCTGGTCTCTCATGCCAGAGGTCCCGGGATCGATTCCCGGTCGCTGAAAGTTCTCGAGGTGTCCGAACACTCTCTGTCAGCATCAATTGTGAGGTTGATGCTGTCACAGCGTATCGTCCTATTGGGTGGGGACGTAAAATGGCTGTCCTCTGTGCGGAGAGAGACACACTCCGTGCAGGCTAAAGATCCCTTCCTTCGTAGTATTCGAGAAGAGCTAGGCCACGAAGTTGCCGCTATGAAGGTCATCCCACACACCTACGCCATTGGGCCAAGGAGAGGCGTTAATATAAGTTGCATAACTTGTTCGCCAATCCTTGTAAAACAAATAAGATTAAATAAATAGGAAGCTACATAAAAAAGTCATTGTGTGGACCTGAAAATATCATTTTTCACTCGCGCAAGCGCCCGTGAAAATGAAACTTTCAGGTCAACACTCATGAAATATATGAGACAATTCCAGATACTGACCAAATGGAGAAAATTGTCTTTTTTATTATGTGGTACGGATCATCAGATGAGGTTATGTTGGCTGGAAATAGACTTTTTGTTATGTGTTCAACAGATGATATTAAAATACATCATACGCTAACAATGAAAGCAGGCTACAGTCACGAACATATAGCTTTATCAATGCATACAGTGCGGCCGCGGATTGGTCACCCTGACGGGTAGTCATTATTTCTACAATAATATTCCAAACACTAATTATAGGAATAATCATCAAAAAGTTAATTAATGAGGCAACGGGTACAACCCGGTGCTTCATTAATTAAATTTTCCTGATGATGATTTCTATTACCTGGTAAACACATGCGTGGACATCACTGCCCACATGTGGGTTACGATCAGCCCACGCCGACTGTATTCTGTTGTTACGTGAATGGCATAAATATCTTATCAAAACAACATAGCTTGCATATCGACAAAAAACGAGAGACTAAACTTTTCCAAATTCATGTCATGTCTGCCATGAACGAGGCTCACGTGACGTGCACAAACTTTCGCGAACAGTCTAGTTAAACATTCCATTCACGGTCTGCTCGAGAATGCTTTACGTCAATATTGTCTCGTTTGATCTGGCCGATCTGGTCTGGGGCCAATCCTATAAAATGTTTACAATTGTATTTATTTATTCCCCGTCTGTGATTTACGTAAATAGGTCGTTTACATTAGAAAAAGACGTGAAAATATACCGATCGGTGCATTGTCCCGTCCTTTAAATGTTAACGATTTTGTTCAGTTCTTTATATTCTCAAGCTAAAAATACTTTTCTGCCAAATACAATTGTAATAGTTTTACAGTATTGTCTTCTGGTCAACTCGACGAAATACGTCATTCGACACCAAATGACTGTTTTAATGAGATCTATATAATGCATTGAAATATAAATATCAATTACGTACAGTGCGTGGCAAAACAATACTTTACTACAATTTTCTTGTACAGCTCAGAGAATTACTGAGTACTTTGTTCCCCTACACGTTTTTAAAGCGGCCTAATGTACTGTCGTTAGGGCATTATTAACAATTTGTAGCGAGAAGAACTCCTTGATGTGTGTATTTTATTTTTATAGTTCATTGTACTATTAAAATGAATCAGTTCATTTTGTCCAGACTCATTCGACCTGTAGGAAAGAACGCCAAATTGACCTTTATGTATAGGGTTGAGGTATTCGTAATCATTACTCCTATTCATTCGTTTTCGATTTTTTTAGTATTCATATGCATTCTGTTGTTATGTAATTTCATGAATACCGGAATCCGAGTTCATAATCAATACATTGCTGGCGTATCCACAAATACATTTTGAGTACCTTTCTAATAGGTACTATATTTTTAGCTGCATGGCTTAATATAGTATACACGATTTTGTGTTCATCATGCGTGAATAGTCAAAGAAGGAGAGTTAACTTTTACCCTTTCAAGAGGCAACTTTTCCGGTCTGGGAACATGATACGTCATGTTTTTATTAAGTGGGGGCAGCTTTGGCAAAGTATGGAGAATGCAATCAATATTTGTAACGTGGAGGCCCAAGGCTGCACGTTGAAATTTAAATGGTCTAGCCCAAAATAATAAATGTGGACTCTTCCAGTTGCATCACACGCTAAAAACTAAAGTGTTAAAAACTATACTTGAAGTGCTGTATTTAACACTTACTAAGTACTGAACTAGCACTTTGTTCAAGTGTAGATATCCCAGAACTTGACATGTGTTACAATAATACCACTTGGCAAGTGTAATGTCGCGACACTTAAAAGGAAACAACGCAGATGACGCGGATCAGGCTCGAACTCTCGAGCCTGATCCGCGACATCTGCGTTGTTTTCTTTTAATTATGTACATACCAAGCGCAAATCAAATTATGGACGATTCTGGAAGAACCACCAATGCTAGACACATGGGAGGTGCCATCCATTCAAGTTTCAGATGTCTGACGATTGTAATGTATGAGTGCTTAAAGAATTGAACTTTGAGTGTTAAAATCAAATCCTAAGAGTTAAAATGGGTTTAACACCTTGAAAGTGTCAGTTTTAACACTTTAGTTTTTACTGTGCCGTTGAAATAACATGAAGGATATATCCATGGTTAAAGGTAAGTTGAATTATTTATGTATTTACAGATTATTTAACCCCTTACCCAACGAATCGGCCGCATCCGCCCCTTGTAATATGCAAATTCAGCAGTTGAAAAAATATTATTTTTCCAAAAAAAATTAACAAAACCATATCATGTGACCCCTCGTTGGAACGAGCTCGACGAGCTCGTTCCAACGAAGGGTCACATGATATGGTCTTGTTAAAAAAATTGAAAAATTTCAAAAAATGATATTATTTAAAATAATAAATTTTGATATCGTATGCGTTGGGTAAAGGGTTAAAAGATAAGCTGCTTTGAGATGGTAAAGTCTTATGTCAGTACCAATGACTTTCTAATTCCCATTACTTTATACATGACCAGGACTTTAATTTATTCGATGAATTTAGACAATTGACTTATAATCATTGAGAATTCCAATGTAATATGCGACAAAGGTAAAATGTGGTCATGACTAGTTTTTAATATCATGTATATGTACAAAATGGTCAATTATATCAAATAAAGACTAATGTCATAAATCCAAACTCAATTAAAGAGACACTTTGTTTAAAAAAATTAACATTCTAGGTTTTATACATCATTGTAACTAACTCTAGTGGGTGATTGAATTGGATTATACACATTAGATTTGAGTTTTTTGCAAGTAACTGTTAAAATGGCTAACAATATAAATTCGCAAGCTAATGTATAGTATATTTATCTTAGATTAAAATTGCAGTGTTAGAAATGCTACTGACGGAATTGGAAAATGAAAGGAAAAGATAAAATGGAAGTATTCAGAAAAAACTTTAAAAGTGTACTTTGAAAAATATTACTTCTTATTATGCGTATGATACGAATATTTTTCAATTAAGAGAAGTTTTTGTGTGAGCACAAGGTTAGTAGATTTAAAAGGCTTGTTACTTATCAGAATTAAAAGAAAAGACTTTAAAATCTAAATAATTTTGGGAATAAAACAAATTAATAATTAAAAAGGTACTTTAACACTGAAGAGGATTTAAATGAAAATTTTCAAACATCTGAAATAAGATAACACCATTTAATCACAGAATCACAGTTAATCGTATTCAGTGATTTTGGGAAATTGTTGAGCAAATATAGTATATGAAATCCTACTCATTTTTCTTGATTTGATAAAACCAATGCCTGCTGAATAATATAGTGTTGTTACTCTCAAAATAAACTAAATTATTAATCAGTTTCTACGAACAAAATACTTGGAATACACAGCAGTTCTTTCAACGTTTCTTACTTTATTAAATTTTTAGAATTATTAATGCCAATATTTTAACCCTTTACCCAACGTAACGGCCAAAACCGGCCAGCGCTATTCTCAAAAATCGCCAATTAATTTTCAAAATATTTTCATTTTTTGTCTCAAAAACATAGGTTATGACCCCTCGTTGGAACGAGCTCGTCGAGCTCGTTCCAACGAGGGGTCATAACCTATGTTTTTGAGACAAAAAATGAAAAAATTTAGTTATTCAAGAATTTTTTTTGCAAGTGTCGTCTGCTTTTCACGTTAGGTAAAGGGATAACGCTTCGATTTCATCCTTCAATTATTGCAACTTATCTCACAGCAGATTACGACGCATTCGTTTTGATGGCTGCTATTTTTATCTAGGGTATCAGTGCGTACTGTTTGTAATGTGGTTCATCTGAATACATGGATGTTTGTTTTCAAATCCTTGTAATTTTTTTTTTTTTTTTTTTTTGTTTAAACAAAATTTATTGAAGGGATATGCTATATGTTACAGAACTGAATACCAGAATATTGTAATTTGATTCTAATTTAAAAAAAAAATATTCAATCATGAATTCATTTGAAAGCATTTGTATTCATTTCCATATGCACTTGAAAATTTATGTATTTGTAATTCGTGGTCATAAAATTTCAAAGTCTTCGTATTCGAATACATTTAGAAAATATTCATCAAATACTGTAAGAATAAAAACAATATTGACACTTTGTTGGCAATAGTTGCAAGTTGTGTAATTGTGTGCAAACAATTATCAGCCAATATCATGGTTCGCCGTACGGTATTTGTACAAGCTCCCAAGCGCACATTTATATTCTTAAACAAATCTAACGATGGTATGGCTAGGAATCAGTTCAGTCCTTAGAAAACCCATCGCCTATTTTCAGATTCCCGGGATGAAATTTTCAGTCGGCCAGAAAAGCGCACCACCGGTGCGCTTTTCCGACCGACTAAAATATTTCATCCGACTGCATTTAAAAAAAAAATAACATAACTATTAAGTTTCCTTCAATCAGAACAAGAAATGTTTTTAAATCTAGACATGGTTTGACAAAATCGTAAATGCCATTACCAATACCAGTAGATATGTTTGTTTAATAAATAATTAATAATGGGCCAATAACTTTTCTAGAATAGTTATTGCTGTGATTATTGCTAATTGGAGTACAAAAGAATATCTGTATATCTTTTTGTCTAAAGAGACACCGCATGAAATCAACAGTTGTCTTATGTTTAAATAGCGCGAATAATGGATGAACAAACAGACCCCCAAGAGCGTCGAATATTTTACAGAATACGACTGTTGGCCCAAGAGCTGTATCAACGTCGTCATAAATAATAATATACCCCGACACTGTGTTTTTATAATGTTCTCATTGAGAAGTTTCCATTAATCAGTATCGAAGTCGGATCGTGTCTATTAAAATGAAAAAAAATAAACTGCTCTTTACTCTTTCTAATAATAATAATAATAATAATAATAATTAATAATAATACTTTATTTTACGACATGAGCATTGTATACAAAATAGACATTTCTGAGTACAAAGTTTTAATAACAGAATTCTTTCTGCACATATCGTAGGGAGACGACATAGCCAGACTGGCTGTCTACCTGTCACCCCCCCCTCCTCCCCCACAAAAAAACAAAACAAAACATATGTTCCTGCTTCAACACTGCAAATGGACTAATGCTGCCCAGCGTCTGAGAACACTCCGGGTGATGTCGCTCACCCATGGACTTGGTGGTTCATCACGGTGGATGTATTTGAAGACGAGATAACCAGGTATTATTCAATAGTATCTATCAGTGTAAATCTTGCTCCTACTGGTATTGCATACAGCACTGTCTTTGTAGAATGGTTAAAATCTACGCGTGGGTCGTGTTGCCCACGGGCGATTTTCTCAATTAATAATGAGTAGTTTTCAGCAAATATTCAATCACAGAAGCACCGGGTCGTACCCGGTGTTTCATTCATTGAACATTTGAAGACGATTCCATCGTTTTCTGTCGGAGATTCACAGCTAACGCATGCGTGGATATATTGCCCATGCGTGGATTTTAACCTTTCCACGATGACCGTACTGCATGACGATTTCGAGTATAAAGAGAAAGACACCCACATCATCGGCCCAATACTATGGTAGGTGCAGTGTACCCGAGAGTGAGGTTGGAGTAGAATTTATAAATTGTGCTGCAAGTACACACGTCAGCCCACTGCACTCTCAGTTTTGCCTCCCACTGTGCTTCCTCTGTTATTTTGTTTTCCACGGAACATAGATTTCAGTTCATCCCTAAAGACAGAACCACTGAAACAATATATGAAGAAATTAATGGCGTTATTAGAATACACGAGATTCACAAGTAACGACCAAGCCAGTTTATGTTTAGCTTGATCGTGAAGATGTTCCATGTTCCAATGAGTTAAACCAATCAGATAGACCGACACTGGGCCAGTGGTCAGAATGAATACCGAATTCAAGATAATAACCGTCTTTGTCATAGACGATGTTCGATCATGCTTATCTTTCTGAGTGTTTTGACCTGCATTCGTAGTGTGTCCGACTCGATTTTTACTTTTTACAACCTTTGTTATAATGGCTATATTGCTTACTAAAAGAATGGTAAAAGGTATAACAGAAAAGACGCAGAAATCGATCCAGGGCCAGATTGTCAAATAAAAATTTAAGTATTTCGTTTCATTTGGAAGGCAGATAAACGTATTGACTTCCTCTCCCTCAATCCTTTGCATTCCGAAAAGCAAGTGACCGTTGATAGCAAACATCGCAGCTATTATAATGGCGGAGGTGATACCGAGTTTACGCTGATTGCAGGAATGTATTCGTTGAGGAAACCAAACGGACACTGCCCTGTATATCGTTAGTGCTACAAGTGTCCATGCAGATACATCGACTGCGAAATATGTTATGAACATCAGAAACTTGCAAACCCCGGTACTGAGCTCTACCTGCTTTATCTTCATAATCCATCGAGGGAACAACCCCGTGTATAGCGAAATAATATCAGTGGTGGCAAGTACTATTAAATACAAAGTAATATTAGAACGTCGCATATGTTTTCTTGTTAAGACAAGTATCGAAAGTACATTACCAATTCCTCCTACTAAGAGTAAAACAGGCGGAAGTAGTTTCCAAATCCACTCACTCAGTATGTACTCACTATATTGAGTAATGTCAGCTTCCAGTGTTGTATTGTTCAAAGATAGGCTCATAGTGCCTGGTTTGTACTGCTATAGTTTGAAAAATTAGTTGTTATTTGTATTTTTGTTTTGTTTTATAGATGTATCAGATGTAAACACGGCTAAATATAAATCACAAAAATAAGACGATCTCTCTATATTTCCATAAAGGGATTAGTTTCTATTTCCACTGCCGACAAACCGAAAAACGATAATTAGTGAGCGAGTATTGCCAAGAATACCACAGCTAAAAACACACGTTACACGTTTTCGATGGATGAACAGATATTTAGTTCTTCGACAACATTTTAAGTCTGTGGATGCTCTTCTATGGCTGCATTAAGTTATCCTGGTTGTCACCAATCTGTAAAGAAACAACATAAGATGTTCACTCGTTATTGTTAGAACGCCTCTTTTTTGAGTCATTACACACATGTTCTATGTAATTCACATCTACGGCAACACTAAATCGCGCGGAAAATGAAAATCTATTCCGCACATATGCGCGGAACGGAAATCGTAGACGGACTATTTTTAAATAGAATCGAAATATCACTGGAATGTTCTACAATTCGTACAACGCAATTACAATTTGAATCTCTAGCGATAGTGGAACATCGTCCCCTGCGTTTCAATGTGTTCTATATGTGCCAGTAGGCACATAGAACACATTGGAACGCATGGGATGAAACAATAACACCGGTACCCCTTGCACATTTTGTTGACGATAAAATGTGTTCTTTTTGTTGATAGTTGATATATGAATTGCTGAGTATCCTTCTAATACATTTGTCTGTTTTTTACAGACGTGAAGGCGTGTAATAAACACAGAACGACACACGCGTATAAATGGGTTAATCGATATGGCACTTGTGCCATCGTGGAGTAATAATACTCGAAGCCTGCGGCCTCTCGTTCTATCATTCTACGCTGACACTCATACCATATCAATTAACTCATTCACACGCGTGTGTAGTTCTGTGAATTTACCACATTGGTTATTTCACATAAGGTTTAACGTCGTCTTCATCACTAAACACAAGTTACATTATCCCTTCTGTCAACGAATCGGCGAAAGTTATCCAACGATATATATTTTATTGCTTTTCTCGGCGTGTTATCGTTTTAACCCTTTCCCCAACGAATCCCCCGAATCCACCAGCGTAATATGCAGATTCAGCAGCTGTAAAAATATAATTTTTCGGAAAATTTCAGCAAAGGCGGCGAGATCGCGCGTTAGTTGTTGCTTCGTTTTTTAGCTGACATTCCGCTAAGGTGAAATCGGCTCGCCACATTTTGATATGTGAATGGAATGGTCAAACTTTGAGTCAAAATATTTGGAAAACTGTCTTTCAATACACGCAGGATTATCAATTTAGTTCGTATGTATTATTTTGTCCTAACATGCTGTTCTTTTGAGCATTTTACAACTGAAGTAACCCCACTTAAACTGAACGATCGATCGCGGTTTATTTCCAGGCCTGATAGTTAATTTGTTTTTCCCAGGGAATATCCAGGACCTTTACCTTTGGGGGATACTCAGTCTTAACCCAGCAGGGGATGAAATAAAGAGGACGGAAAAATATTTTACTCCTGCCATCTGTAGCAAGAAATATTTTATCCCACCAACTTCATTTATTCTCGCTGCGTTTCTGCTTTCACATCATCTTTAGTAAAGTAGATGTGACATTAAATGTCGATCGCATAACCACCAATATTGACATGTTACTTATCGATCATTTTCGAAATTCTACTTGGTTACTGAAAAGATACATAAATAAAACAAACGTCGACTACAAATTCCTGGAGATGTCAGACCGACGACTGGGGTTCCGCAGATTCGTATGCCTGGGGAGGGGTGGGGGTGGGGGAGGGCTAGAAGCTAGATCATATATCATGTGCACTGAAATCTCATTGAAATGCAACTTTTTATAATTTAATTTGGTTCTGAAGTTTTTTGAAACTCAGTGGAGTTTAACATGATGGTATTGAAGACAGTACAATCGCCGTTGACTGGTCGAAATCCACGCGTAAGCAGTGGAGTCCGCGCATGCGTTTACCAAGTAATAAAAATAATCATCAGCGAAATCGTAATTAATGAAGCACCGGGCTGTACCAGGTGCTTTATTGATTAAATGTCTAATGATTATTCCTATAATTAGTGTTTGGAATCTAATATCACTGTGTCCGTGAGAATATTGCCCACCCGTGGAAAGTGTCCAGTCCACAACGGCTGTACTGTATGTACTTAAGATCGCGAAAAGGTTTTCTCCGGTCACAATTCAATAATTCAATAATGCACGACCGACGCCGATGTTTGACACTTCAACGAGACTTCAATCAGAAAATGTCTAGATCATATATCATATACATGTAGGTGTGGGGGAGGGGGGGGGGGCGTCAGGCTCCATAGGCTAGTCAGAAGCAACCGTGGGATGTCCATTATTGCTACAATGTTCTGAGCATAGAAAATGTGGCTGAGTTAGGTGTATTCTGCTAGGACTAGTTCTCGTATTTATTCCAGCCCACGACTCATTTCAAAGACTAGAGTCACATAAGTAGTGTTTGTCGTATAATTAAGTTTGTTTAGATAAACAAACATTTACAAGTTGTAGCGTTTGTTTCAATAGGACATACATCTGCAAGTATGTCGGCATTTTGGATAGGTCAGGGCTTGGCTAGTGGCCAGAGTTGCAATTTCTGGATATTGCTGACCATATTTTCTGCCCAAACTAGACCCAGTTTGATTACTGAATAATGTTAAGAGAAAAGCTGAACGTATCAATACTCTGTTGAATAGTTCTGTGATGCACTACATGCACAAGTTGAGTATGCATACTATGCCTCTCCAGTATGGCAGTGAGAGGGTTAAGACTTTTGCAGGTTCTCTTTTTGTCGAGTAAGGTATTGTGTCGTTCAGGGATAAAAGCTCTTACTAGGACCTTGCAACGCCTTGACTGGGCCGACATTGGTGTTGTTACACTCATTGTGGAAGCCATGAGTTCACAATTGTATGAAACGGAACTCATGGTAAAAGCGACTCATTATTGGCTCGATGCGTGTAGGTATTTCGTCGCCTGAGTGCTAGAATGTTCTATGTCCCCTATGGGACATAGAACATTCTAACATTCAGGCGACGATTTGTAGAGTACGATATTTTTCCCTCAGGGACAAAAAGCCCTTAGTAAGACATTTTAACGCCCTGACTGGGATGAACATTAGTATTGTTATACCCATTGTGAAAGCCAAGAGTCCACAATTGTATGCAAGTCAGATCTCATGAAAACAAAATCGACTCGTAACTGGCAACATTTTTGTATAGTTTATCAAATCATGGTTCGATATGTTAGCTATGCACTGCTCGTAGCTTCAATCCATAATCTGGGTAAGTCGTTGTTGACATTAAAATGTATTCATCTGGAGACAGTTAGGTAATCCTGACTAATGTTGGTGGTACGATAAATAAGTTCGAATTTATCGGCAATCTTTATACAATTGCAGTCAGTTTACTGTAATGTAGGCGTGAAGTGCGCCCGTGACTGACAATGAATAAGAGAAGCACACGTTACTCAGCTGACACGATGCATATCGACGACCTTGATACAACTGGTGGTCTGTTAACCGTTATGTATGCATTAAGTGCGTCTGTTATTTACAATAAATAAGATACGCCCATGTTACTCGACTAACACGATGCATGGTTTGTTGATTTCGAGTGACTACTGCTGGGCGCGTGTGTGTTTCTCTAAGTGGCTTCAACCTGTATATTATAACGGCATGTGTTACGCCCACTTTTGTAGTAACTGTCCACTTTTGTTGTAGCCCACCACTTTTGTAGTAGAAAACGCCCACTTTTGTGGTAGCTCACCACTTTTGTAGTAACGTCGCCCACTTTTGTAGTAAAATGAGGTCTCCACTTTTGTAGTAACCATTGCCCACGTTTGTCATAAAAAAACAGTCACCACTTTTGTAGGAACTTTTTTACCACTTTTGTAGTAACATTTTCAAAAAACTGTTAGACTTTGAAAATTTTGAACAAACCATTTCATTTCAGATGTCCACACGAAATGATCAGATTTTCATCTTCGTCTTTTTATTTTAGGTTGAGCTCTCTTTGTTGAGATTACCATGACAGGAATATATTCGGTCTGTCCGTTCGTCTTTCAGCCAGTGCCATGGGCATATGTGGGTGGGGTGTCAGGTCGTTTTAAAAAGTTTTTGTGGAGTTTCTATTTGTGATTACAAATTGTGTATTTTATATTCAAGTATGTCGTTGTGTGATAAGGCATGCCGCTCATTGGGTATGTCCGTACATTTAACCAATGCTAACCTTACTTCAGTGGGATTAGTAACTTAAACAGTTTAACAGTGACTCGTCTCTGTCCGATAGTTCTCCCCGGCTTCCTCCCCGTGACACTCTCCAGCACTCTATGACTCTGGCTGTTTAAGTGTTTAACCAAGATTAATCAACCTTGGTATTTACCAAGCGTTACAAAAGGTTTTGACAATACTATGTTTTGGCAGCTTCATTTCAGATTCACTCTTTTTCATTCAGATGAGAAGGGTGTGAATTGGCAGGGACTCAGATCAAAGATTTTCAGATTGACGAAACGGAACTCTCTGCCCAAAGTTTCATAGGTTAATTCTTTGTAATTTTGATAACATAACATTTCTAACAGACCGGATTCCCTGTGCTATTCTTTGATGTTGAGGTGCTGGTCCTTTGGGGAAAATCAAAGTTGTCGACTTCTATCATGTGGAAATGGTAACGATACGCGAAGTTGTCGATTTCTATCATTAAAAAAGAGGCACCTGTAGCAAAACCATAATAATGACATTTTTGCAATTTTGCTTTTTAGTGGGCTCTTTTTTTTATAATTGACACTGCATCTTTGTGCTATTTTTCTTGTAAAGAGAAGATTATTTTTCCCTTGTGAAGAGAAGCTCTTATTGCGATATTTTATCTGAAGACGAATATTCAATACAGGTGAGTATTACGTACATAATTATGTACGCACGCTTTCAAATTAAACGTCGTTGGCACATGTAGGAAAATTCTGTCTCTGAGAGACTTACATAGCGATGAGCAGGGGTGGTGGTGGTGGTGGTGGTGGGGGGGGGGGGGGGTGGGGGGTGGGGGGGGGGGGGGGTTACGTCCCCAAAGTCAAAGATGAGAGCGGTTGACACAAATTCTTAGAGAACACTTCGGCTATTATAAGGGGTTGCAGGAGATCCAACACTGACATCTGATTTAGGAAACAGTTTCCGTGGACCAAAACATAGGTGAATGATCAAATATATGGAATGTTTGAATACTTTTCATCTCTGTGGTGTGGTGCGATGAGTTAATTCATGAGAATTTTCCGTGATTTGTACGTTTGCTGGAAAGTTTGAGATTCCTTGGAGGTAATTTGGTTGTTTGTTACAACTACTAACCAATCAATCAATTGTTATGTTCATAATATGAATATTACAATTGGTTGATTATTTTGTAGGTCTTCCTGGACCAAATAGGCCATTTGTCCCCAGACATCAAATATGGAGGGAATAATAATTAATGAATGAAGTAATAATAATCCGAGATAAGGTGAAAATGGTACATTTTTGATTGACGAAGAAATGACTGTCGGAAAAGTGACGGTGGGCACTTCCATTTGAGTGTTTCCTTGTTTCTGGCTTCCAGAGGCTCCCGGTACTTGGTTCCAGATTAATTTAGATATAAGCAAAGCCTTGGACTCCCCTTCCCCACATTTTCCATTACTTACATGTATACGCGGCCCAGTGTTACTTTTTTCCGAGCAAATCTAAGGGGCTGAAAATAGGGTTTTTTTTGTTTGTCTCGCGTCTTGGGCCCTACACTCGAAGCCCAATACTCGCAGCACTTAAAGCACCAGTTACAGAATATAAGTTAGAACCATTATCATTGTCTATGTGGCACGAATACCTGGCAGAACAACAGATTAGGTGCTTCAATACCTGGCTAACGTGGATCCCCATCATTTCAATTCTAAAATAAATCTTTTTTCGTACGAAAAATGGTTCAATGCACACAAAAATGTGTTTTTATTAATTATGAGACAAAAGTAGACATACAAACTTCATTTTGAAAGAGCAATTCAATTTCTTGTTATCTGCTTGTTTTGCATTGTTCTGTCGGCTCTCATTGTAACGTGCTCGCCAAGCTCATTCCAGTTAGAGTCATACAGTATGTTTTGAAAGCACAAAATGAAACCTTTATTAATTTGGCAGAAATGTGTTTTTTTTTTTATTATTTTCCATCCCGGAACACTAAAAGGCTCAACGAGCGTTTACCAGTGGGGGATGGGAACTCAAATTCTGGGAGCGAAAAGTGAAAGTTTCAATTGTATTATTTAGCAAATGGAAAAGGCAAACAGTTCTTTCATAAACTTGTAACCTTTAATGTTCCCGCGCACATGATCATGTTTTTTTCTTCAGAAGATATTGCAAAATAAGAAACAGAACACCGGCGTCTTCAGTATTCTTTGTTTTAACCAAACTGAATAAAATGGAAGCGTATTAGTGCCACATCTAAAAAAAAAAATGAATGATACTATATGTCCTAATTTAGAGGTACCGAGATAATAACTCGTGATTGAGAGATACTAAGTCATAATTAGGAAATAATAACTCGTGTTTAGGAAATAATTAGTCCTAATTAGGAGATAATATGTCCTAATTGGGAGATAATTACTAAAAAAAAATGAATGATACTATATGTCCTAATTTAGAGGTACCGAAATAATAACTCGTGATTGAGAGATACTAAGCCATAATTAGGAAATAATAACTCCTGTTTAGGAAATAATTAGTCCTAATTAGGAGATAATATGTCCTAATTGGGAGATAAGTCCTAATTAGGAGATATGTCCTAATTAGGAGATGATACCTCCTAATTAAGAGATAATAACTCCTAATTAGGACTTATTACCTACTAATTAGGAGATGCTCTGTCTAATTAGATCTTAGTATCTCCTAATTAGCAGATAATGACTACTAATTATGAGATAATAGTCCTAATTAGGATATACTAACTCCTAATTAAGACACAGTAAATCCTAATTAGGAGATAATTTGGTATATAATTCCCGAATCTTCCCTTCAAACACAATTTGTTGGTGTCGTTTCGGCGTGGTCCTTAATTTGTTACAGAAACATCAGCCGCCAGGCACTCGTTGTAAAATTTGCTGTTTACATTTTATACTTCTAAGATAAATGATCACCCCCACCCGACCTCAATCCATCCCCGTGAAAAGTAGTAAAAATAAAATTATATTAGAAACACCCTGTTTCCATTCATTTTTTTCGAAGTATAAATTTTGGCGGGGTGACTTATGACTCCAGACTGACTCCTCCTTACCTCAGTCTGACATTCTCAGAGTCGAGTTCTGACCTCGGGCAGACTTCTAACTCCAGGACCGACTTCTCTGGGGCCGATTTCTCAGAACCAACTTTTCCGATGCGACTTCTCTGGGGCCGATTTCTCAGAACCAACTTTTTCAGACCGACGTCTTCTGGAATGGGTGAAGGGGTGGGGTAGATCTTCTGTATTCACTCGGCCATCCTTTCATGACAGACGCGAGTAGTAACACGGGTATCAATAGAACACGTTTGTCCCACAAGACATGTTCACAAAAACGTTCTAGAATGTGAAGGGAATTTGGAAACGTTCTGACGGCGCCGACGTTATGACGTCATAAGAGGGTCCCAATTTTAGACTCTAGTATGAATACATGCGGGAGGCCTATAGCGCGCCAGTATTGGTAATCGCTTCTATATACATAGAACTTCTCTAGGGATCTTGGTATTGATGTGTGAATTAAATTCATAGAAATGGTCGAGGAGTACCTTTTAATATCTGGCACTGACGACTGTGGTAATGGCTTGGGCTATCTGGGAGACTCTGTATAGAAATCTACAGAAATAGATGTAGGTGCATAAGTCTGGAAAAATATAAGTGGTCCGGGAGGCTATTTTGTTGTGTTGGGTGTGAGTATACATAGGTGGCCTACGGCGACTGGGCAGTTCTATATAAAGAACATCAACGACAAAAGCCTAAGGCCTACACCCTCGCTGCCAACCCCTTGTATTGCTTTGGGCAAGTTTGTCCCCTCTCCCCTGGAGTTGAGAAATGTGGCCGGAGTAGCCCATCTCCTTCACTTTTTGGTCGTAGGATGGTGCCAATAGTTCAAATATCTCGAGAAATTCTATCTACTGTGGCAGACACAGGTGTACACAGAAGGTCTTCGGCGCATCAGGATTGGTACAGACAACTCTATACATAGGGCATTAAAAGCAAAGACCCCACCCCACTGGCCGCTCCCCCGGAAAAAAGCAATTACTCGTATACCTATGATCCTATTTTACCTACTTTGCCTTCGTTGCCCGTCGTATGGGTTCACTACAGTACCCTATTTCCCTTTGTAGCCCAAAGGTTTGTATTATAGTATGAGGTACTGTTTTTAGGTCCCGTTTCCTTAACTTTGACACCCAAAATGCGTCTGTGAAAGCTATGAAAATGGGCGCGATGCTTTCATTTTCATACCCCCCATTTGAGACGTATGGAAAATAGAACATTGCGCTAATTTTCATCGGTCTCATGGACTCAATTGCGGACACCAAAAAGCCTGACGCTTTTTAATCCCTCGCTAAAAGGAGGTGCTAAAATTGGGACATAGATACAAATAGTTGAAATGGGGCGCGGGGACACCAAAATAGCGAAATGAGTCAAAGAGTAGTATGAAAAAGAGAGCATCGTGCGCACATCCTAATAGCTTCCACAGACTCATTTTGGGCCGCCAGGCGCATGCCTGATGTTTAGCAATGGGGCGCTAACACAGGGCGTTGGAATTGGGGTTACTGCACACTAAAAACTAAAGTGTTAAAACTGACACTTTCAAGGTGTTAAACCCATTCTAACTCTTAGGGTTTGAATGGATGGCACTTCCCATGTGTCTAGCATTGGTGGTTCTTCCAGAATCGTCCATAATTTGATTTGCGCTTGGTGGGTACATAATTAAAAGGACACAACGCAGATGACGCGGATCAGGCTCGAGATTTCGAGCCTGATACGCGTCATCTGCGTTGTTTCCTTTTAAGTGTCGCAACATTACACTTGTCAAGTGGTATTATTGTAACACCTGTCAGGTTCTGGGATATCTACACTTGGACAAAGTGCTAGTTCAGCACTCAGTAAGTGTTAAATAGAGCACTTCAAGTGTAGTTTTTAACACTTTAGTTTTTAGCGTGTGAGAACAGTGACAGGATAAATACCCAAAATTAGAAATTTTGCAGCAATTCAAATGCTGGAAAAAAGATAAACCGTCTTTTTTGACTCATTTGAGAGGAAGGGCAGTGATATTATTTGCATTGGCACGTTATCACTTGGGTACAGTACCGCCAAATTAAACATTATTATACAGGAAACTTGGAAATAGTGGCTCTTCATCACAAAGAGCCGGAGGGAGGGGGGTGAAAGGGGATTATTTGTATTTGTTTCTCTTACGGGTTTATTATACTACCATTGAATTAAGCAGTACTATATACGGTACTCCTGTATTTGACAAACAATTATATCTTGGTTAGCAACCATGTTCAGCCTAAAAGTTATCAAATGAGAGAAAGGGGAGGAAGGTTCTTCTTTGACAAAGTACGGAAACATAACCAATTTTGAGCTCCTTGGGGTAATTGATTGTGGTCGAAGTTAATGGGACGGGGCCTGAAAACATTCGCCTGTACTAGTACAGACCTTTAGGCAACAATGTGAAATGCGGTTACCAGGGAAACCAATATTGCGGACATCAGTTCATCAAAGTAAGGAAAATAAGGCGAGGTCGGGCTTTTTATAGCACTACTACACTACCGGAACGTACTCTTATGTACTTGAATTGTGTCTAGTACATACCCCCTGTACTAAACTGGGGTGTAGGTAGCAAAGCGACTTCGTGATGTCAATAGGGAATTCAAACCATTACTACGGTCAGCCCTAAAAAGCTGTATCTTAAAACCCCCATCCTAATAAAAGCTGTCGGCCTGAAGAAGTTGGTCCGGGGAACCGGAGAAATCGATTTCAAAGAAGTCGCCCGCAAAAGTCGGCCTTGCGAGGTGAGGAGAAGTTGATACTGGCGTGAGATGTGTGTCCCGAGGTCAGGAGAAGTCGGCTCTGGTGTTTGAAGTCAGCCCGGAGTCATGAGAATTCGCCTAGCCAATGTTTGTATAGCGAAAGATAGAATGGAAACAGAGCTCTTCCAATATGATTTTATTTTAGTTATTTTTAGGGGGGGGGGGGGGGATAATTTATTTCAGAGGTACAAATGTATGCGGCAAGTTTCATATAGAATGCCTGGCGGCTGGTGTTAAGGTAACAAGCAGAGGACAGTGCCGACAGGACACCAACAAACTGTGTTTGAGGAGAAGATTAGGGACTAACATATCCCATTATTTCCTAATTAGGAGATACTATGTCCTAATTAGGAGTTATTGTCTCCTAAATAGGGCTATTATCCCCTAATAATAACTTATTTTCTCCTAGTTGGGGCTTATTATCTCCTAAATAGGAGATACTAGGTCCTAATTAGAAGTATTGTCCCCTAATTAGGACATAATTACTCCTCAGTAGAAGTCATTATCTCCCAATTTAGAGATCTTTTGTCCTAACTAGGAGTTATTATTTCTTAACTAGGACTTAGTAACTCCTAATCATGAGTTATTATCTCCCAATTTGGAATTAGTATCAGACATTTTTTTTTTTTTATATGTGGCACATGTTTGCTTCCATACAATCCATCTGAACTCAATCCAACAAAGTCGGGCACTCCATGTAGCATATCTATCTATATTTTTTTATATATATATATACTAGCTGGGGCCCGCCTTCGTCCGAGAACGAATTAAATGGGCAGGTGTGTTGAACATGCGCAACTTGAGTGCCCCAGAAGACTACCTGATGAAAATTATACGTAATGCAACGTTTCGTCCAAACTGCCGAGTAGTTTCCTTGATCGTCACTGCGCATGCACGAAGACGGGAGCACACCTCACACCCGACGATGGCAAATCACTACCCGATTGACCCTACATACAAATCCTAAATTTCGTCCGGATCGGCCCAGTAGTTTCCGAGAACGTCACTGCGCATGCGCGAAGACGTGCCCCCCCCCCCCCCCCCGACCCGATTTCGAATAGCCCCAAAAACCTTTCCGGACTCGAACCACACACCCGTGCCAAATTTCGTCTCGATCGGCCCCGCCGTTTTCAAGTCTATAGAGAACAAACAAACAGACAAACAAACAAACAAACAAACAAACAAACAAACAAACAGACAGACAAGATTACTCAAATATATATATATATAGATTAGCTGGGTGCCCGACTTCGTTCCAGCTTTTGTGCCCGTGCATGCACAAAGATTGGTTTCCACCCCATAGCCGACGTTGACGAAAGACCGTAAATATAAACCCAAGTTTTGTCCCGATCGGCCCAGTAGTTTCCAAGATAGTCTCAGCGCATGCGCGAAGACGGGCCCCACCCCACACCTGAGTAGCCTAAAACCTCCACGGCCCCAAACCACACACCCATGACAAATTTCGTCCCGATCGGCCCAGCCGTTTTTGAGTCTATAGAGAACAAACAAACAAACAAACAGGCAAACAAACAGACAAGATTACTCAAATATATATATAGACTAGCTGGGTGCCCGAATTCGTCCGGGATTTTGTCACTGCGCATGCGCAAATATCGGCTACCAAATCATTACCCAATTGACCGTACATACAAATCCCAGGTTCCGTCCCGATCGGCCCAGTAGTTTTTTAGATCGTTACTGCGCATGCGCGAAGATGGACACCCACCCCATACCCGCTGATGACAAATGACTACACGATGGACCCTACATACAAATCTCGGCTTTCGTCCCGATCGGCCCAGTAATTACCGAGATCGTTACTGCTCATGCGCGAAGACGGCCCCCACCTCACGTCTGAGTAGCCTAAAACCTTCCCTGGTCCAAACCACAGAACCGTGCCGAATTTCGTCCCGATCGGTCCAGTCGTTTTTGAGTCTATAAAGAACAAACGATCAAACAAACAAACAAACAAGATTACTCAAATATATATATAGACTAGTTGGGGTGCCCGACTTCGTCCGGGCTACAGAGATAGGCGCTGCGCATGCGCAAAGATTGGCTACCACACCATAGCCGACGGTGGCAAAACACTACCCGGTGGAACGTACATTCAAATCCCAGGTTTCGTACCGATCGGACCTGTAGATTCCGAAATCGTCACTGCGCATGCGCGAAGACGGCCCACACATAAACACCGGACTGTGGCAAATCACTACCCGATATTCCCTACATACAAAGCCCAAGTTTCGTCCCGATAGGCCCAGTAGTTTCCAAGATCGTTACTGCGCATGCGCGAAGACGGTTCTCCCCCCCCCCCCACCCCGGTCCGATGGAGGAAAATCTTCCCAGGACAGAACTACATACGCATGCCAATTTTCGTCCCGATTGGCCCAGCCGTTTTCGAGTCTATAGCGAACACAGACAGACAGACAGACAGACAGACAGACAGACAGACAGACAGACAGACAGACAGACAGACAGACAGACAGACAGACAGACAGACAGACAGACAGACAGACAGACAGACAGACAGGCAAGCTCAAATATATAGTACACTACCTGGGTGCCCGACTTTGTCCGGGCTTTTGTCACCGCGCATCTGCGCATGCGCAAAGATTGGCTCCCACCCCATAGCCGAAAGACCAAACATACAAATGCCAGTTTTCATCCCGATCGGTCCAGTAGTTTCCGAAGTCGTCACTGCGCATGCGCGAAGCCGGGCACCACCCCATACCCGACAATGGCAAATGATTACACGATGGACCCTACATACAAATCCAAGGTTTCGTCCCGATCGGCCCAGTAGTTTCCGATCGTCACTGCGCATGAGCAAAGACGGGCCCCCACCCCACGTCCGAGTAGCGTAGAACCTTCCCAGACCCGAACCACACACCCATGCCAAATTTCTTCCCAGATCAACCCGGACGTTTTCGAGTCTATACCTACAGACAGACAAATAGACAAGCAAGATTACTCAAATATATAGAAAAACTAGATGGGGGCCCGAAATTGTCACTGCGCATGCGCAAAGATTGACTAACACCCCATAGCCGACGGTGGCAAATCACTACCTGGTGGAACGTACATACAAATCTCAGGTTTTGTCCCGATCGCAAAAGTAGTTCCGAGATTGTCACTGCATATGCGCGAAGGCGGGCCCCACCCTGCGTCTGATGGGTGGAAAAGACTCACGGGACCGGAATACATATGCCTGCCAAGTTTCGTCCCAATCAACCCATTCGATTTCGAGTCTATAGCGAATAAACAGGTAGACAGACAGATATGTGAAGACGGGCCCCCACCCCAGGTCCAATGGGTGGAAACCTTCCCAGGACCAAACTGCCGCTGTGTGTGTGTGTTCGTTATGGACGCGAAAACGGCTGGGCCTATCGGGACGAAACTTAGCGTATGTAGTTCGGTCCTGGAAAAGTTTTCCATCCATCGGACCTGGGGTGGGGGTCCGTCTTCGCGCATGCGCAGTAACGATCTCGGAAACTACTGGGGCGATCAGGCCGAAACTTGGGATTTGTATGTAGGGCCATCAGGTAGTGATTTCAGAAAAAAACAACTTTATTTTATAATAGAGAAACCCGTCTGAATTTAAAGACACTTCAACAGCAGAATCGTTCAGTGTCGATAAAAGCTCTACAAGCGGGGGGAAACCGGAGTCCCCCAAGCCTCTCTTCCCATCCCCACCCTCACAGACAACGTCGTGGTGAGCACGGACGAGCAGCTATCAGCTCTCCAACATCAAGACGTACACAATCGACGTGCAGTGCGCCTTAATGCACGGTGTCATTGTGACCCACATGAGCAAGCGAGTTCAGACAGCCAGCGATGCGTACTAACAATGTGTATTCCTTTGTCGACATTTGTGTAAGGAACGGGAAAATGATAAATTCGAAGATTTTAATAATATTTAGATGAGCTTAAAGAGTAGCTAAAACCGTATTCTAAAATAGCAAGCCTCAAGACCCCCCCCCCCCCCCCCCCCTATTTACAGAAGCCATAACAAGACGCATAAAACAGATTTGCCCCTAAAATATCCACACAAGCAACATTTATAGTATAAGGCAATATTCAAGATTTATGCATACTTGCAGACTGATTGGGAGGAATATACCGATTGAAAATGCGTTTTATAGAATGGATATGTGCGGTCAGCTGCCACCGGACTGGAGGCGTCAAACGCTGACCACTTACCCAACATAAAGACGAAAACGGCCCGAACGTTGACCACATTAAGCCTAAAATAGCCTTAAATATCTCCAAAATTTCTCGCAGAAATTTGCATTTTATCAGAATCGGCTTTTTGGGTTCTAATGATATCCAAATGTATATACAATGTGTAGTTTCATTGAAAATAGGTGGAACTCATATTGGAAAAAATACGAAATTTAATAATCCCAATAAGTGCCGTGTTAGGTAAAGGGATAAAGTGCCAATTTTTTTTTGCATGGATTTCCCAAAGCAATTGGTCAATATAAGCGTGGATCGAATTATACAAAGTTCCATCAGTGAGAAAGGGCAAATTCTATGATTTAACTCTGATCATATCGCGCGAATAATTTTAGCCTTTGAAAACTGGGAAATATTTTACTACAAAAGTGGTAAAAACGTTACTACAAAAGTGGTGACTTTGTTTTTTTATGACAAAAGTGGGCGACGGTTACTACAAAAGTGGAGACCTCATTTTACTACAAAAGTGGGCGACGTTACTACAAAAGTGGTGAGCTACCACAAAAGTGGGCGTTTTCTACTACAAAAGTGGTGAGCTACCACAAAAGTGGTAATTACTACAAAAGTGGGCGTCACAGCATGCAATTTGTTTTGTTTGTGATATAGTATCAGTATCTGACATGCGTAATAGTCGATTGCACTGGTGGAAGACGAAAGGAGAATGGCTTAGCTACCCGTTTCCTCTACTCACCCTAGTCCTCGCTCTTAGTCTCATCTGTGTATGCATGCTAAATTGTTGAAGCATGTATTCTTTGAATAAGATGAGTCCAGCGCTGTTATTGTTTCCAATAAATGGATGCTGCCCTATTGTTAGGTCGGTACAATGTTTTTCATATAAAATCGTATCAGTTTCCATCATGAAATATGACCGTTCTGAAAGGCCTATCAGAATGTGCTAGTTGCATTGCTGGAGGTATGCGCATTTTAATCAATATTCTCATACCATTGTCGAAGTAAGTAACTGTCACCAATCAAGGGAATATTATCACCGGACCTAAAGCCACTGAACTATATTTTGTCCTTTCTGAATTTGTGGAGCTTCGAGCTCGTGAAAAAGGAGCTGATTTCAGTGTGGCACATTAAAATTTGTATTTGCTTCGGCAGAAGAATTGTTTGGCCTGAAGCGTATTCGTAGTTGCCCGGAATTTAATCCGCAATGTATTACTAGTGTCAACCTAGTATGAAATAAATAAATACCTCAAGACTTCAATGTTTGAAAGTCTGAGATGACCGATTCTGTGGTGGTAATTTCGTGTGGTGCACTGCAAAAAATATAGGTTCTCCTTAGAACCAAAACTGGTTCTAAACTTGTCCCTGAGATGGAACCAGTTCTGTTTAAACAGTATTTATTTCAAATCAAATACATTTATAAAGACTAACATTAAATATTAACATAATTAAACATAAATTGAGGGGGTTTTAGTCGTAAGTGTAGAACTTATACGAGGTTGTCTCAAATCACTATTAAGCAAAGGAGATATGAACAGTTGGCATATCGAACCAGTGTTGATTCTATACAGAACCAAAACTGGTTCGATATGCCAACTGTTCATATCTCCTTTGTTTCAAAATGTTTGCCGACTGCGTTGAATAAGCTTCAAGTTTTGTGCTGAATCTACTTCAGTTCATGTAATATTCTGTTAAAATTGAATGCTAATCTTGGTAAATTTATTTGATTTGAAATAAATACTGTTTAAACAGAGCTGGTTCCATCTCAGGGACAAGATTAGAAACAGTTTTGGTTCTGAAGAGAACCTATATTTTTTGATGTGTGTGTCAGAGGATATCGGTCGCTATGTCTGAGCGACACTTAATATCTCTTCGTTAAATATTCAGACTTTCAGATCAGACTCAGACTAAAATCTGAACACTGCTGTAGTTCAGATTATGAGCAATATATTATCAACTGTTTGTCATAATTTGTTATTTATCTAGTTTAATGCCATATGGTTATTGGTTTATTGCAGCAATAATATAAGTGTTTTGATTTCGTGAGGCGTTGGCTTGGCTTTCACTAATGTATTTTACACCTTGTAATGTTTGTGTCCAAGGACCTGATGTTTGTGCGAGACTTGTTGCTTATTTCTTTGCACGCTATTGTTATGCCTTTTTGTGGCTTTTTGAATTGGTTTTGATGGGGAAAGCAGACACCACAGGCTAGTCGGAATCAGATGAAGATGAATGAAAGGTTTCAACGCGCCGAAGGCGCACAGGGACGATGTGGGATTTAAATCCCTTGCGACCCGAATAACTATATTTGCTTTCAACTATATTTGCTTACGAATCAACGAGTGTCGGAAGCGAGAACAAGTGATCTTACTGTTACACCTATTGTGAAACAGGGTGTCTTCTTAGAACCACAACTGGTTCTATCTTGTCCCTGAGATGGAACCAGTTTAGTTTAAACAGTATTTATTTCAAATCAAATAAATTTACCAAGATTAACATTCAATTTTAACAGAATAATACATGCACTGAAGTGGATTCAGCAGTAAACTTGGAGCTTATTCAACGCAGTCGCCAAACATTTTGAAACAAAGCGAATATACATACCTGGTATATTGGTTCTATGCAGAACCTAAACTGGTTCGATATGCCAACTGTTCACATCTCCTTTGCTTAATAATGATTTGAGACAACCTCGTAAAAGCTATAAACTTACTGCTGAAACCCCCTCAATTTATGTTTAATTCTGTTAATATTTAATGTTAATCTTTAAAAATAATAAGAAACCCATGCAGTTGCTGGTTTGGGTGCAGCCCCAGCATGTTATCCTTAACGGTTACAAAAGAAAAACAATCCACCAGTAAGTGTTTTTGAAGCTGGAAGTCATCCATCAGCCTTTGCGGGAGAGTGGATTCTGAGCCTTGGCCATCCGGTCCACCTTCAGGGAGAACACATGACGTGGTGATGGGAGGAAACAAAAACAACCCAAAAACAAAAAAAAAAACAAAAAACACAAAAACACACATACCCACTCACAGACACACACCAGAAAGCCCTTAAAAGGGTTGTTAAATCTTTATTCAGATGTTTATATATTCAAAATGTACACCCGTCCCAGCCAGGCAAGCTTGTTTCAATCCTTGCCCCGTGTCTGGTGATTTCCTATGTATGCTAACAGACAGGTAGGCTGTATCAACTCCTCCCGCGCTTCGTCTACTATTTCCGTGCGTCTTCTTCATATGGGTGTTGCGAGAAAAGTTGAGAATGTTCAACTAGAAAGTTATAGGAAGAGAGAAAGATGGGCATCCGCTATTGTGTATTGTGACCGTTATGTGATTGTTGCTATGGATGGGGTGAGGGGTGGGTTTCTTCGGAGCCCACTCCCCACGCGCAGATTTGCGAGGCAGTCCTCGCAGACTCGACCCTAGAATTCCTGATGAGTAGCGAGACAATCCTCAATGTCTCCGCTACTCCATTTTGTCATTAGAGAGATAGAACTGCGCTATCGTATATTGTGACTGTTGTGTGATTGTTGCTATGGGTGGGGTGAGGGGTGAGTTTTTTCTGAGCTCACTCCCCACATGCAGAGTTGCCAGGCAATCATCACAAACTCAATCCGTAAATTCTCAATGAGTAGCGAGGCAACCTTCACTGGCTCCACGCAGTATAATTCTATTGAGTAATTTTAATTTACTGTGACTTATTTTGTTGTTCTGTTGAGGCTTCGATGTTCGTTCAGTTCTACCATAGTCGGAATCAACCTTGTGACTTCCATTATTGTTACAATGTGCTGAGCATACGAAATTTGGCTGAGTTATGTGTATTCCGTCAGAACAAGTTCTCGTATTCATTCTACCTCCCCCCCCCCGCCCCCCGACTCATTTCAAAGACTGGAGTCAAATAAGTGTTGTTTGTCGTGTAATTAATTACAACGTTTGTAAGGGTAAACAAACATTTGCAAGTAGTTGAGTTTGTTTGAATAGGACATACATCTGCAAGTATGTCGGCATGTTGGATAGGTCAGTGCTTGGCTAGTGGCCAGTGATGCAATTTCTGCGCAAACAAGACCCAGTCTGATTACTGAATGTCTGGAATGGATCGGTGATGCTCTATATACACAAGTTGAGTACCGCGTACTATGTTTCTCCAGTGTGGGGTTAGGAAGGTTAAAACCTTTGCATATTTCCTATTTGTCGAGTACGATATTGTGTCGTTCAGGGACAAAAACCCTCACTAGGGCCTTCTAAGGCCATAACTGGGTTAGACATTGGTATTGTTACACCTATTGTGAAAGCCACGAGTCCACAATTGTATGTAAGTCGGACCTCATGAAAAAATCGATTCATTACTGGCTCATTGAGTGTGGGTATTTATTTTAACCCTTGGCCAAGTGCTTTTTGTATCGTTTGTCAAATCGTGATTCGGCATGTTATCTATGCATTGTCTGTAGCTTCAGTCCATAATCTGAGTAAGCCACTGTTGACATTAAAATGTATTTGTCTGGAGACAGTTACGTAATTCAGACTTCCGTTGGTGATACGATAAATGGGTTCGAATTTATCGGCGACCTTAAAACAATTGGTGGTCTCTTTACCGTGATGTTGGCATCAAGTGCGCCTGTGGATTTACAAAGAATAAGATTCGCCCATGTTACTTGGTTGATTCGATGCGTGGTTTGTGGATTTCGAGTGACTGCTGGATGGACGCGTGTGTTTTTCATTAAGTGCACTCAGCCTATAATATACATGTAACGGCATGTAACATGCAATATATTCTTTAACATATACTGTCATCAATGAAGGAAATATAATCCCCGAACTGAAAGCCGCTGAACTATATTTTGTCCTTTCGGGGCTTGTGGAGCTTCGAACTCGTGGTAAAAGAGCAGATTTGTGTGTGGCGCATTAAAATTTGTATTTGCTTCGGTAGACGATTTGTTTGGCCTGAAGCCTATTGGTACTTGCCCGGCATTTAATCCGCAATGTGTAACTAGTTTCAGCCTTGGAGGTTTTATCAAATAAACAAATACCTTAAGATTTCCATTTTTGTTAATCTGAGAGGACGGGCGTCACTTAATACCAATTCGTTAACTATTCTGACTTTCAGGTAAGACTTTTCCCCGTGGGAACCCCGGGAAGTAAGCAGCACTTGTTTACTGTGGTAAACCAGTTCCGCTTTACTAGTAAAATAGGACCCAGTCACCAATGCTTGGAGTGAAAGTCCTCTAAAATGGGCAACATGTTGATCGACGATTGACTAAACTTGACTTCATCTCCATGTTGTGTCACGATTAGCCATGGTGCATAACTGTGTGACGTTAACCACCAACAAACAGATAAGACTGAGAATTAAATCTGAATACGGCTGTACTTAAGTGTTTTGATTTCGTGCTGCGTTGGCTCGATCCTCACTTTTGTATTTGCCACCTTGTAATGTTTGTGTCCGAGGACCAAGAAATTTATGCGAGACTGGTTGCTTGTTTGTTTGTGTCACTTTATTGTTTATAACGTTTTGGTAGCTTTTATAACCTTTTGCACACTAACGGCCGTTTTTCCGCCCAGGAACGTGATACGTCATTAAATAGGACGGATGCTAAGTGCATGTGTGTGGTAGACCAATCAATATTTTCAACGTGCAGCCCCAAGGCTGCACGTTAAAAATATTAATTGGTCTACCCCTAGATAATGAACATGGACTCTCCCAGATGCTGTCATTGAACTAATATGGAAAATAGCACCAGGGTTCAAAGGGTTAAATTAGTTCTAATTGGAGAACTAAAATGATTGTCGCAGTCTATTGATTTGACTGTCTTCTTTGCCATTGTGGCTTGCTTGAATTAGTTCTTACTGGAGAACTATAATAATTGTTGCAGTCTATTGGGCCAACCGTCTGATAAGTTCAGTGACTTGTATGTCTTCCTCGGATGTTTCACAGCAGGCAGTAAATACACAGAAAAGTGTGTATAACACGGGATTGTGGTTTGAAACTCCAATTTAGTTTTCTAATCGACCGACGGCTTACACTGTCTTGGATAGAAACTGGCGGGCGTTGAAGCTTTCAAGCAGGTTGGAAGTTCATAGGTTGTGTACGACATGGGTTTGTGGTTAAAACTTCGAGGTTTGCAGACTGGAGGGCTATATCACCGATTTCTGCGTTAGCTAGCACTGGCTTGTTGTAGTCAAAGCCCTATGGCTATGTTTAAAGTCACCAACCAGGCGGGTTATATATATAAAATTCTATATACAACACAAGCTTGTGGTAGTGAAACTTCACGGTTTCGAAGCCGGCAGGTAATGCCGTATACATGTGCATTGCACGGGCTTCTGGGAGCGAAACCCGTTATATGTATCACAGCAATAAATATCTCTACATAGGCGACCATTATAACGTTCAAGCAAAAAAAAAAAAATTAGAATCTGATCGCATCATTTTAATTTTGACGTTCAAATATCTTTGTTAAGTATGGTCCTTCAGACAACTTTTTCAGACCCGAAAACATAGGGTCATGCAACAAATAAGAGAGAAAAACTGACAGGAAGGGAAGTACCGGTTATGTGCACATATACTATTCCAAAAAAGTTGGGGATATCCAAACTGATGTTGATATTTTCGGAAAAATGGTATTGGAAACGCGTGATTGGACACATCAATATGTTGCCAAGTGTTGTGTGGATTATGAATGTCACCGGCCCACGAAAGCTTCGTGCAGGATGTTCGCATGAGCGCCGCGTTAATGTCTGTGGGGTACGTTTTGAAATTTTAATTTATACTGGACAGGCTTTTTTGGAGGTCTCATCGTTATTTTCTTGATATGAAGTCGTTCATCAATAGTTTTTTGTCGAAACGTAACTTTTGAGGTATGCGAAGACTGACGCGTGACGAACGCATGCGTGCCGGCAGTATGTTGGAAGCTAGCAGACAGACTACAGTGGCTCAAATTCTCAACGTTTCTTAATCGGTGATTAGTAAGTTGTGGTCACGCTACCGTCAGACAGGTAATGTTGATGACATAGGTCGGTCTGGTCGTCCAAGGGCGATAAATGCTAACCATGATCGTTTCACCCGAACAACAGCATTACGTATCCGCCATCAAAGTGACTCAGAAATTGGACAGCAGCTGCACAGAGCGACAGATGTGCGAGTCAGTGGTCAGACTATCCGAAATCGCCTACACAGCTGGAATTCGTACGCTCGATGACCTCGAATAATTCCACATTTAACTGAACGTCACATCGCAGCAAATCCTAATTCGGTGTGGCGCACGACAGCACAGCGCTGGGACAATCGTCGGTGGAGCAACGTCATGTTTTCCTATGAATCGAGGTTCACTCTCGAATTCCATGACAGGCGAAACAGATTGTGGTGGCGGCGGAACGAACAATACCATGAGATAAACGTTAGGCAGCACGATCGTTTTGGCAGTGTATCGGTTATGGTGTTGGAAGGCATAATCATCACGAGCAAAACATCATTACATGTCATCCACGGATGTGTCACAGGTCAGTACTACCATGGCAACATATTAGTAGCTCATTTAGTGCCATTTGCAAGACGTCACGACCGTCGATTCGTTTTCCAAGATGACAATGCAAGAGTATACAGGACCCGTGTCGCCACAGAGTTCCTCCAGGAGCAGAACATCACTACACTGCCTTGGCCAGCACTAAGTCCAGACCTTTCACCAATCGAGCACGTCTGGGATATTCTTGGGAGACGCCTACGACAGCGCCAACAGCCCTCTACCGATGTCCAGGAACTCGCCGCTGCAGTGCAGTAAGAATGGAATAACATCAGGCAAACTGATATTGGACGTTTGGTGAGAAGTATGCCATGTCGGATCCGTACTAGTCTCGCGACCCGAGGAAGATTAACAAGATATTGAGGTCTTGGACTGAATGTGGTAAATTCTCTGACTAACCGTCCATGTCTTCTACAAGACAGTGCGTGCAATGTGTGCTTGTCAGACACCAGATGTCACAATGCAATGCCTCGACTGTCTTTTTGATAACAATATAAATACATTTCTTCATATATCTCACTTTTATCAAATTCCCCCTACGTTTTTGAATAGCATATCTCAACCCCATCCCAGAAAAATACGAACTCCTAAATTAAACCGACCTGTAGGCCTACAGTTACTCGACTGTGAGTTTCTCAGTGGTGGGTTAAATTCGCTGATGCATTGATTGGGAATTTCCACTCCACGGGCGAAATTTTTTACTCATACCCCAAACAGCGTGCAAGGTAACAAGGAAATTCAAAAGAACAACATGTGTAGGCTACTGTGATTTTCAGCAGTGTAAAATCTAAACATTTTTGTGTGTTGTGGTGAATAAACATTTGAATAAATATGCGAAAGGACATTTCAAACTAATACAATATGTTTTGTGGGGATAACGCACGTTAAAAGTATTCATCGAACAGAAAACACAAGTAGAAATAAACCCACGGAGGCAACGAGTAGTAAACACCCACGGGTGTGGCACATTAGCCTCATATTCTGCTCTCCCCTCACAAAATATTTTGCTCTCCCCTGACAAAAATCTCCCGTACCCCACAATCCCAACTTCCTTAATTAAGATGACACCTAACCACAAAAAACACAAGTAGGAATAAAACAAGACCCGACCGATCCGATCCCGCCCACTATCGGAATGTCTCTGAGGTCCATACTCAAACAAGACGACCCGCAACCGCGAGACGCACAGCTAGGAATAAAACCGCGGAGGTAATGCGCAATAAACATCGCCGGGTGTGGCATACATATGCGCCATAGACTGCTCTCCTCTCAAAATCTAAATCTCAACTTACTTAATCAAGAAGACCCTTATAAACACAAGTAAGGAATCAAACCGCGGAGGTAACGGTCCATAAACACCCTCGGGTGTAGCTTATTAGCGGCATAGACTGCTCCCCTCTCTTAGATACTTCCATTACCTCCCAATCGCCTCTAAACTTCAACCCAACAATTATTCAAAATTATCTACATTGGGTTATACGCTTCCTTCATCATTCGTCTGATCATAACCAGCAGGGTTCTGGCAAGCAACTATAACATATGTACTTTATTGTATGCAACACGCTAATTCTGTTTTCTCTATTTTAAGCAGGTACCCACAGATGTTTTTGATGGTCCGCTCCGCAATAACCGCTATGGAATAACTCAAACCGCCATGGATATTAGAAACCGTTAGGAACTTGGAACATCCTTTACTCCATCCATAGAAGTGGCCATCCACCTCCGCGGAGTCAAGCGCTGATCCTGCGTCCCACCTGCAGCCATTTTTGTAAACAGCAGTTGCGCGCTTCAGTTCCCGGTCAAATAGGTTATCATACAAGCCTGCTCCGAACCCTGGAAGTTTGGGTCTTTCTCTGGGTGGCCCCCGAAAGGGGCCGTTGTTTTGTTTTTTTCTCCCAAGTCGATCCACTCCTATAAATAGAAGACCACACACAAGGAGTACGCTCAACCTCCATCATTTGCCTGAGGCAGACTATACTTGCCAATGATGGCCCACCACATCACGACTACACAACCTTACAAGTGTCAGATTATACTTGCCTGAAACATCGACACATCACCCACGGGGGGAGTTGGCACCTCTATTGAGAAACCCCTTCTGACGCTGGTCCTCACTCGAGTGAAAATACGCAAGAGCACCAAAGAACGCCACGAAACATCCCAACAACACCAATATCCCGGACATCTGAGGAGTACTCTCCCTCCCCTTCTTTAACGCGCCCGGATATGTTGCGCGAAACATCATTCAACAGTTAACGAGGGTCGAAAGGGGTTGTCCAATACCATCCTTTCGAGCCTTCGGCGCGCGAAACCATTATATCTCGATCTAGTTGATGAATCGATCACCATCCAGAGACAAGTTCTGATACGAATATATGGGATGAAATATTGGTTAGCTCCCTTGATGCGTCAGGAGAGATAAATATTCTTATGGGAATAACTGAGTGCCAGTACCCGTGTAGGTTATGTGGCAAACATATTGTGAAGAATAATTGTAGTAAACTGCCGAGAATAAAGTGATCGTATTTGTACCCGACAGACACCCGTGTTTTGTTTATAACAGTAACCAGTGCAGATACGATTTCAAGAACAGTTTTAAGTGAGTGTGCTCCCACTGGGCTTTTTTCGTTGTTAGTATACGCCACATATGCACTGGTAACATTGTTACTGGTCGCCACGACAGCCTCCTCAAGTACCAGCTCCGGGTTTACACCCAAAACCTCGCGTAACTAAGGTGAGTCCCTCTTAGGTGAACCAGAAAGCTCAATATAAATGTAGGTGGGGAGGATAGGCACCACAGGTTAGTCGGAAGCAACTTATTTTTACAATGTGCCGAGCATAGAAAATGTGGCTGAGTTAGATGTATTCCATCAGGACTAGTTCTTGTATTTATTACAGCTCACAACTCATTTCAAAGACTGGAGTCAAATATGTGTTGTTTGTCGTTTATTTAATTTTGTTTAGATAAACAAACCTCTGCATGTAGTTGAGTTTGTTTGAATAGGACATACATCTGCAAGTATGTCGGTATTTTGGATAGGTCAGTGCTTGGATAATGACCAATGATGCAATTGCGGAATATTGCTGACCATACTTGTTGCCCCGCCTAGACCCAGTTAGAATACTGCGTGATGTTAAGGGTATACTTGGAGGTATCAATACTCTGTAGAATGGTTCGGTGATACACAAGTTGATTATTGCGTACTATGTCTCTCTAGTGTGGGAGGGGTTAAAACTTTTGAATGTTTGCTTTTTGTCGAATACGGTATTGTGTCGTTGCAACGCTCTGACTGGGGTCGCCATTGGTATTGTCCACTCATTGTGAAAGCCATCAGTCACAACTGTATGACCTCATGGAAAAATCGACTCCTTGTTGGATCGATGAGTGAAGACATTTGTCGAGTTTGGCATTGTTTCGCTCAGGTACAGAAACCCTCACTAGGGCATTCTAACGCCCTGACTGGGATCGACATTGGCATTGTTACACCCACTGTAAAAGCCACAAGTTCACATTTGTATGCAAGACAGAGCTCATGGAAAAATCGACTCATTGGTGGCTCGGTGAGTGTAGGTATTTATTTTAACCCTTGACCACGTGTTTTTTATATCATTTGTCAAATCGTGATTCGGTATGTTAGCTATGCATTGTTTGTAGTATGACCGTGGGGAACGACCGACGATATCTGCCGTGAAAGAATGGTGTTCAACTGATAACGCGGAGACAAATTAAAGATGATGACAATTTAATAGCGAATCTGGTATTCCAAATATCTAACAGCAATCAACATTTAATAACCGTACTTGTTGGATATCCGAACAATTTTACAGCAATAGCTCATGGGATTTCCCAATAAAATGAAGCAGAATAACGTTTGGAAATCCAAACTATAACTGAATTCTTACTCGTAATCAAGGCTATATATACAATATAATAAATGCGTCATGTCATAACAAGTTTACTTGATATAAAGATTAAAGTAAGTTTTCACTGGGTCTTAATGATATGCCTTATTAACTTAGTGACCAGAGCTTAAATAAACAATGAAGGAAAACAGTGAATAGAGGCAACTTGTTAACTTCTATAAGAGGGGCTTGCTGTCACACGACGAATGAAGAAATATGCCCAGTTTGAAACAATTGAAATTAAATTGCACAAAATGCGAATAGTAGATTTTGAATGCAATATGATAACAGCAAATTTGTCTTTTTGATTCGAAAGTTTATCATGGTCTGTACATGCTCCGGTGATATATCTCTGCCGCTCTAATTTCGATTCGTCCCGAATCAGCACTTTAAGATAGAGTTTGTGGACATGCGAAAGCTATCCGGGTAATGTATTGCGGATTCTGAGTGGCAACGTACGACAGTAGATGTATTTTGTATTTCCATTTCGAAGCCGATAGAGTACAATCCTAGTATGGTCACTCGATCGATATAGTACTTGTAAAGGCTTGTCAAGTTCTCGTACATCAAACACTGGGGTAACTTCAACATTATAGTCCTCAACTCCCCCGCAAGGAAAATATTGGAGAACATTCTCAGTCACGGTCGAAATTTCAGGAGAATGTTTGTAGCTAGAACTTACCGGACTTGCGACGTCGGTCTGAGTGGAAACGTCATGCTGCATGCGAGGAGACGATTTGTCTTTTGTTGGTGGAATTTTTGTTGATGTATTTGTTTGTACATCCTTTTTCGAAATGTCACTTTATGTGGCATAATCACGAGTAGATCTAGATGTTTGGGTACTGGTATTCGTTGATGTTGGCCTTACCAAAGTCATAACATTCTTAGTTGAAACTGTGCATGTTTGCGTACTCATGGAGTCCTTGTGAATGCCCTGCTCCTTTGTTTCTGGTATAGCACGTAAAGCACATACACTAACCTCTCGCGATTTATGAGAGTTCTGGGGAACCTGAATGTTCTGATCCTGATGAGACTGTTGTTCTAGCTGTTCAGGTTTTTTTCTCTTGTTGTATTCTGCCATACGTCGCTCATCTCGCAGTTTATTTGCATGGGACTTTTGCATACGTTGTTTCTTCCAAGACGATATTAAGGTGGTGGAATTCTCACCAGTCTGAAGTGTCCATTGCATCTTCTGGTTATCCAGATGAAGATGATCAAGGATTGTCTGTATATTATCTGGTAGTTTGTTGAACATCTTTATCGAACGGAATTGGAACCTGGTACCCGGATTGTTTGGACAAGCTAAAAAGATTTCCAGCCGCGGATTCTCTCACCAAACATAACCGTGGGGAACGATCGTCGATAGCTGCTGTGAAACAATAGTGTTCAACTGATGACTCGGAGACAAATTAAAGATGATAACAATTTAATAGCGAATCTGGTATTCCAAATATCTAACAGCAATCAACATTTAATAACCGGACTTGTTGGATATTCGAACAATTTTACAGCAATAGCTCATGGGATTTCCCAATGAAATGAAGCAGAGTAACGTTTGGAAATCCAAACTATAACTGAATTCTTACTCGTAGTCAAGGCTATATATACAATATAATAAATGCGTCATGTCATAACAAGTTTACTTGATATAACGATTAAAGTAAGCTTTCACTGGGTCTCAATGATATGCCTTATTAACTTAGTGAATAGAGCTTAAATAAACAATGAAGGAAAACAGTGAATAGAGGCAACTTGTTAACAACTTCTATAAGAGGGGCTTGCTGTCACACGACGAATGAAGAAATATGCCCAGTTTGAAACAATTGAAATTAAATTGCACAAAATGCGAATAGTGGACATTGAATGCAATATGATAACAGTAAATTTGTCTTTTTGATTCGAAAGTTTATCATGGTCTGTACATGCTCCGGTGATAGTAGTTTCAGACCATAATCTGGGTAAGTCATTGTTGACATTAAAATGTTTTCGTCTGGAGCCAGTTATATAATTCAGACTAACGTTGGGGATCCAATGAATAAGTTCGAATTTATCGGCAAACTATATACAATTGGTGATCAGTTAACTGTGATATAGGCGTTAAGTGCGCCTGTGATTTACAATAAATAAGGGAAACAGGTTTCTCGGCTGACAAGGTGCATATCTACTTTGATACAATTTCTGGTCTGTTAACCGTGATGTTGGCATTAAGTGCGCCCGTGATTTACAATGAATAAGATAGGCCCATGTTAATCGACTGATACGATGCGTGGTTTGTGGATTTCCAGTAACTACTGTATGGGCGCGTGTGTTTTTCACTAAGTGGGCTCAGCCTATAATATAACGACATGTAATATGTTTTGTTTGTGATATCCTATCAGTATCTGGCATGCGTATTAGTCGATCGCACTGGCGGAAGACCAAGGGTGAATTGCTTAGCTATCCGTTTCCTCCATCCATCCTAGCCCTCGGTCTATGGTTCATATGTGGATGCCTGCTAAATTGTTGAATGTATGTGCGTTTTGTATAAGACGAAGCCAGGGCTGTTATTGTTTCCAATAAATGGATGCTGCCCTTTTATTAGGCAGGTACAACGTTTTGCATATAAAATCGTATCAGTTTCCAGCATGAAATATAGCCGTTCTAAAAGGACTTTCAGTATGTGCTAGTTGCATTGTTAGAGGCATGCGCACTCTAATCATTTGGCTCATACCATTGTCTAAGTAAGTAACTGTCCTCAATCAAGGGGATATTATCCCCGGACTGAAAGCCACTAAAATATACATTTTATCCCTCTTGAGTGTGTAGAGCTTCGACCTCGGGATACAATAGCTGATTTCAGTGTTGTACATTGAAATTTGTATTTGTTTCGGTATAAGATTCGTTTGGCCTGAAGCCTATTAGTACTTTCCCGGAATTTAATCCTTTACATCACATGAAAAGCAGACGACACTTGCAAAAAAAAAAAAAATCTTAAATAACTATTATTTTCATTTTTTGTCTCCAAAAAATAGGTTATGACCCCTCACTGGAACGAGCTCGACGAGCTCGTTCCAATGAGGGATCATAACCTATGTTTTAGAGACAAAAAATGAAATAATAATAATAATAATGATGAAAATTAATTGGCGATTTTTGAGAATAGCACTGGCCGGTTTTTGCCGTTACGTTAGGTAAAGGGTTAATCGGCAATGTATAACTAGTTTCAAACTTGACGGTTTTGTCAAATATACAAATACCTCAAGACTTCAATTTTTGTAAGTCTGAGATTACCGATTCTTTGTCTGTAATATCTTGTGGTATTACCGATCAATGCCCAATATGGATACGACCTATCAATGCACAATATAGAATGCATATGGGTCGACATTTCCAATAGAATCATTAAGCTCTTACTGTGGGCATTCTACCGCCCACCAAACCTTCCCGCTGAATTGTGGAATGATATTGAGCTGTCTATTGACAGGGCAACTGCCACTAATATTCAAAATGTAGTTTTAACTGGTAATCTCAATGAAGACCAACTCATTTACAATCGTAAATAGAGGATATGGAATGAGTGTTTTTCTCATATAATATTTATGAAACGAGTCTAAGAATTTTCCGTTTTGGCGAGCCTCTGGAGAGCCCAAACGGAAACTTCGGACGTGCTTCATACATATTATATGAGAAAAAGACTCATTTCATATTCTATTTTTTCTTGTAGGTAAAAGATTAATACAATATAACCCACCCTAAATAAGACAGATAAAGTACATTCTCCCAACTGAAATTATGCAAATGTCACCCAGTTGTATTTTGTTTAGCCAATCAAATTGTCCTGTTTTGAAATTGACCAATGAAAGCTCCCAACTCTTATTATGCAAATTCTGAAAATGTGGCCCAGTTTTATTTTGTTCAGCCAATCAAATTGTATAGTTTTGAAATTGACCAATGAACTTGTCGGATTGCTTTATTTATCACTGATTAATATGAAAACAAAATATCAAATGTTTTAAAGTGAACAAAACGGACAAGTCATATGATAAACATATATACGTAAATATCCAGGTCATGTTCCCAAGAGCAGAAAATAGTATTACCTACGTATATTACTGAACATTCTTCTTTCCTACTAGACTTATTTTTCTCTGTTGCACTGAAACGGCTCCGATACACAAAGTGGGAGTGTCTGAACCATTTTTCTTCGCTGACCAGGTAAGGTACCACCTACCGGTATACATAATCATAAAAACTGACACATCTCACCAAAAAGAAACAAACTCTAAAAATAAGCACACTTGTCGGATATGGGGATATACTAACGCAAACTATACAGCTGTTACGGATAAGTTAGCTGCTGTTGACTGCCAAGTATTTATTCATAATTCATCTATTGAAGAGCGATGTGACAAATTAGTAAATGTCTAAGATCTCTGGCTACTAAATATATACCCAACTGAGTAATCACATCCCCCCTCCCCCCTCCCCCCCCCAAGTGAACCGAAGTGGATGCACAATGAGATACGCTTGCTCATAAGACAACGTCGTGGTCTCCATGAAAAAGCAAAACGCCAAAATACACCCTATTTCTGGACTGCCTACTGCAAAAAAACTTAATGAAACAATCTCAGCTGTTCAGAGAGCTAAGGGAAACTATATTATCAAAACTCAAAGCACTCTAAATAAGCCCCAAACAAACTCGTTGATAGTAAACCCTCAGTGGACTTATGAATCCTAATTCAAAACATTCTATTCCAGCCATTCGGTACAATGGTGATACTTTACTGTCTGACGCAGAAAAGGCTAAATGATTTAATGCTAACTTCAACTCACTAGCGAAAATAGGTACCAGTCAGCATAACCTACCCCCCCCCCCCGACCTTTGAATCCCACGAGGCTAACTTTAAATGTAATAAATATTTCTGAGTATATGTCAAAACAACACTGAACTCTCTCAAATGTAACAAAACAGCTGGTAACGATGGCATCAGTCCAAATATCATGAAAAACTGTAAACAAAGTTTAATTTACCCGTTAACAATATTATTTAATGAATACTTGCACCATTCCTAGTTCCCAAAAGAATGGAAACTGGTAAATGTTTCGCCAGTATTCCTACAGTACCGTCGCCATGGACTGGTCTTGATCCACGAGTTGAAAGTGATGTCCATGCTTGCGTTTAACAGGTACTAAATATTATGCTCAGCAAACTTGTAATGAATGAGGCACCGGTTTTACCCGGTGCTTCATTAACCCTTTACCCAACGTAACGGCCAAAACCGGCCAGCGCTATTCTCAAAAATCGCCAATTAATTTTCAAAATATTTTCATTTTTTGTCTCAAAAACATAGGTTATGACCCCTCGTTGGAACGAGCTCGTCGAGCTCGTTCCAACGAGGGGTCATAACCTATGTTTTTGAGACAAAAAATGAAAAAAAATAGTTATTCAAGAATTTTTTTTGCAAGTGTCGTCTGCTTTTCATGTTAGGTAAAGGGTTAATTAAATTTTTGCTGATTATTCTTATAATTGGTATTTGAAATTTAATATTTTTGCATCCGTGAAAATAGTGCCAACCAATGGAAAGTGACCAGTTCACGGCGGCCGTACTGTAAGAACCTGAGTGCACAGGGGTAGGTGACAACCATATTCTCCAGAAAACGTAAAGAGAAAGAGAGAGAGGTGAGTGAATTGGAGGGTGGGTGAGTGCATAGACATAGGGGAGGGGGTGTTAGGGCAGCATTATATTTGCCAATTCGTCCATGCAATTATTTTGAAAATCAGCAAGAAGGAGGTGCAGATCTCTTTACTCATAATGATATTATGTGATTGAAGATTTCCGCGTTTGGTTTGTTTCTACTGCGGGCTTTAAAGTCGAGAAACCAAATTCAACAAATTCCCCACCGGGCCGAAAACATTGTTTCAGCCCGATGAGAAAAATTGTGAAATATGTTTTTTGCGGGACCCATTTCCAACCTGTGTCTTAATGACATGAATTATGCTTATTTATCTTCAAACACATAGATCGTTAGATTGTTTAACCACCACATCAAAGGCCATTGCAGTAATCATGTTTACAGAAATTAATTAGAACTGATGCGGTTAACAGATTAATCGACGAACCGTTACTTTTGAACTACGGTAGTATACGGGATAACTAAGGAACAAACTTTCTCCAAAACAGGCAAACATTGTCACACATCAATTATATGAGACAGTGTAACGCATTCCAGTTACGTGCTGACATACTTGTTCACTTGCATGATCATTATACTGTATCAGTAGCTGGAAATGGTCATCCTCAACCCTTCACCAAATGCGGGTAGCAGACGATACTTGCACAAGAAATTATTGAATTTACTAAATATTTTCAATGTTTGTCTCAAAATCATAACTTATGAACCCAGGGACTTAGCTTCAACAAACTTAAATCTCACCCGCCTAAGGATGCTGCATACCAAATATCAAAAGATTCTGATTGGTGTATCTGAAGAAGATGTTTGAAGAATATTCCACATATTGCACTAATTTCAACATTTGGACTCCCTTAGAGAGCCCAGATATGGACCCAGGGATTTGATTTCAATAAACGTGTGAACAAAAATCGCCCAAAGATGTTATATGTGAAATTTGAAAGCTTTCGGAGCAGTGGTTTGCGATCAGAAGAGTCTTAAATGCTTTCCCCATTACCCACAGTGTTAAGAAATGCTGACTCAGCATTTTTTCCAAATCCCCCAAAAGAACCCCCATGGTAGAACCGATGGCAATTTTGTTGGGACCATTCCATTCTGTTGCTCCTAAGAAAGCTTCACACCAAAATAAGAATTCTCAGTGCGGTGTAGTTTTGGGGATATGGGCGTTTTAAATGTTGTTCTATTTTTAGCTCCCATAGTCCCCATGGGGCGACGGGAAAATTGTTTTTGGCAGAAATTAAGTACTTATGATCCAATAAGCCCTCATATTAAATTTTGTTCAAATCAGCCTCTTGGTTTGGAAAATAGAAATTTGGGGCGGGGCGAAAATTATTGCCCCTCCCATAACGAAGGCAAATATACCCCAACAAACCTCTCTTAAGCTCATCTGAGTCTACACCTCAAAAGGAAGCTGCACACCAAATATCATGTTTCTGCTACTGCTGGTTCATGCGAAGAAGATTTTTAAGATTTAGTCATACGTTTTGGGCGTGGCCCTATTGAGGGGCAGGGCAACTTGATTTGAACAAAATCAAAATGTGATGTCATATCAAACAACCATCTCAAATTTCACTTAAATCGGTTCAGTGATTTTGGAGGAGAAGTCGCAAACACCGTGCTGTGTTCACGGACGACGGACGGCGAGTGATCACTATAGCTCACCCTGACTGAAACCTGGAACCATGGGGCATGAATTCGGCTGGTATTTGTTTAAAGTGAACAATACGCCTTTCGTAATCATAACTTTTTGTCGCTCACATCCTGTCGGTAAACCTACAACATTTACCAGTTTGACCCTTGCGAACAATTGGATTGTCAGTTCCGAGACAATCAGCCGAATGATTAAATTATTCAGTGTTTTGTGTTGAACTTTAGTCCAAGATTCCAAAAGAATATCGAATGAATGCATTGGACTGAGATACACAAATTGCTATCAATATCTTCACGGTCGGGGAGAGGAAATTATGGCTGAGGGCTAATTCTGTGACGTGCCCCCTTTTGAAAGTGTCGGTATACTGATGCAGATGCCGAATGCACGAGCGATGGGGGGGGGGGGGGGGGAGGGGGATTTATCCACCGAAGTAAAGTTTGAAATCGATGGAGACTTCTGGCGACGTTATGTTTTGGCCAAATGACGTTTTTAGCAGCATGATTGAAATTTGCAAGTTTATCACCGAGTATCTAGTGACCTAGTGTTATAGCTTTTGATTGCACAATTCTTGAAGTGATAAATTTATTGCGTCAAGTTCATTTATCACTTAAAAAATTATGCAACAGATTGAGCATCTCCACGGAGCACATCTATTCCTTCTTTACACGAGTGGCAGTGGCAACTGGTATTCCAATACGACAGTCAACTTATCTTTCTGGATCTCGCCCGGGAATCGGTGTGTGTGTGTGGGGGGGGGGGGGCAGGCTTAGCACAGCAGTCAGAACATGGGGAGCCCAGGTCTGAACCAAGAATTCAGGACTCCTGGGCCAAGCCCGTCCCCCCAAAAAATTCCGGGCCCGGGGTTACTACCCTGAGCCCCCAACCCTCTCTCCGGTTCTAAATGTCTTTCACTCAGTGGCGTAGCAATGGGAGGATTAGGGAATCGTCCCCTTCACTCATTTTTTCTGAAAAATGATAATTATATGTTTGTTCATGCCAGAAGTCTCTGAAACAGGTTCATGTACTCTCACCGTGTTATTTCTTGAGTCAGCGTTTTAGAGTTATACCTCCATTTTCTCCGAACTTCATCCTTAAAAATAGTACTCCTGGTGCTCCATTTGACATGAAGAGTTTAGGCTTAGAAATAAAGGCCATACATCGTAACCCATTAGTAGGTTGTGCAACAAGACATTGTGGTAACCTATAGAAAAAATGTGCTATGATGCTTTTTTGCCCTTTCTGTTTTTATGATGTCAGCCATGCTGTTCAGGTCTTCGTAGAATTTCCGCCAAACTAATAGCAACAATTAACGCACGATCTCGCCAGGCGGCGAGATCGCGCGTTAGTTATTGCTACGTTTTTTAGCTGACAGTCCGTTAAGGTGAAAACGGCTCGTCACATTTTGATGGAATGCGCAAACGTTGAGTCAAAAGATTGTCAAATTCGTCTAGCAATACACGCAGGATTATCAGTTTACTTTGTATTGTTTTATTTCATCGTTACATGTCCGTTCGCGCCTTTTACAACTGAAGTAACCCAACTTAAACTGAACGATCTTTCGCGGTTTATTTCCAGGCCTGAAAGTTAATCTGTTTTTCCTCAGGGAATATTCCGCATCTTTACCTTTGTGGGATACGCAGTCTTAACCCAGCAGGAGATGAAATAAAGTGGACGGAAAAGTATTTTACTCCTGCCATCTGTGGCAAGAAATGTTTTATCCCACCAACTTCATTTAGTCCCGCTACGTCTCTGCTTCCACAGCATCTTTAGTAAAATAGATGGGACATTAAATGTCAATCGCATAACCACCTATACAGACATGTTACTTATCGATCATTTTTGAGATTCTACCGGGTTACTTAAAAGATACATAAATAAAACAAAAGTCGACTTCTAATTCTTGGAGATGTTGAACCGACGACTGTGGTTCCGCGGATTCGTACTATGGGGAGGGGGGGGGGGGGGGGGAGACTGTTTTTTTTTCTGCGGACTACTAACCTCTTTCACCGGGGACTAGCTTTCACCATGCCGGGAAGTGGTGCATTGAACTTTGGCTCGATGCACCGTGCAGCGACATTTAGATATTGTGTTCTAGGGATATAGACCCGTTAAGATACCCATGGGGCATTAGATGGTCAGCTTTCAAGACTGCTGGCAGAACTGGCGTCTGTATATAGAAGACATTTCAACCAAAAGAGCACAGGCACCATTACTATTGTTATTTGTTATTTTGTTTCTTTATGAGCTTAACGCGTAATTTGTTCATGTAGGGTACAGTATTACAATTTACCAAACCTATTTCTGTTCTAGAGAAATAAAATACTGTTTAAAAAAGCCGGCTGCAAGTGAGATATGTATTGGCGATACACCAGGGGCCAACACTATAGAACTTTTACAATTTTATTTTCTTAAATTGTATTTTCTAGTTATGACTTTAAATGGCTTCAATGAACCATTAGAAATTAAAAAAAATGTATCAATTTGCAAGTCGGCAAATTGCCATATCTTTTAAAATGCCAATGATTAATTTCAGTCAGTTTGTTATATTAGTAGATAGAAAATACAATTCTAGAAATTACAATTGTAAAAAAATTTATAGTATTCATCTCAGATCACCGCAACTGCTAACCAGGATCGTTTCATCCGAACCACAGCATTACGTATCCGCCATAAAAGTGCCTCAGAAATTGGACAGCAGCTGCACCAGGCGACAGATGTGCGAGTCAGTGGTCAGCCTATCCGAAATCGCCTACACAGCTGGAATTTATACGCTCGACGACCTCGAATAATTCCACGTTTGACTGAACGTCAATTCGCAGCAAGGCGTAATTGGCGTGGAGCACGACAGCGCTGGGACAAACGAGAGGTTCACACTCGACTTCCACGACAGGCGAAACAGATTGTAGTGGCGGCGGAACGAACGGTACCATGAGGTAAACGTTAAGCAGCACGATCGTTTTGGTAGTGTATTGGTTATGGTGTGGGGAGGCATAACCATGACAAGTAGAACAGCATTACATGTCATCATTGGGCGTGTCACTGATCCGTACTACCGTGAGATCATGTTAGTAGCTCATTTGGTGCCATTTCCGCGACGTCACGGCCGTCGATTCATTTTCCAAGATGACAATACAGGACCCGTGTCGCTACAGAGTTCCTCCAGAAGCAGAACATCACTACACTTCTTTGGCCAGCACTTAGTCTGGACCTTTCACCAATCGAGCATGTCTGGGATATTCTTGGCAGGCGCCTACGACAGCGCCAACAGTCCTCGACCAATGTCCAGGAACTCACCGCAGCAGTGCAGGAAGAATGAAATAACATCAGGCAAGCTGATATTGGACGTTTGGTGAGGAGTATGCCACCTCGGATCCGCACTGGTCTCGCGACCCGAGGAAGATTAATAAGGTATGATGTCTTGGACTGAATGTGGTAAATTCTCTGACTGACCGTCTGTGTCTTCTGCAGCACAGTGTGTGGAATGTGTGCTTGTCAGACACCAGATGTCACAATGCAATGCCTCGACTGTCTTTTTGATGAAAATATAAATATATTTCTTCATACATGTATATCTCACTTTTATCAAATATCCCCTACGTTTTTTGAATAGCATATCTCAACCCCGTCCAAGAAAAATACAGAACTCCCAAATAAACCGGCCTGCAGGCCTACAGTTACTCAAACGTGGGTTAACCCTTTACCCAACGTAACGGCCAAAACCGGCCAGCGCTATTCTCAAAAATCGACAATTAATTTTCAAAATATTTTCATTTTTTTGTCTCAAAAACATAGGTTATGACCCCTCGTTGGAACGAGCTCGTCGAGCTCGTTCCAACGAGGGGTCATAACCTATGTTTTTGAGACAAAAAATGAAAAAATTTAGTTATTCAAGAATTTTTTTTGCAAGTGTCGTCTGCTTTTCATGTTAGGTAAAAGGTTAAATTCACTGATGTATTGGTTGGGAATTTCCACTCCACGGGTGAAATTATTACTTATACCTCAATCAGCATGCAAGGTAACAAGGAAATTCAAATGAAGAATATGTGTAGGCTACTGTGATCTTCAGCAGTGCAAAAGCTAAAAACTTTTGTGTTTTGTGGTAAATAAACATTTGAATAAATATGCGAAAGAACACTTTAAACTAATCAAACATGTTATATGGGGATAAGCACGTGAAAAGTATGCATCGCACAGAAAACCCAAGTGGAATAAAACCGAGGAGGCAACGAGTAGTAAACACCCTGGGGTGTGGCATATTAGCGTCATATACTGCTCTCCCCCCCCCCCCCTCACAAAAATCTCCCCAACCCCACAATCTCAACTTCCTTACTAAAAATGACATCTAACCACAAAAACACACAGGTAGGAATAAAACAAGACCCGACCGATCCGCTCCTGCTCACGGTCGGAATGTCTCTGAGATCCATACTCAATCAAGATGACCAGCAACCGCGAGAAGCACAGGTAGGAATAAAACCGCGTAGGTAATATTCGGTAAACACCCTCGGATGTGGCATACATATGCGTCATAGATTGCTCTCTTCTCATAATCTAAATCTCAAATTACTTAATCAAGATGACCCCTATAAACACAAGTAAGGAATCAAACCGCGGAGGTAACGAGCAGTAAACACCCTCGGGTGTGCCATATTAGGGGCACAGACTGCTCCCCTCTCTTAGAAACTTCCATTACCACCCACTCGCTGCTAAACGTGAACCCAACAACTCTTCAAAATTTCTTTTCTCTCTATTTTAAGCAGGTACCCACAGATGTTTTTGATGCTCCGCTCCCCAATAACCACTATGGAATAACTCGAACCGCTATGGATATTAGAAACCGCTAGGTCCTTTGAGCATCCTTCACATCCATAGAAGTGGTCATCAATCTCCGGGGAGGCGAGCGTTGATCCTGCGGCCCACCTCTAGCCCTTTCTTGTAAACACCAGTATTGCGCTTCAGTTCCCGGCCAAATAGGTTACCATGCAAGTCTGCCCCCGAACCCTGGAAGTTTGGGTCTTAACAAGAAGTATGCTCAAGCTCCATCATTTGCCTGAGGCAGACTATACTTGCCAATGATGGCCCACCACATCACGACTAGACAACCTTATAAGTGCCAGATTATACTTGCCTGAAACATCGACACATCACCCTCTGGGAGAGGTAGCACCTTTGTCGAGAGACCCCTTCTTACGCTGGTCCTCATTCGAGGGAAAACACACAAGAGCATCAAAGAACGCCACAAAACATCCCAACATCACCAAGATCCCGGACATCTGCGGAGTACCCCCCTCTCTTCCTTTAACGCACCCGGATATGATGCGTAAAACATCATTCAATAGTTTATGAGGGTCGAAAGGGATTGTCCCACACCAACCTTGCGCGCATTCGGCGCGCGAAACCATTAGATCTCGAGCTCGTTGATGTATCGATCACCATCCACAGTCAAGTTCTGATACGAATATGTGGGAGGAAATATATTGGTTAGCTCCCTTGATACGTCAGGAGAGATAAATATTCTCATGGTAATAACTTGGTGCTGGTCCCAGTGCAGGTTGTGTGGCAAGCATATTGTAAAGAATAATTGTAGTAAACTGCCGAGGATAAAGTTATCTTAATTGTACCCAACAGACACCCGTGTTTTGTTTATAACAATAACGAGGTCAGTGCAGATACGCTTTTAACAACAGTTTTAAGTGAGTGTGCTCCCACTAGGCCTATTTCGTTATTAGTGTACGCCACACGTGCACTGGTAATACTGTTTTCAAGTACCAGCTCCGGGTTTACACCCAAAACATCGCGAGACTAAGGTGAGTTCCTCTTAGGTGAACCAGAAAGCTCAATATGAATGTAGGTGGGGAGGGTAGGCACCTCAGGTTAGTCGGAAGCAACTGTGGGAGTTCCATTATTCTTACAATGTGCCGAGCATAGAAAATGTGGCTGAGTTAGATGTATTCCATCAGGACTACTTCTTGTATTCATTACAGCCCACAACACATTTCAAAGACTGGAGTCAAATAAGTGTTGTTTGTCGTTTATTTAATTTTGTTTAGATAAACAAACATCTGCAAGTAGTTGAGTTTGTTTGAATAGGACATACATCTGCAAGTATGTCGGTATTTTGGATAGGTCAGTGCTTGGATAATGACCAATGATGCAATTTCGGCATATTGCTGACCATACTTGTTGCCCCGCCTAGACCCAGTGAGAATACTGCATGATGTTAAGGGTATAACTGAACGTATCAATACTCTCTAGAATGGTTCGGTGATACCCAAGTGTTTAGTATTGCGTACTATGTCTCTCTAGTGTGTGTGTATGTGGGGGGGGGGGGGGGGGTTAAAACTTTTGCATGTTTGCTTTTTGTCGAATACGGTATTGTGTCGTTCAGTAACAAAAGCCTTTCCCAGGGCCTTGCAATGCCCTGACTGGGGTCGACATTGGTATTGTTCACTCATTGGGAAAGCCAATAGTCACAATTGTATGCAAGTCGGACCTCATGGAAAAATCGACTCGTTATTGGCTTGATGACTGTAGGCATTTCGTCGCATGCGTGCAAGAATGTTCTATGTCCCCTATGGGACATAGAACATTCTAGCACTCAGGCGACGATTTGTCGAGTACGGTATTGTTTCGCTTAGTGACAAAAGCCCTTACATGGGCCTTCTAACGCCCTGACTGGGATCGACATTGGCATTGTTACACCCATTGTAAAATCCACAACTCCGCAATTGTATGCAAGACGAACCTCATGGAAAAATGGACTCATTATTGGCACGGTGAGTGTAGGCATTTATTTTAACCCTTGACCAAGTGCTTTTTATATCGTTTGTCAAATCGTGATTCGATATGTTAGGTATGCTTTGTTTGTAGCTTCAGTCCATAATCTGGGTAAGTCATTGTTGACATTAAAATGTTTTCGTCTGGAGACAGTTACATAATTCAGACTAACGTTGGGGATACGATGTGTGAGTTCGAATTTATCTGCAAACTATATGCAATTGGTGATCCGTTAACTGTGATATAGGCGTTAAGTGCGCCTGTGATTTACAATAAATAAGAGAAACACAGGTTTCTCGACTGACGCGGTGCATATAATTTGTGGTCTGCAAACCGTGATGTAGGCATTAAGTGCGCCCGTGATTTACAATGAATAAGGTAGACCCATGTTAATCGACTGATACGATGCGTGGTTTGTGGATTTCGAGTGACTACTGTATGGGTGCGTGTGTTTTTCACTAAGTGGACTCAGCCTATAATATAACGGCATTCAATATGTTTTGTTTGTGATACCCTATCAGTATCTGGCATGCATATTAGTCGATGGCACTGGTGGAAGACCAATGGTGAATTGCTTAGCTATCCGTTTCCTCCATCCACCCTAGCCTTCGGTCTATAGCTCATATGTGGATGCCTGGTAAATTGTTGAATGCATTTGCTTTTTTGTATTAGACGAAGCCAGGGTTGTTATTGTTTCCAATAAATGGATGATGCCCTATTATTAGGTCGGTACAACGTTTTGCATATAAAATCGTATCAGTTTCCAGCATGGAACATGGACGTTCTAAAAGGACTATCAGTATGTGCAGTTGCATTGTTGGAGGCATGCGCACTCTATTCATTAGGCTCACACCATTGTCTATGTAAGTAACTATCCTCAATCATGGGGATATTATCCCCGGCCTGAAAGGCACTGAAATGTACATTTTATCCCCCCCCCCCCCCCTGAGTGTATAGAGCTTCGAACTCAGGATAAAAGAGCTGATTTCAGTGTGGTATATTGAAATTTGTATTTTTTCGGTATAAGATTCGTTTGGCCTGACGCCCATTGGTACCTCCCCGGAATTTAATCCGCAATATATAACTAGTTTCAAACTTGACGGTTTTATCAAATAAATAAATACCTCAAGATTTCAATTTTTCTTAGTCTGAGATTACCGAATCTTTGTCGGTAATTTCTTGTGGTATGTCGGAGCATATCGGACGGTAAGGGTGGGCGTCACTTAATACCAATTCGTTATATATTCTAACTTCCAGAAATGACTGAGACTTAAATCTGAACACAGCTGTATTCAAGTGTTTTGATTTCGTGATGCATTGGCTCGATCCTCACTTATGTATTTGACACCTTGCTATGTTTGTGTCCGAGGACCAGCAGTTTATGCGAGACTGGTTGTTTGTTTGTTTGTTTGTTTGTTTGTTTGTTTGTTTGTTTGTTTGTTTGTTTGTACTTCATTGTTTTTGACGTTTGTATAGCCTCAACTCTTTGAACCCTAGCGGCCATTTTTCCGGCCAGAAGCATGATACGTCATAATTTCATTAAATAGGATGAATGCAAAATGCACGTGTGTGGTAGACCAATCAATATCTTCAACATGCATCCCGAAGGCCGCAAGTTGAAAATATTAATTGGTCTATCCTTAAAAAATGAACATGGACTCTTCCAGTTGCTGTCATTGAACTAATATGGAAGATACCACCAGGGTTCAAAGGGTTAAATTAGTTCTAATTGGAGAACTAAAATGATTGTCGCAGTTTATTGATTTGACTGTCTTCTTTGTTTTTGTTGCCATTGTGGCTTGCTTGAATACTTGCCCGGAATTTAATCGACAATGTATATCTGGTTTCAAACTTGACGGTTTTGCCAAATATACAAATACCTCAAGACTTGAATTTCTGTAAGTCTGAGATGTCCGATTCTTTGTCGGTAATTTCTTGTGGTATGACCTATCAATGTATAATGTAGAGATGGCCTATCAATGCCCAATATAGAATGTATATGGGCCGAAATTTCGAATAGAATCATTAAGCTCTTACTATGAGCATTCTACCGTCCACCAAACCTTCCTGTTGAATTGTGGAATGATATTGAGCTGTTTATTGACAGGGCAACTGTCACTAACTTTCAAAATATAGTTTTAACTGGTGATCTCAATGAAGTCCAACTTATTTACAATCGTAACCATTTTTACGTAAATATCCAGGTCATGTTCCCAAGAGCATCAAATAGTATTACCTACGTATATTACTGAAGATTCTTCTTCCCTCCTAGACTTATTTTTCTCTGTAGTACTGAAACGGCTCCGATACACGAAGTGGGAGTGTCTGAACCATTTTTCTTCGCTGACCTGGTAAGGTACCACCTAGCGGTATACATACTCATAAAAACTGATACATCTTACCAAAAAGAAACAAACTCTAAAAATAAGCACTCTTGCGGGATATTTGACTATACTAACGCACAAATTATACAGCTGTAATGGAGAAGTTATCTGCTGTTGACTGCCAAGTATTTATTCATAATGCATCTATTGAAGGGCGATGTTGCAAATTAGTAAATGTCTTAAAATCTCTGGCTACTCAATATATACCCAACTGAGTAAACACATCCAGCCCAAGTGAGCCGAATTGGATGTACAATGAGATACGCTTGCTCATACGACATATACGGCTCAGAGAAAACAATATTAGGTTCGGCTTCGCCTCACCTAATATTGTTTTCTCCTCGCCGTATGTGACACTCTATCTGCCAACTAAACGCCCTGTAACTTATAATCCACTCGGCACAAATAATGTCTTATGATATATCGAAAATAGAAAGTGGTCCAGTCAATGGATCGTAACATTTGATCCATCCAAAACAGTAACTATGACAGTCACTAGAAAATATAATCCCCCACACCAACATATATTGAGAATGCTTAACCAACCGATCCAGAAAGTTACTTCACATAAGAACCAAGGTCTTACTTTTAATAATGGTGGAAACTGAAATGATCACGTTAACCCTTTACTTACATGAAAAGCAGACGACACTTACAAACAAAATTCTTGAATAACTAATTTTTTTTTTCATTTTTTGTCTCAAAAACATAGGTTATGACCCGAAGAGCTCGTTCCACAGAGGGGTCATAACCTATGTTTTTGAGACAAAAAATGAAAAAAAATAATGAAAATTAATTGGCGACTTTTGTGAATAGCGCCGGCCATTTTTTACCGTTACGTCGGGTAAGGGGTTAATAATATAACAGATAAAGCTTGGAAGCACGTAAGTATTTTGAGGAAATACTTCAAACAATCTATTTTCTTTCATCCGCCCTCTATCGGAATACGGCAGTCAAGTGTGGGGTAACTACGGCTGAAGAAAGCAGAAAACACGAAACGATTCAATTGGAGGCTGCAAGATTAGTTACAGGGGCCACGAAGAGTGCCTCGAGAAGACAGCTCGAAATTGAATGTGGATGGGATTCTTTTGAACCTCGACGTAAGAAACATAAACTTATAGAACTTCATAAAATGTGTTATAAGCTCACACCACCCTACCTTTATAACCTGCTCCCTCCGCCAGTATCTAGATTACAGAATTATAATCTAAGAAACGCCGTAAACTTAAACCTACCACCATCTCACTCTGTATTATGTCATACGGCAATACTCTACCCAACGGTCAGATTTTGGAATAAACTTCCAATTGATATCCGGCAGATACAACAAACCTTAGCGTTCGAAAATCATCTTCCTAGTTACCAAAGGCCGCCCCATCCCGTTTCAACTCTCACTACAATCGGAAAGGTCAAATAATGCACTGCAGACTGAGACTTGGATGCATCAATCTCAGCCAACATTTGTTTAACAATCACATCTCAGTCACTCCACTTTGTACCTGCGGTGAAATAGAGACAGTAGAGCATTACTTCTTGTACTGTCCGCGGTACAGGAACACCCGTCGTGAAACGCTTGGTGATCTGTCTTTGCAAATATCTTCGGACACGCTATTATTTGGTTCAGAACATTACGCCAGTACAACAAACAATCATATTTTCAAAGCTCTTCACAAATGCATTGTGCTGAGCAAACACTTTGACTGACCACTCTGTATTGGACTCAAAAGCAAACTAATGCAATGCAATATTATTCTTGGCAAGAAAGGTCTTTCTTGTTTCATGTTCCGAAACTGTGTCAGTGTTTCGTGATGATGGTTGTCGAGACTCTCGGCAAATTGTTGTCGCGATGTCATGATACTGTATTAAAGTTTGGTGTTCGCCGAGTGGGGAGGCCGCTCAGTGGGAAAAGTGATGATATTCCAGGGGGACTTCGTACTCGACAGCCAATACCAAACTTCAACACAGCCCTCCTAATCAGTAAACGGTAGGTTTTGATGACAGGACCGGGTGATATACCTGTCATTGAGGTGTTTGGGCGTAGGATTGTACGGATTTTATCATTTTATTTGTGATGCCTAACTTCGCAACACCTTAGAATGGGACGCACAAAAGAGCACTAACGTGTGACATTATATTGAAAGTAAACACAATAATAGAACAGGATTCGACAGCAAGCTTTGTGTTTTGTTGAATGAAAAGTAACATTCAGAGAAATAGTTCAAGCCACATGAGGTCGCAAACGCTGCTGTTTCTTCCGTGTTGGAGATCTGTTGTTGCAACTTCATTTTGTCATAGACGACCATCGTTAATGATCTTTATCAATCTGTTGAGATAATCGATTATAGTCGGTGCATTAAGAAGACAAATACCCGAACAAAAACGAAAATTCTGAATGGTTGACGCTGGATTTAAGGAAGCGTGCTTGTAATGACACCCTGCGCCTTTTGCATCGCACTTCTGACTGTTTATCTCTTACTTACAAATACGCACAGTACCGTCGTCGTGGACTGGTCGTACACGCTAAAAACTAAAGTGTTAAAAACTATTGTTATGTCTCAGTGCTTAAAGCATTGCACTCTGAGTGTTAAAATCATACCCTAAGAGTTAGAATGGGTTTAACACCTTGAAAGTGTCAGTTTTAATATTTTAGTTTTTAGTGTGTGGGACCTCACATAACTGTCAGTAATCACAACACATTGGAGTCAGAATTTACGATCACAGATCGATTGACTTTTTCTTACTTCCGTAACAATTTTTCCCGCGAAGACTGGCGAAGATGAAATAAATAACACACTACTGGACTAAGTGGCCTAGCTAGGATATTTTTAGTGGGGTGCGAAGCCTATATTTCTCCAGTTGCATTACACGCTAAAAACTAAAGTTATAAAAACTATACTTGGAGTGCTGTATTTAACACTTACTAAGAGCTGAACTAGCACTTTGTTCAAGTGTAGATATCCCAGAAATTGACAGGTGTTACAATAATACCACTTGACAAGTGTAATGTCGCGACACGTAAAAGGAAGCAACGCAGATGACGCGGATCAGGCTCGAACTCTCGAGCCTGATCCGCTTCATCTACGTTGTGTCCTTTTAATTATGTACCCACCAAGCGCAAATCAAAGTATGGACTATTCTGAAAGAACCACCAATGCTAGGCACATGGGAAGTGCCATCCCTTCAAGTTTCAAATGTCTGACGATTGTAATGTCTAAGTGCTTAAAGCATTGCACTTTGAGTGTTAAAATCAAACCCTAAGAGTTAGAAACACCTTGAAAGTGTCAGTTTTAACACTTTAGTTTTTAGTGTGTAATCCATGCGTGGGAAGTGATCTGCATGCTTGCGTTTAACAGGTAATAAAAATTATCCTTACCCGGTGCTTCATTAATTAAATTTTTGCTGATTTTTCCGATAATTGGTATTTGGAATCTAATATTTTTGCGTCCGTGAAAATAGTGCCAACCAATGGAAAGTGACCAGTTCACGGCGGCCGTACTGTAAGAACCTGAGTGCACAGGGGTAGGTGACAAAACGTAAAGAGAAAGAGAGAGAGGTGAGTGAGTGGGTGTGTGGGTGGATGGGTGGAGAGAGAGAGGGAGAGTGAGGAGGGGGCTGTAAAGACAGAATTATCTTCACCAACTCTTCCCTGTAATTCTATTGAAAATCAGCAAGAAGGGGGTGCAGGACTCTTTACTCTTAATGATATTATGTGACTGAAGATTTCCGCGTTTGGTTTGTTTCTACTGCGGGCTTTAAAGTCGAGAAACCAAATTCAACAAATTCCCCATCGGGCCGAAAACATTGCCTCGGCCCCATGATAAAAATTATGAAATATGTAGCCAAAAATGTGCATTTTTTCTCAACGTACAGAAATGTCCATTTTTCAAGCATTTACAGGGAGCAAACATTTACCAAATATTTGACAAAAGAAAACTTTAATTGATTTTGCCATGACGAAAAATATTCGACTAATCGAATATTCGTGACAGCTCTACCCAACACGAAAGGCAGACGACACTTGCAAACAAAATTCGTGAATAACTACTTTCTTTCATTCCTTGCATCAGAAACATAGCTTATGACCTTTTATTGGAACGAGCTCAAGGGCCTCATACCAATGAGGGTCATAAGCTATGTTTTTGTGACAAAAATGAAAAAATAATAGTTTGGCCGTTAAGACGGGTAAAGGTTAAAAACTTTTGATACTTTTGAGTACATGTTTTGTATCTAAAGTTACTGACTGCGGGGACACATGAGTCATAGCTCCATACAGGGTACAGAGATCGAGACTGAGCAGTGCGCCATTTTCATATGATGCCTTGAGAGCCATCAGGAAACCCCTCAATGAAGTGTAACATCAAGTCCCACATATCTTCGTTCAGTTACTACTTACGACATGGTGTTCTGAGCAGCTGTCGGATGAATGGAACGATCTGATTGAGCCATTTAATCTTGGCAACCTCAAAATGGGATATAGAATTGTCGAGGGTTAGTATTCTTAAAGGCTTGTAAAAGACTATCGTGGGCGCAGGCTGCCTATACTATACCACAACTTCACTACAGTATGAGAAATTCGCCAAATTCTGATTCGAACAAATTAATAGCGGTCAATGTTCTATCACGTCGCGTGCTCATTATGTCATAACGATGATATTACTAACGTCAGCCGTTTTCCAGTTCGAAGTCACCAAAGGTCAACATGGATGTGGTTCCACTGTAGGTGTAAATTTTAACTATTGAAATCTCATTGCTGGCGTGTTCACAGCAGACATATAGAATATACCCATAGTAGCTTGGTGTACCAAATGTTCACCACGAGTGGTGAAGTGGTGTTAACCGCCAGCTACGTTTGGTATATTTTATTTATACCATAAGAGTCACTATTATTTTTTCTCGATTTTACTGAAGACCAGACGTACCTACGTTCGAATCTGTTTCTGTTCTGGGCGGTACTTCCACTGTCAATTTTATCGCCGAAACGAAATGGAAAATGGAACGTGGGCTTTTTCATTTTAATAGCATAATAACATACCATCTCGAGGTATGGATGCTTTATTAATGAAACAATGCATATTTGTTAAGTTGTGGTGTCTTATGGGGTAAACTCATTTAAAAACGTAATAAATAATTGTCACTTTCATTTCACTCTTCGTGAGGCGACGTGCGATAAATTTAGACAAGTTGCATTCAGGTCGACGTCACCAAAGGTTGGGTTGGATGTAGTTCCACTGTAGGTGTAAATTTTGACTATTGGAATGCAATTGCTGGCGTGTTCACCACGGTTGTTGTGTAGTGCCAAATTTATGTCATAGGATTTTCATATATTGTAGAATAGGTAACCATGGTATAAACACGTGTTCACCACGGCCGGTGTGTAAAGCTAAATTTTTACCATAGGCTTTTCATATATATCACCTGGAACTTACTTGAATGAAATATTTCATGTCGGTGAAATGGCTGTTACTGATTATATAGAGAGTAATCGCTTGACTGGACTTGTTATGTGAAATAATTCGTGAGAGGTGAGGGACGTTGTACAAACATGAGTGCGCGAATGCGCACGAGTGTTTTACAATATAGACCCTGGCCTCGAATTGTATTATAGTATTGTATTGTATTATAGTACACGATACTAGAAACTTAAAAAATGGTAATTATAGATATTATTTTAGTCATTCTATTTTACTATATTTTGCCATAACAGTATACCATTTATTTAAATACTAAACAATAAACTTGTGCAAAACAAGGATTAAAGTCACACACAAAGGAATCTTAGCAAGAACTCTACGGCAATGACATTAGGTTTAAGGAATGCCCCCGTAAACTGGCGATATAAAAATGTGTTTTTCCTTTTTACTGAAGACATGTCTTTCTTCTTGCTCACTGCATGAAGGAGCTCACATTACGCTGGTAGTATGCTACATACCGATTGGACCACTTTGGGGTTGCGAATGGAATGAGGAAATGTCGTAATTGTCACATCACTCAGCGATGTCATGTGGGGGTATTATGGTAGCTCACGTAAGCGGCTATGTTGTGACATCATCATTGTGGTGTCAGTACGCATGCACAGCCCGTTATTAGTGTAACATGTGTTTCCGCCGTCAACTTTGTTTACTGGTGGCGCCATCTTGCTTGCTGTGGTTCCATGTCTCCCATTAGCTACTATTCTGTTCCATTGTGACTGAAGTCTGTTCCTAGCGTCCATACCCGTCTCAGTTAGTCTCGGCTATCTCTGGCCCTGCCCTGACCTCATCCAGTCACATCGCCCTATTTACCTGAACCTCACCCACTGTCTGTTGTTACGAAGTTATCTCCCTTTTGGTGATACGTGTAATTTCTAACTTGTCGACTGAGCCGAAAAGTAAAAATTACTTCGTAGTGTCAATAAATGGGGTCGAAGATTCTTAGGGTCTATCAGAAATTACCCCCGAACTGCAAAACTAAAACCATTCAGAACGGACCAGGAAGGCTAAAAATAATGCCAAAAAGCTAAAACTGTTCCAACTGGAAGTCTCTTTTGCGCTAAGGGGGTATACTCGGGAGCGACTGAGAAGGTTTAAACAGACAAAAAAAAAAACAAAACAAAAACAATAAGCAGACAAAAAAAAAACAAAATAAAAAGAAAACTACAGTCAAACATGTCCAGGAAAGAGGAAATAAGTCTTGGGAAAGGCAGAAAACGAGGATTCTGAAATAATACGAGCCAGTAAATACACTCCTATTCAATCAGACGCACCTTCTGGAGATGTCTCCACCATTTTAAAGAACTCTCAATTACACAGCAGCTGCCATGATGATAACGCCACAGATGGCCACCCATGAGGGGTACTATAACAACCCCACCGGACGTCGCAGGGTCACGTGACTATGACATCACTCCCGACTACACAAATGTGGACCCACATGACATTCTACTTATGGGCATTTTTCTATTCTTTTCTACGAAATCGCAATCAGGAGATAATATACTGTCGGCTTTTGTAATCTCAGTTCCGTTGTTCTGCGTTTTCGTTCTAACAAAATTATTGTCAAAAGTACACGGCACATCCTCGAAACACCTAATTACAGAGAGAAACTCGCCTTATATTCACGTTTGGTGATACTTCGACACCTAAGGTCAGTACACTTCAAACACTAATTAGGCCTAAACAAGTTAACAATTTGTTTCTCAGGCTCTCACGCATACTGTCCTTTTATAACCAATGGAAACTTAAAAAAATAAAATTACCAAAGTTAATCAAATTGATAAATTTGTCCCTTGAGTGCGACAAGGCTTTGCAGTGTTTTGGCACTGCAAAGCCTCCTTGTCCCCACCCCCCACCCCCCCACCAAGGGACAAAATACACCACACTATTAAATAGATTATAAGGCCTAAAACATAAAACAAACGAATAACATGAACTTTTGATGCAAAGAAATAATTACAAAAATAAAAAAAATAAACTAAAAAACCGCCTGCCCACATGCAGTTTTGCAAAAAATGCCATGAGAAACAGAGGTCAACTATGTGGAGCCTTATCTAACAGTAATTATGTGTTATTTATTCATTAATTCGCGGTGTTATAAGTTGATGCACTAGATACACTGGGCGATAATGGACGCTTATGGTCGCGCAGTTGTCAGATTCCCATCAATTAACACAGATTGTCCTCCAACTTGGTAATCTGAAAAATCTCTATCATAATTATACATTTTATATATGTGTGAAACCCGCGGATAACACCGGGAGAGTACTTTTTTCTTAAAGCGTGCTACCGTTATTTATGTTCTGATGCATAGGAGTTTTTTCTCAGTGCGGGCTCAGTGCGTCAAGTTATATCAATATATGTACAAAATCATAAGAGCATCATTTATATCATGATTACATAGTGCACTGTATATGAAAAGCCTATGACATAATTTTTAGCTTTACACACCAACCGTGGTGAACACGCCAGCAATGGGATTTCATTAGTTAAATTTTACACATACAGTAGAACTACAACCAAGTTGACCTTTGGTGACGTCCAGCTGAACGCAAACTTCTCTGAGTTTACCGCAAGTCGCCTCGCGAAAAGAGAAATGAAACCGGCAATTATCTATTAAGTCTGTTCATGGGTTTACCTCATAAGATGCCAAAAATTACCAAACATGCATTGTCTCATGTTAAAAAAACATTCATAACCGCGAAATGGTATGTTATTATGTTACTAAAACGATAAAGGTTCCGTTTCTTTTTCCATCTCGTTTCGGCGACAAATTGACAGCGGAAGTACCGCCCATCGACGCTCATGTACACAAAAACAGATTCGCATTTTTGTACGTCTGCTGCTCAATAAAATCGATAAAAAATAATAGCGACTCTTAATAATCTGACGGTCATGGTATAAATAAAATATATCCAAAGTAGCTTGGTGTTCCAAATGTTCACCACGAGTGGTGAAGTGGTATTAACCGCGCACCAAAGGTATATTGTATATTTAAACCCTTGTTGTCGTGGGTGTTGTTTTAAAATACATTTTTTGAGCAATCTGTAAAATCCCAGCTACAGTCACAATCCATGGGTCTTACTACCTGAAACTACACACACGCACAAAAAAATGGTACCATATGTCAAAGCTTCTATTCTTCTTGTACAAAAACAAATAACTGTCTTTGTCTTAAACACAATCTTTATGAATTTGACACGGGGTTGGCTCAGAGACGTGTCAAGAGGTTTCTGATTGGGGGCGGGGGTGTATGGTGGTGAATTTCAAACTAGGAGGAGGGACCGGGAGGGGGTTTCCCCCTCCCGGTCCCTCACCCCAGTTGGAAATTCACCACCGAGACCGATTTTGAAAATGAAGCCACGAAAGGGAGCATAAAATTGATTCTAGTAATTGAAATACCAACACATTTATGATAGAATTATCAGGTTATTATTATTTGGTATTATTCTGGGAAATGAATATGTGCTAAACAAATGTTCAAGCTAAGAACTTTGAGGAATTCACACTTTCCTGACATGAAGTCAGATCTCATGAATAAATGATCACTTTTCGGTGTTTCATCATCTTGTAATTGTGAATGATGGAATTAACTCAGGATAACGGCCTTACATGATGTGATTTTCTTGAAGTGCATTTCGAGCATTTTTTTATTACGATAAGTATAAGTGTAGAAATCTCGAACCGATTGACATCATGCATACTTATGAAGCTCGATATTGCGCACACTGTAGCTGTAAATAATAACAGTTAGAATTTTTGTCGATTTGAAACCGAGTTGGAATTTGGGGAAGTAAAGGAGACATCAGCGACGCCCCTGTCGCCACGTCCCCGTGTTGGCTTAACCTCGGTGTTGCTTACCATGATTTTCGTCTCTGGAAGTGATTTGCGCGAAAGTTATCAGCCCTTAATTTCCTAAATTTTTTTTTATTTTTATGGGCTCTTAAGATCACATATTTTTGCGCAATGGCTAATCATGACCGCAACATGAAGATAAAGTCATGTTTAGACAATCATTTATATCCGTGTTGCCAATTTTAGAGGACACACATTGGTGACTAAGTCGACTTTTACCAGTAAAACAGAGCCTGTTTACCACAGTATGGCAAGGACTGTGCCACGGTAAACAAGCACTGCTTCATGTCCCAGGGTTCCCACCGAACTCAATTTCTTAAAGATGCATGTAAATTTAACATTAATGGCATTTTCCTATCGCCTAGTATAAGAAAACAGAAGGTGGCTTTTTTACAAGTTTTTCCCATTCAGTTTCAACCATTGACTATCATGCTCTGTTGAATCCCATTTAACCCTTTACCTAACATAAAAAGCAGACGACACTTGCAAAAAAAATTCTTGAATAACTAAATTTTTTCATTTTTTGTCTCAAAAACATAGGTTATGACCCCTCGTTGGAACGAGCTCGACGAGCTCGACGAACCTATGTTTTTGAGACAAAAAATGAAAATATTTTGAAAATTAATTGTCGATTTTTGAGAATAGCGCTGGCCGGTTTTGGCCGTTACGTCGGGTAAAGGGTTAACAATAAGAAAACGGCATTTTCACAATATTTTGATATTCTCTAACGTTTTGTCTGTTAATAATATCAACAGTGTGTGCATCGTGATAAACAATGCAGACAATGTACTTTTCATTAATATAAAGTCGGGGTGGGGGGGGGGTGGGGGGGAGAGATTTACTAAATCTTTTTCGTGGGAAGAATAAAAACTTGCAAATTACTATAAAAACGCATTCGCCAAACAAAGAGATTCAGTTAAAACTAGAAGTCCAGTCATGAACTGTGCGCTTATCAAGGCTTAACTGCGCGTAGGAATTGCGCGCAATTGCCATATCGAATGTTCTCCCGGGTACTCATAGCAAACACAGGCATGCTTCTGAAACAGTGCTTGTGCACAGGTCATATGTACAGAATTTGATAGCCTTACTATGGTCCTAACGCGTAGATTAACGCGCAGATCGACATGCTACTTGTGCGCATTTCATGACAGGACTTCTTGTTTTAAATGTAAGTGGACTGTTTGGCGTTAGTAGGTATAATACTGATAGATATTCGTAATGACGGATTATCTGTAAACTTGTTGCTTCCAATTAATTTGCCATAAAAAGGCCAAGATTCCTCTTCATAAACGGAAACAGCAAACAGCTCCGAGAGTTGCATGTTGCTTTCATTTATTAAGAGTGAGAAATGGAAACTTGGATGCACTTTCTTTTGATGTCATAGCAGTTTTCTATACAATTAGTTGCTTCTTAATTGGTCATTCCTCGCTCGCCTAATAATTTCAAGGGGAGGGGGAGGGGAGGGGGAGATAACTTATCGAAAATCGATTTTCATGGCAATATGAGTCAGAGATAGGGAGAGCCGCTGTATCTTTCATTCCTAACTTGAACCCTCAATGGTACACTGTAATTTCCGAACGCCCCGTAAAAGAGGGCATGCATGCATATTATCCCTTTCAGATGCGATGGAATGTTCCAGTTCAGTGCAGTGGTTTGAAGTGTGAGACTCCGTATTCATTATTGCGGAAAAACCAACCAATATTTCAACGTGCAGCCTTGGTAACGCTCACCAATTCGCCGCGCAGCTGTTTACTTTTTTATATAAAAGGACGCATCAAGATCTTTGATCGAAAGAGTGACCTTTCAGTTTCAGTGGGTTCATGTAAGCAGGTAAAATGACTCCGGGAATGAGGAGCAGTAGTCTGATCCGATCAGTATCGAAACACAGTATCGAAACGCAGTTCAGTACACCCTGAACTGCAAACACTGGCATAAAATCGATTTGGAACTCATCGCTTATTTCCTCTTATTTCTGTTTCGATTTGCAAGGTTGTTAAAACAGCCCCAAAAGCAACTTTTGCCAAAGCGCAATGAGGACACATCGATGGCAACCAATATTATCAGTGAGCAGGCAGAGAAAAGGGAAGACTGGATCGTCTTAATAGTGCAATAGCAGTAACAAAAACAAAAATCAGTTGTTGTAGCTCTAACGGAGCAGTATGATTAAAATATTACTGAAACACCCCAAATACAAGTTCGGCTCGTCCATTGCGCTGTATACACAGTGTATAAGACGCTACCATTTAGAGCGTTGGAGTTATAAGAGTAAACCAGTTCATGTTATTATAAGTTTTCTCCACCAACATGTATGGTATATGTAGATTTAACACCTAGATGTCGGTTTTACAACACCGAGCCGCAGGCGAGGTGTTTAAATGAGACATCCAGGTATTAAATCTCCATATACCATACATGCTGGCGGAGATAACGTTTTTGTCCTCTTTGAAACACAATACAAACACAGTGGAAATAAATTTGTGGACATATTTCTCAGCTCCACAATCACTTGGACCAAATTCGTGATAACTATTTTGTTTTTTTAATCGCAGAAGACCACAGATAGAGTTACATCCTTTGGGTCGTTAAGGGAACGGGTAAAAAGTATTTTGTTGGCATATCGTCCCCTGAGTTCCAATGTGTTCTATGTGCCTACTGGCACATAGAACACATTGGTATTCAGGGGACGACTTATTTGCTTTTGTTTTATTTTTATGATTGAAATGTTGGAAATCTGATGATATTTGTGACTATTTTTAGTTTTTTTTGTTTCGATTTTTATATCAATGCGAGCAAACGCATACACCCCCGGTGTCTCGCGTGCGCTTATACGTTGGATGTTGCACGCTCTCATATACCTTGGATGTTGGGTGCACCCTTTGTCATGGCTATTTGTCCACGGCATTCTGACCAACCAATCAAAAGATAGAATTTATCGGTAGATAGGGACAAGATAACTTATTTAATGTGTTAGTTTCGCTTGCAGATACTGAGTGGTTCCACAGCATACTAATGTACTTTCTACATATTTTCCAGTTCTGAAACTTTGAATAAATTATATAACCGATGCGTACTTACTTTGGTTATAAGTGAGTCAGTTTTTCGTGATTTTTTAAGTGAGGGATATTTGCGGGGTAGAGGTCGGGGTAAGATTGAGATTCTAGCCTCATTTGTAATACTGACCGCCGAAATAAGCTTATGGTATGATGATAATAAAACAATAACGTGAGTTGTTATTTTTTTTGGGGGGGGGGGGAGGAGCGGGTGAGTGGGGGGGGGGGGGGGGGGGAGGGCGTTACGGTTTATTTACGACACGAGAGGAGTGAATAAACACCCGTGGGTTTATTGTCAACTCGTGACAAAGTCGAGGGCCGGCGGAATGTTTAGGCATTTTGTTTATAGGTCTCGTCACTGTTATTCAGGTGAAAACGTTGTTTTTTCAAGAAATACACGGCTTTTCATTAACTCGGCCGAGGATATTTCGCATTTTAATTACCCCCCCCCCCCCCACCCCCCTATTCACAATACCCTCAATGTATACAGTTTCTGAAAGCTCTGAAAATGACCTTGTCTGGAGACAACTGCACATAATACAAATCTTAAAATATCACTCAAATACACTCAGCTGAATGACACAGTTGAAGGCTAAACAAAATGAGTCAAAATAGTCAAATTTTTTCTCATTTTGGGGATACATTTCCAATGTCCGTGCATCGATAGTGATAAAACTGTGTTATAGAAATATCTCGTTCATGCACTGAGGATTTCAGAGCATAAGATGATCATTCTGACAAATAAAAAAAATATGTGTGTTTCTTATTCATTTTTTCAAGAGGCTGTCTCAAAGCAAATTTTCACGAAAATTGTCTCATTTGTAACCTTCTAATTTCCAGGTCCCAAACAGGTCTGGATCAGTCATTGACCATTCCTGTGTGACCATGACCCCCAACTGAAATGCACTTGACAGTTCACAGTTTGACTCAAGACCATCAACAGCTTGGCCATATCACCATAAAATAAGATTTACTAAATCCACACCACCACAAAAATAAAACTATGGCCAAAAATAACCATTTGCTCGAGGATATTCAATAACCTCGGATATGACCTTCTAATAGGAAACTTGACCTATATTAACGGCCCGCCAGACTCTTCCGTTGCCTGCCGCCATGGCCTACTGAGTTTTTCTACTCCTTTAATATTCCAGAGAACGCCCGCTAATGTGGTAATAATAACCGATAACTGGCAGAAAAAAATAATACACATAAAATATCACTAATTATAACAAAATGATACGACATCGCATAATCACACACGAGTTAACTAAAATGAAGATTGATATTTTTTGTTTGTTTTTAATTTCACACCAGATTTGATTGTTTTCAGAACCTTTTACGGGTATCTGACAGAAGACATGCCTTTTGCGAAGGCATGTCTTGATGACGTAGTTGGAATAATAGTCAGTCGGAATTGTAGTTAAAACAACTCAAGACTTCTTAGAAATTAATTTGTGGATAAATAAAATATCTGTGTAGTTGTCGTTATGCAACCTCTTTTTAAATCAACTACCGTTCAAATTGTAAACCTGAGCCATTCACAGCACGAATCTGATAGTTACAGACTCAATTTATATGGCCGACAATGCGTGTGAGATAACTTCACGAACCAGATCTAATCTCGTGAGAATGTACGTGATTACTATGAAGAGAGAATAAATATCATAGATTCAAGACCAGACGAAAATCTCCAGACCATGAAAACTTGGGTGGTGGGGGGGGGGGGGGGGGGGGGGGTTATGCCATTCCTTAAAATCCTTTATCGACACCTATGTGTACTTGAACTGCAATATTTGTTTATTGAAACAAATATCAGCTACAAAATGAAAATGAAAAGTTGAACGAAGACAACATAAACAAACTACTTGGTTTTGAGCAATTATGCCCATATTAGAAAGTTTAAAAAAATTCAGAGGGACTTTCGCCCGGCTCGTCCCCCACCTCTGCCACTTTCATCATACAATGTCACTGGGGGTTTATGCAGGTGAGTTTTGCCCATCATAAAAAAGCAAAACTCAATATAATCAGGAAAATCGTTATCAGCTGTGTATTCAAATTCTTCATTTTTTGCGGCTGTTTTATCCTCGATGCACTCCATTTTTTTCAACATATAGTGATGTAATGTCAGAATTTGGCTGTAAATATTTTAAAGAGAAAAGAGGATGCAAAAATTTTACACACAAACTGTTGACCTTTTTCACTTAACCAGTGACGGCGTAAAATGTTTCACATGGGCGGTGGTAAACTGAGGCTCAGTTCCCCATGAAGTGAGGCGAGTCGACCAGTGTCATTTTCGAATCAAAGCATCATCGCATTGCACTCCTAAACAGTAGACATCCGTATGAGATTCTAAGGCAATACCAATCACAGGGAATGTGTTTGAGGTGTATCTATGCAGTCAGGTGCAGCTAACATTCATTACACAACGTCAACGTTGTATAATCTGGGACGTGCAGTTATAACCTGAAGTCCTATCATGAACTGTGCGCTTATCTAGGCTTAATTGCGCGTAGGAATTGTGCGCAATTGCCATATCGAATGGCATCCAAATCACGGCAGGTTCTCCTGGTTACCCATAGCAAACACATGCAATTCTTCTGCCAATGGACCTCCGGGTTACCCGGCGGTCCATTGGCTGAAACATTGCTTGTGCACAGGCCATATGTACAGGATTTGATAGCCTTACTATGGTCGTAGATTAACGTGCAGATCAACGGGCTATTTGCGCGCATTTCATGGCAGAACTTCTAGTTTTAACTGTAAAGTAAGCCATAAAAACTATAAACGCCAACATTGCTCCTTAAGCTTACAGGAAGCCTTAACTATAGTGAGTGTACCCGATCTTCAGTTGAAACACTTGCTTACTAGATAAATGAAAACCCGAGGATCGAGCAAGAAAATTGGAAGCTTACGGTCAATCGACTAGAATACTCGGTCGTTCAAGAGGTCAGAATTTTTCTGCAGAGTCCTCGAGCTCTACTGGTTGGTTAAACATGCTGGTTGAAATTCCCCTGGGAACCCAGAAAGTGGCGGAGTGCGTGTTTACTGTGGTAAACAAAAACTGTGGTGCATGTATCCAATGCCTGAAGGGGAATTCTACAAACTACAAAAATTGTCAGCACACTTTTACACCATTGACTAAAGACTCGTGTTATGGTCACGATATGGGCATAGTCACAGAAAGTGTCCTGAAATCCCAGTAAACACAAAGCACCCGGCGCATACTTGAAATATTTTCATATAACTCAATTGGCCACTCCTCAACCCAAACAAATATTAAACAGCTTACCTGTTAGATGGATGTTCAATCGAGGCCTGAGTACCACGTCTCCTTTTAGAAGGTAATTATTTGATGTTATCAGAGAGAGAGAGACCGTGGTAAATTCTAGATTCAATATACTTCCACGAGATATCATACCCGCCGTCTGTCACAGTAACTTAGCATGTTATCTCCTTACTCACATAAAATGTAATCCTGCGAAGATAATTCTTAATATTGATTGTTCTTTTTTCTCTGGTTAACGTATTTGCCGTGCTATATCGAATGTTTCAAAACAAATCGTATATTAGTTGTATTAGACCTGGGGCCAATATGATAAAACTCTTACAACTGTATTTTCTAGAATTGTATATTCTGTCTATTAATAAAACTGACTGGAATGAATAATTAACATTTTAAAAGATACGGCAATTTGCCAAATGACAAATTGTTACATCTTTGAAAATGCTGATGGTTCATTTCACATTTAAAGTCATAACTAGAAAATACAATTCCCGAAAATGCAATTGTAAAAGTTGTATAGTACTGGCCCTTGGTATTCATCAGCTGGAAGTTTGTCCAAATCAAGTCTCTCTGGAGTCATATTTGGGCTTCTTTGGATCGGAAATTTAAATTGTGCAATGTGAGCAATATTATTTAAAAATCTTCTCTAGATCTGCCCGTCAGAATCTCTTAATATGCTACTCAAAGTTTGCTAAGCATCAAGTGTATCCAACTACCTGTTTTACGTTTTAGTTGAAATATTGTAATGAAAAGTGTACATATTTTTTTATTTAATTATATCTTCGATGCTTTAAGTACAGAAATTAAAATTTTATTTGAGTTTGACATTATTGTTTAGTTTTTGCATACGATAACCATGGAAAATGGATATTCTTGGAAAAAGAGGAAATTGTTCAATATGCCAAAACGTTGATGGAGCGAACTGGTATGTGTTCAACTACGAGTATGAGTCCCATGACTGTTAATTACAGCTTGACAACGCCTTCTCATGCTCCCAGTCGGGTTCCTGGTGGTTCTTTGTGGGATGTTGTGCCATTCTTGGGCCAGCATGGCACCAAGCTCCTGGACACTTCTTGACTGGACTGGATGGGCTGAAATTGCAATCTGCAACTTAATCCAGACATGTTCGATTGGATTGAGGTCAGGGGATCTTGCTGGCCAGTCCATACGCTCAATACCCTCCCTCTGTCGATACTCTCAGACAGCATGGGCAACATGAGGACGGGTATTGTCGTCCATCAGAATAAATCTATCACCCACTGCACTTGCATGCAATCTGACGTGGACATCCAGGATCTCACCAATATACCGTTGTGCAGTTAATGTACCGCGTTCAAGGACACAGAACTCTGTACGTCCATCCCAGCTGATGCCGCCCCAGACCATGTTTGACCCTTCACCATAGCGGTCATGCCCGGCAATGTTGGATGCACGGAATCGCGCTCCTGGTCTTCTCCATACCCTAGATCGTCTATCTGTGTGGTCTGGATAGTACCTTGACTCACCTGTAAAAAGGACAGGTCGCCAATCTTCTCTGGTTCATCCAACGTGGTCCATGGCCCATTCATATCGTGAATGGTGGTGGTTCTGGGACAGCAGAATGCGAATACATGGTCTTCTCGATCGGAGACCACCTTCGTGCAACCTTGCCAGGATAGTCTGCGTCGAAATATTTACCCCGGGTGCACTCTGAAGGTCACCGCGAAGCTGGGTTGCTGTGGCAAAGCGGTTCGTATGGGCCTGAATGATCAAAAGCCGGTCTTCAGCTGCAGATGTTGCCCTGTCCATGCCGCCTCACTGGTGTTCCACACTGCCGAAATCTTGCTCAGGTTCTGGTGATTACCGTATGTTGCACACCAAGGGCTTCACCAACCTGACGATGGGTAGCCCCTTGCTCCACCATCCCCACATTTCTGCTTCAGACAAATGTCTTCTTACATTTGCATTTGCCATATTCAATCATTAAATCACAAGGGTTTGTGTTGAAATGAAGATTGAATACCCTATACATGTCATGTACATGTAGACAGTACACGAAAACATCATGAAAATCTAGGGGTACATGCTTTCCATGACTGTCACGAAAAGTTTGCCTGTCATGAGAGCTAATGTAAACACTGTGGACCATCTCAATACATTCCTCAATCACATCCATCAAAAATATCGCAAATATGTCATCGGCAAATTTCACAATGATGTGTCAAATATTTGGTGTTTAGCAAACTTTGAGTGGTATATTTCATATGCAGCAACCTTAGGAGTTTCAGATTCAAGTTTGTTCAAATCAAGTCCCGGGGTTCATATTTGGGCGCCCTATGGGAACCCGAATTTTAACTTGCTGCTCTTCTACTTCAGATCTACCAGTGAAAATATCTTGATATGTAGTATACTGCACCTTTTGGGGGAGGGGGTCGATTTTAAATTAGTGTAATATGAGGAATATTCTTTACAAATCTTCTTCTTCCGGATCCAACAGTCAGTATCTCTTGGTATTGGGAAAGTAACATCCAAAGTGGGGATGAGCTTCAAGTTTGTTCAAATCAAGTCGCAGGGTTCACCTTGAAGTGTGTTCCAAATCAAGTCCCTGGAGTCATATTTGGGCTCCCTATGGGAGCCCGATTTTTAAATTAGTGTAATAGAGAATATATTCTTTAAAAATCTTCTTCTTCAGATCCATGCCAGAAAATTTTGACATTGGGTATGTAGCATCCTAAGTGGGGTGAGATTCAAATCCATGCAAGTCATCGGGTTCATATCTGGGCTCCGTATGAGAACCCGAAATTTAACTCAGTCCGATATGACAATTTTTTTAAAACTCTTCTTCTTTGGATCTATGCGTCATAATCTTTTAATGTTTGGTATAGAGCATCATTAGGGCGGTCAGATCCAAGTTTGGTCAAATAAAGTCATTGAGTTCATATAGGGGCTCCCTAAGGGAACTCGAATTTTAACATTGTGAAATATGAGGAATATTATTTAAAAATCTTCTTCAGATGTACCAGTCAGAATCTATTGATAATGTTTATGTAGCGACCCAAATGAACTAAGATTCAAGCTTATCCAAATCAAGGCCCTGGGTTCATATTTGGGCACCATATGAGAACCCAAAGTTTAACTCAGTTCAATATAACAATATTTAAAAAAAAAGTCTTCTTTGTATCTATGTGTTAGAATCTTTTGATGATTGGTATGGAGCACCCTTAGGAAGGTCAGATTGAAGTTTGTTTTTAAACCAAGTCCTTGGGGTCATATTTGGGCTTTCTATGGGAACTCGAACGTTAAAATAGTGGAATATGAGGAATGTTATATAAAAATCTGCTTCTTCAAATCTACTTGACAGAATCTTATGAATTTATTGTAAAATAATTCTAGTCTTTAGGCAGCCAATCTGGCTATGTCATCTCCTAGAAGTATGCAACCTATGTTTTTGTCTGTACGAAACTTATTACACTTTATAAATGCACATGCTGCTGAATAAAGTATCTTTCTTCTGTCTATCGACCTATTTTAGATTCCGGCCTTGAAAACATAGGCTATGGAACTCCATTGGAACGAGCTCATTAACCTATGCTTTCGAGGCAAAAAATGGAAACTTTTATTTTTTCAGGAAGTATTTTGGTAAATGCCGTCTGCTAGGTGTCAGGTAAGCAGTTAGCCCAACGTAACGACCAAAACCGGCCAGTGGTATTACTAAAAACTCAGCATTCAATTTTCATTATTTTTCATTTTTTTGTCTCAAAAACATAGGTTATAACCCCTCGTCGAGCTCGTTGCATTGAGGGGTCATGACCTATGTTTTTGAGACAAAAAATGAAAACAAGTTAGTGTCGTCTGCTTTTCATGTTAGGTAAAGGCCTAATGAAATAAATTACGTCAAAAACAAGAAGATTACCGAAAGCAACTAATTCACAATAGTTTGGCGTCACGTTTACTTCTAACGTCAGGTGATCACTAGATGTGCTGCGGACAATATTTCGATAATGGGCAATGTTCCAATAATACTGAAATCCTCGTCCTCTGATTGGACGAGAACTCGCTTCTTTTTTTTCTATGTCTACGTCTTCAGTAACACATGTTACCATCTAACTCCAAGAAGTGAAATATTTGAAAATATGATAACAGTGGGATGAGATTGAAAGAGCATACCGCCTGTAAAATCGTATTTTTCGAGTCCAGCGGCCAATCTATATTTACCCACAACCCATTTATAACAAGGTGGAGATTACTCCATCTCATTCCAAAAGTTCATGATTTGAGCTGAGATGGAGCAACCTCGACATTCACCTAAGTTATTGATTTGTTGTTGTCTAGTGGCGTCGTGAGGTACACGAGAGGTTTATTTACTAAATTTGTTTTCTTTGAAGTTGCCTTGTTCATTCAAGTTGCTTTGTTCATTTCACGACGTGAGTTTTGGGCTTCAGGTAGGGTCTTATTGGAACATATACGTTATTGAGATGAATTGACGGTAACATGGTCTGAGGTTTGCGGCTCGATTTAACAAAAACTCCGAGCTGCAAACCTCCGACCATCCTACCGTCAATTCGTCACTATAACTTATAATGTGATGGTGACGGTATGGCAGGTGGGTATTATGTGACGTTTTCTGTTCTAGAGACACTAGCCTTCGTAAAGAGACCCTATGATATTTGCGATTGAGTAATCACCCTCCTTCAGCACTTGACCTATTCTATGGTTCCTTCTGTAATCACTGAACGTTCATCGAAGGATATTATTCAAACTGTTATTACCACTCCCGGGAGCACGGTGGCTCAGTAGTAGACTGTTGGACTTCTATGTTAGAGGTCCCGATTTCGATCCCCTTCCGGGACGACCCGCGTCGTGTCCCTGGGCAAGGCACTTTATTCCGGTTGCCTACATATATATGGGGGCACGATGACGCTGTGCACTAAGGTGTACTGCACGTCGATGGTGCACATGTCTTCAATCACTGATACCCTGCTTGAGCGGAGCTTGAACAGAGCTAGAATGTTGAGGAGCTGACAGTTGCTCGTCGATGCTCGGTGGTTCTCTCCGGGTACTCCGGCATCCTCCACCCGTATAACTGTCACGATTACGATAACCATTCTGCAAGTATGTGACCTTAAACACCAACCCTTTACCCAACGTAAAGACCAAAACCGGCCAGCGCTATTAACAGACCCAAGGCTGCACGTTGAAAATATTAACTGGTCTACCCCTAAACAATGAATATGGACTCTTCCTGTTGCTGTCATTCAGCTGGCATGGAAGATACCACCATGATTCAAATGGTTAAAATGATATCTGAAGACACTCACGGCATTGGCGTCAATTACATGTTCACCGCGAATATTGACAATGCAATTTTTTAAGGAATAGTGCATGGCTTGGAGTTGACTACGCGAAGCGGAGGGAACTACACCACCTCACTGGGCACTATATGGGCATAGTCAACGACAAGACATGCACTAATCCTTATATTATATCGAACACCCATCAAGAAAAACATCTGTCGGATTTGTTAATCTATTACCAAGGTAGCAGCCCTACCAACCAGCGTTATATAGAAAAAAATACCATGTAGTTTTAAAAAAACATTTTCTTCTTCCAAAACACGGCTAAATTGGATTATTGATATGAGCAGAAGACAGATTTTGAATCGGTCGGCAAGAGTAAACAAAACATTTCCCCCAAACGGAACTGTGTATTCTAGAATCGCGCAACTCGCGAATGAAAGCTACAATTTTCGAAATTTGACAACGCAGTTTGATAATTTCCACACATTTGTCACACATATACATTACCGAATGGGTCAGCACGGGATATAAACTCCGAAGATTGAAGTGAATTCCATTATTTATTCGTTTACTCCCAAAACATACAATTAAATATGGAAATAATATGAGCAGCGAAACAAACGATTTTTCATATCCGGACGCGTGCTCATGAAAGTTGGACCCAGGTATGGATCATTCTCTTCGAACCGAGATATGGATCATCTTCTCAGGGAATAAAATGAACGCCTCGAAAAATGTGACTTCAACAATGGAAAAGCGATACAGTTTTCCACAAAGATTTCTTTCCGGGTCGTTTTGTGGATGTTGTGCCTCTGTGAATCGATTTTCAAATTTAGCCTGATCATTTATTCGCCCAGTATGAAAAGAAAACTGATATAGTAGTGTGCTAAAAATCGAAAACGTGTAGTGCCTGGGTGTAGTGCCTGGTCAGTTCTGTGGATGCAAACTACACGAAATAGGGTATCATCTTTCAGCCAATCAGAATGCAAGGAAGTCACGTGAGATATAATATAACCCTTTACTGAACTCCGGAACAGACGATAGTTGATAAAATAAAATGTTTAATAAGTATAATTGTTTTTTTTTTCATTTCTGCCTCAAAACCATAGCTTTTGACATTTCATTGGAACGAGCACAACGAGGTCGTCCCAATTAGAGCTCATACACTCTAAAATCAGTTGGGTTAAAAATCAACCCAAACCGACTGGGTTGAGTGAATATGAACCCAAGTGGGTTCATATTCACTCAACCCAGTCGGTTTGGGTTGATTTTTAACCCAACTAATTTTAGAGTGTAAGCTATATTCTGAGACAATTTTCTTGAGATTTTTTGCAGATAGCACTTGCAAATTTTTATTGTTACATTGGACAGTGAGTTTAGCGACTTTTTGAAAAGATCAAATATTGAAATAAATAAATAAATACATATTCCTTACCGAAGGACTCTATCTATTACATGTAACCAGAAACAATCCTTTTATTATTTTTTTCGTCTAAGGTAAGACGTAAAACACAAATTTATTTATTTACTGAGGTTTCACGACACTTTCGAAAGTCAGGGACACCTCATGTCGGGTAGTTTTACGAGTGGAGAAAGCCGGAGTACCCGGAGAGAACTTCCGAGCAACGGCAAGTATTTGTCCATCTCCCTACGTATTAACTCCGCACAAAGAGTTCTCTAAGCACTGGTTGAAGACAAGTGCATCATCGAAGTGCAGTAGTACGCCGTAGTACACAGTTCTACCGTGCCTTCACGTGGTTGTTTGCCCAGGAACAAAAAGGGGATTACCACCGGGTCGAACCATGGACCTTTCGGTTTAAAGTTCAATGCCGTAACCACTGAGTCACTGCGCTCCCAAAACACAAATAGTTAAGAATTAACTGTTGTTTTCCTTCGGTTTATGCGATATAAACCGAAAATTTTCAGCACAAGCTTCGATTAAGCTTGTGCTGAAAATGTTCGGGTTATATCGCATAAACCGATAAAAACAACAGTTATTTCTTATAATTTAATCCGGCTGTAATATTAAAATATAAAAAACTATGTGTACGTGAACGAAAAACTTTTAATTTTCGCATAAGACAACAGTCAAACTCAGGAAAGTGTGCCACAAACAGGTCACGTCAATCATTGTCAAATTGTTTGTTGTTTTGATTTTCGATCGCAGACGACAGATATTTAGCAAGTCACGTAACAATATCATTAAAAACATTTTTTTTTTAAGTTCCCCCAAAATCATGTTTGGGTATATTCGTCTCCCACTTCGGTATATTTTATGAAATTCAATTGTTCCTGAGAAATTATCATTATATTCTCGCTGACTGGAGGCGATGAAAAATCGATCATTGATCTTTGTTTACAAACTTGTTGTCCATCTATCAGTCTGCCGTCACGCCCTCACGGTGACAATTGGATTGAGTGGGCGGGGCTTCCATAGTCTTCAAAGTTGGGGCGGATTTGCGAACGTGTATCGACATTCCAAATCATGACGTGATTTGGTTTATACGATTTTGACGACTTTCACGCTATATGCTTTCAACCAATCAAACGCAGAGGCGGGGCAAATGATTAAATTATTGTCAAATAAATCTATAGTGGGAATATATTCATATATAAATTCTCTTTCGTCACCTTGCACTCTTGGAATAATGCTCATGCAACCTTACTGAGCTAATGTGTAATTTCTTTTTACTTGCGTTGTTAAGTGATATCAGAACGATTCGATTGATTGATAAAACATAATTTGATTCATTTATTTAAGCCACCGTATGCACGTTGAAGCTGGTTTAGGCAATGAGGAGGCGCGGTGGCTCAGTAGGTAGAGGTGCAGTCTGCAAGTCGAGTTGTCCACAGTTCGAATCCCACCTGCGGCAACCGCCTTGTGTCCTTGGGCAAGACACTTCACCCCCATTGCCCACGTGGGGGAACGGTGGAGTTGTGTAAAGAGTATTGCACGTCGATGGAGTACTTGTGTTCAAGCAATGCAAACACCTGCTTTTGTGGAGTTAGTATGTTGGGGAATTGACAGTTGCTCGCCGTTGCTCGGTGGTTCACTCTGGGTACTCCGCATTTCTGCACCCGTAAAACTGCCATTGTGCAGAAATATGTGATCCTAAACACCAATAAATAAATAAATTTTAGGCACTGAAAGTATTTGTGTTTATTGCGCAAACGTTTATTTCCTCAGAAGTTTTACGCGAAAAGATCAGTATTGTAACAAATTTAATGTTTTCTTCTTCGTTTTATATCCTAGAAGAGAGAGATGGAGAATATTCAAAATATCCGTTGTCGATTAAAAGAATAACAACCTTCAGTACAATTTTAACCCATTATCTAACGAATCGGCGACATCCGCCCGCGTAATATGTGATTTTGGAAGTTGGAAAATATTATTTTTCAACAAATTTCATCAAAACCATGTGGTCTATTAATGGAACGAGCTCAGCCAGCTCATTCCAATGACATGGTTCACATGATATGGTTTTGTTGAAAGTTTTTGAAAAAATAAAATAAAAAAAAATAAATCTGCGTTGAGTAAAGGGTCAAGAAAAATTTTCTTTGGAATGTCCAGATTAAATAGTCCATCAGTGGCCTAATTTGAGCCAAATAAATAAATAAATAAATTAATAAATAAATAAATAAATAAATAAATAAATAAATAAATAAATAACCTGATTTTAAGAATTTTGTAAAACAATTCTGGCTAATTAACCCGCTGGACACTGATAGTATATACCAGACCTGTCCAGAGCCATCTGTAGGTAGAGTCTGCATTCGTTACTTGTGGGAAAACCAGTCAATATTTTCACCTTACGCCCTAAAGGCTAAACGTTTAAAATCTTGATTGCTCTACCGTACAAATTCGCTGAGCAGCTTTCTACTTTATGAATGCAGGTCGTATCAAGACCGTGAACCAGAAAAAACAACAACAGATTCCAAAGAGTAAAATCCATCTTTGATTATCAACATGTCGTATTTTGTTATCAGTACCGAGTACACACTGTCAACAGTCAAAATATGATTTGAGATTAACTTAACCCTTTACCTAACATGAAAAGCAGACGACACTTGCAAAAAAAATTCTTGAATAACTAATTTTTTTCATTTTTTGTCTCAAAAACATAGGTTATGACCCCTCGTTGGAACGAGCTCGACGAGTTCGTTCCAACGAGGGGTCATAACCTATGTTTTTGAGACAAAAAATGAAAATATTTTAAAAATTAATTGGCGATTTTTGAGAATAGCGCTGGCCGGTTTTGGCCGTTACGTTGAGTAAAGGATTAAGAAATTTTCCATGAGCTCCACGGGACTTGTCTGCCCAGGTAAACAAGTTCTCTTTGTCGGGAAAATAAGATGCGGTAGCCAACACCCAGAGCGAATGCCGCCTAAAGTGTTAAAGTGTTCATAAAAATAAAAACGACAGGAGAATTGTCTTTCTACTTGTGTGGGAAGTTAAACAAATGTTCACCACGAGTGGTGAAGTGGTGTTAACCGCGTGCCTTTGGCGGGCGGTTAACACCACTTCACCACGAGTGGTGAACATTTGGTACACCATGCAACTTTCGGTATATTTTATTTATACCATGATCATCAGATTATTAAGAGGTCAAATGTATGTCGGTCGTACACACATGCGAATCTGTTTTTGTTTTCCCGTGCCCCGGTAGGCAGTACTTCCGCTGTCAATTTTATTGCCGAAATTATATAAAAGAACAAACGTGGATATCACTGGCCATTTTTCATTTTAATAACATACTATTTCGTGCTATGGATGCTTTATTAACACGAGACGATACCTTTTTGTTAATTTGTATTATCTTATGGGGTAAGCTCATTTAAAAACGTAATAAATAATTGCCATTTCCATTTTGCTCTTCGTGAGGCGACGTGCGACAAATTAAGACAAGTTTGCATTCAGGTCTACGTCACTAAAGGTCAACTTCGATGTCGTTCCACTGAGGTGTAAATGTTAACAACCGAAATCCCATTGCATGTTCACCACGGTTGGTGTGTAAAGCTATGGCATAGGCTTTTCATATATAGTAGAATGGGTAATTATTTTATAAAAGACGCTGAACGTAATGATGATATACTACGGACATTATGGAGGCTTCAAGAGAAGATGAAACGTGTATTACCAGAATGTAACTGCTGTATAAAATACGAGTGGACGTAAAAACTAGTTTTATAACTGATATAAAGTTGTCTGTGACAACCACGTTTGTTGCAACAACCATTTGTGTTTCGGCTTTGTTACAGCACTCAATCACTTTTGTTTAAGCTCGCCATTTTGGTTACACCACTTTTGTTACAACATCGCCAGTTTTTGTTATAATTTTTGTTAGTGTGAAAAATAAAGTAATCAGCAAGTAGTGGTACACATGACGTCAAATGCTGATTATCAAACCTAACCCTTGTTGTGCATGTCCGTTAGTAAGTCACAACCTACAAATATATTATTGGGTGATACAGAAACCAGCCACCTTTCGGCGTCACTGTCATGGTGATAGGTGGTATATCGTGTGCATGTTCATACGTATACCTGATGTGGCAAAGCCTTTGACCGTGGCCCAGCATTTTAGTTTTGTTGTTTTGCGATTTTTTGACCACATTTTCTATAAGGGGGCATACCTAGAACAGTGACCCAATGCAATCAGAAGATATCAGTAAAACAATATTTATTTATTTATTGGTGTTTAAGGTCACATATTTCTGCACAATGGCTAATCATGACCACGACAGTTTTACGGGTGGAGGAAGCCGGAGTACCCGGAGAGAACCACCCAGCAACGGCAAGTAACTTTCAACTCCCCAACATACTAACCCCACACAAGCAGGGTTAGCATTGGTTGAAGAGAGGTGCACCAGTGACGTGCAGTACGCATTAGTACACAGCGTCACCGTGCCCCCACGTGGGCAATGGGGGTGAAGTGTCTTGCCCAATGACACAACGCGGTTGCCGCAGGTGGGATTCGAACCGAGGACCTCTCGGCTTGCAGTCTGCACCTCTACCAACTGAGCCACCGCGCCCCACCAGTAAAACAATGAGCGGATAAGATATGTCATAATTATACAACAGTTGGGCTTAAGTGTTCAATTATGACAGATCTTCCTCAATAATACAATACAGACTAGACCAATTACTCGAACAGCACAGGAGATTAAACAAACTACCCAAGAGCATAGTGTTCAATGTGCCCACATATCCTCAAACCGTTTCCATTGTGTTGCATTAATGCGGGGGCTCGCATGTGTCTTTTTGCTGGAGTACACAACATATATGCTGAATTTACATTGGCAATGTTTTCACGCCGGTATTGGATGCCTATATACAGTTAAAACTTGGAGTCCTGTCACGAACTGTGCGCTTATCTAGGCTTAATTGCGTGTAGGAATTGCGCGCAATTGCCATATCGGATGACACTCAAAGCACGACAGGTTTTCATGGTTACTCATAGCAAACACAGGCAATGTTTCTGCCAATGGACCTCCGGGTTACCCGGAGGTCCATTGGCTGTAACATTGCTTGTGCACATGCCATATGCATAGCCTCGCTATGGCATAACTCATATATTAACACGCAGATCGACGTGCTATTTGTGCGCATTTCATGACAGGACTTCTAGTTTTAACTGTAGTCAATCAGCACTGGTATGTAAACGTTGCTAAGTCATCTTTATGCATGAGTGCATATAAGGTAAAAAAAGAAGGGTAAAACTTTTGATATCACATTGACACTTCGAAATTAGTTTGTAGCTACCTTCACAATCGACATTCTGAATTCATATCAATTTTGCTTTATCGTGTCTGCGCACAATACAAGCCTGAAACCTTTCGACAGCGAATGTCAGGCTGTAAACTCTCCAGCCAGACATTCACAGTCGAGAGGTTTCACGCTTATTTGGTGCATAAAACGGTACTGTACTAACAATAAAAAACAATTAAATTATCATGTAATTAATTTTGAACGTTGAACAGCAACCTAATTTTCTGGCGAATATCAGATGAATGTCGAACGTTAAGCTAACTTCGGAGACCTAATAAATTTAACACTACCTGAAATAGAGTTGAAGTACCTATACATAATCATACGAATAATTATGGTTATCATTGGAACCAGCTCCATGAACTGGTTTCAATGACGTTCAATAATTTCGTTATTTTATTGGAAATAAAATGAGACATACTCCAATATATGAAATTTGTAAATCTGTGCTCCTACCACCTCCACCCCACCCGCCCCACGCTGACCACAAACCACAACCATACATTTTCTCCCTCAATATCGGTCTGCTTGACATTTAACTTTAAACGTGTATCTACCATGGCGGCCAAAAAAGGTTAAATAATTACCCCCAGTAAGACAAATGCTTAGAAACAAAGGTTATACAAAGGTTACAATTTGTCAAAACAACAATACAAGATTGAGTAGCATTAGAACAGGCTGAGTGTAACAAAAGTTGTTGCAGTATTTTTCTCATTTTGCAGTGGGCCATGTACAGAGTTTCCATCATCGATCTATTTCTCAAACAAAAACAATTTTGCACAAAGATTCTCGTTCTTAACGATTGGTCCATTAAAGCATGTTCGATGCTGTTCCTGTGCATTTCCGGCCGCTGCGTTGAGTTGCTTTAGCACATGTGAAATATTTTCCGTTTTGACAGACTTATTTATTTGATTTAACACTTTACCCAAAGCAGACGATATAACAATTTATTATTTTAAATATCATTTTTAAAATTTTTCAAAAATTTTAACAAAACCATATCATGTTACCCCTCATTGGAACGAGCTCAGTGAGCTCGTTCCAATGAGGGGTCACATGATATGGTTTTGTTGAAATATTTTGAAAAATGTAATTTTTTTAACTACTCAATTTGCATATTACGCGGGCGGATGCGGGCGATTCGTTATGTAAAGGGTTGAGGTATACAAAATAAGGAAGAAAATACAGTAAAACGTTGAAACTAGTGGCAAAAGGTAATAGAGAGCAATTGATTTTATAAAGAAATACAAATAACAGCGTGTAGCGAAGGGAGCCAGGTTGGAAATCTATCTGGGACCGTGACAACCGTTACTTATTCCCGGTTCCTTATTCGACATTCGACACCAACCGATTTTCGCCAAATAAACTGCATTGTGGGGTGGCACAAATAGATTCATGAAAGATTGCCACCAAAATTAGGTACCCCACCCTCCCAAAATTGGGCACCCTAGGAGCCCAAAAGTGCTGAGTTGCTCCAAATCGTATTAATCAACCGATTTTCGCCAAATAAACTGCATTGTGGGGTGGCACAAAAATATTCATGAAGATTGCCACCAAAATTAGGTACCTCACCCTCCCAAAATTGGGCACCCTAGGAGCCCAAACGTGCTGAGTTGCTCAAAATCGCATTTATCAACCGATTTTCGCCAAATAAACTGCATTGTGGGGCGGAACAAATAGATTCAGGAAGATTGCCACCAAAATTAGGTACCTCACCCTCCCAAAATTGGGCACCCTAGGAGCCCAAAAGTGCTGAGTTGCTCAAAATTGCATTTATCAACCGATTTTCGCCAAATGAACTGCATTATGGGGTGGCACAAATAGATTCATGAAGATTGCCACCAAAATTAGGCTCCTCACCCTCCCAAAATTGGGCACCCTAGGAGCCCAAAAGTGCTGAGTTGCTCAAAATCGCATTTAACAACCGATTTTCGCCAAATAAACTGAATTGTGGGGTGGCAGAAATAGATTCATGAAGATTGTCACCAAAATTAGGTACCTCACCCTCCCAAAATTGGGCACCCTAGGAGCCCAAACGTGCTGAGTTGTTTAAAATCGCATTTATCAACCGATTTTCGGCAAACAAACTGCATTGTGGGGTGGCACAAATAGATTCATGAAGATTGCCACCAAAATTAGGTACCTCATCCTCCCAAAATTGGGCACCCTAGGAGCCCAAAAGTGCTGAGCTGCTCAAAATCGCATTTATCAACCGATTTTCGCCAAATAAACTGCATTGTGGGGTGGCACAAATAGATTCATGAAGATTGCCACCAAAATTAGGTACCTCACTCTCCCAAAATTGGGCACCCCAGGAGCCCAAAAGTGCTGTGTTTCTCCAAATCCCATTTATCAACCGATTTTCGCCAAATAAACTGCATTGTGGGTTGCCCAATTTTGGGAGGGTGAGGTAACTAATTTCCGTGTCAATCTTCATGAATCTATTTGTGCCACCCAACAAAGCAGTTTATTTGGCGAAAATCGGTTGATAAATACGATTTGTAGCAACTCAGCACTTTTGGGCTCCTGGGGTGCCCAATTTTGGCAGGGTGAGGAACCTAATTTTGGTGGCAATCTTCATGAATCTATTTGTGCCACCCCACAATGCAGTTTATATGGCGAAAATCGGTTGATAAATACGATTTGGAGCAACTCAGCAATTTGGGGCTCCTGGGGCGCCCAATTTTGGGAAGGTGAGGTACCTAATTTTGGTGGCAATCTTCATGAATCTATTTGTGCCACCCCACAATGCAGTTTATTTGGCGAAAATCGGTTGATAAATGCGATCTTGAGCAACTCAGCATATTTGGGCTCCTAGGGTGCCCAATTTTGGGAGGGTGAGGTACCTAATTGTGGTGGCAATCTTCATGAATCTATTTGTGCCACCCCACAATGCAGTTTATTTGGCGAAAATCGGTTGATAAATGCGACTTTGAGCAACTCAACTCTTTTGGGCTCCTAGGGTGCCCAATTTTGGGAGGGTGAGGTACATAATTTTGGTGGCAATCTTCATGAATCTATTTGTGCCACCCCACAATGCAGGTTATTTGGCGAAAATCGGTTGATAAATGCGATTTTGAGCAACTCAGCACTTTTGGGCTCCTAGGGTGCCCAATTTTGGGAGAGTGAGGAGCCTAATTTTGGTGGCAATCTTCATGAAACTATTTGTGCCACCACATAATGCAGTTCATTTGGCGAAAATCGGTTGATAAATGCGATTTTGAGCAACTCAGCACTTTTGGGCTCCTAGGGTGCCCAATTTTGGGAGGGTGAGGTACATAATTTTGGTGGCAATCTTCCTGAATCTGTTTGTTCCGTCCCACAATGCAGTTTATTTGGCGAAAATCGGTTGACAAATGCGATTTTGAGCAACTCAGCAATTTTGGGCTCCTAGGGTGCCAAATTTTGGGAGGGTGAGGTACCTAATTTTGGTGGCAATCTTCATGAATCTATTTCTGCCACCCCACAAAGCAGTTTATTTGGCGAAAATCGGTTGATAAATACGATTTGGAGCAACTCAGCACTTTTGGGCTCCTAGGGTGCCCCATTTTGGGAGAGTGAGGAGCCTAATTTTAGTGGCAATCTTCATAAATTTATTTGTGCCACCCCACAATGCAGTTTATTTTGCGAAAATCGGTTGATAAATGGGATTTGGAGCAAGACAGCACTTTTGGGCTCCTGCGGTCCCAATTTTGGGAGGGTGAGGTACCTAATTTTGGTGGCAATCTTCATGAATCTGTTCGTTCCACCCCACAGTGCAGTTTATTTGGCGAAAATCGGTTGATAAATGCGATTTTGAGCAACTCAGCAAGTTTGGGCTCCTAGGGTGCCCAATTTTGGGAGGGTGAGGTAACTAATGTTGGTGGCAATCGTCATGAATCTATTTCTGGCACCCCACAATGCAGTTTATTTGGCGAAAATCGGTTGATAAATGCGATTTTGAGCAACTCAGCACTTTTGGGCTCCTAGGGTGCCCAATTTTGGGAGGGTGAGGTACCTAATTTAGGTGGTAATCTTCATGAATCTATTTGTGCCACCCCATAATGCAGTTTATTTGGCGAAAATCTGTTGATAAATACGATTTGGCGCAACTCAGCACTTTTGGGATCCTGGGGTGCCCAATTTTGGGAGGGCGAGGAACCTAATTTTGGCGGTAATATTCATGTGACACCCCACAATGCAGTTTATTTGGCGAAAATCGGTTAATAAATATGATTTGGAGCAACTCAGCACATTTGGGCTCCTAGTGTGCCCAATTCTGGGAGGGTGAGGAGCCTAATTTTGGTGGCAATCTTCATGAATGTATTTGTGCCACCCCACAATGTAGTTTATTTTGCGAAAATCGGTTGATAAATGCGATTTTGAGCAACTCAGCACATTTGGGCTCCTAGTGTGCCCAATTTTGGGAAGGTGAGGTACATAATTTTGGTGGCAATCTTCATGAATCTATTTTTGCCACCCCACAATGCAGTTTATTTGGCGTAAATCGGTTGATAAATACGATTTGGAGGAACTCAGCACTTTTGGGCTCCTACGGTGCCCAATTTGGGGAGGGTGAGGAGCCTAATTTTGGTGGCAATCTTCATGAATCTATTTGTGCCACCCCGCAATGCTGTTTATTTGGCGAAAATCAGTTGATAAATACGATTTAGAGCAACACAGCACTTTTGGGCTCCTAGGGTGCCCAATTTTGAGAGGGTGAGGAGCCTAATTTTGGTGGCAATCTTCATGAATCTATTTGTGCCACCCCACATTGCAGTTTATTTGGCGAAAATCCGTTGGTGTCGAATGTCGAATAAGGAACCGGGAATAAGTAACGGTTGTCACGTTCGTAATCTATCTCTCATCTCCCTGTTAATAATACAGCTTCTGCTTGTGTCAGACCAACAATAAGAACTATAAACACAGATATGATTGGTTGCTTGTTCTAGGTATATACATATTTGTCCCTATATCCCGATGAATTATATCTTTTGATTGGTCAGAATGCCTTGGACAAATAGACTTGGCAAAGGGGGCACCCAGCATAGAGAATAAACTTTCCTATCTATCCGTGAAAAGTCGTCCTTAAATTAATTTCACGACTTTCTCGAATTAGGCAACCTCCGATCTCTCATGTTATACAGTGGTGCGAATCAATGAGCAAATATACCATTGTGGGTTGAAATTGCGTTGTAGTAGCCTTAACTCTCACTTGTACGATTATCATGTTTGTTACTTACCCAACCTGTCCATGTGCGTGACTTCAAAACTTTACACCTCTTACATAGTCCATTGTTTTTCCGATTACGGTGTAATACCCTTGATTTACTCCAATTTGCAAGAGATATATCCACGCCACTTTTTGGCTCAGAATTGTTTGGGTATTGAGGAGAACCGTCATATTTTGAATGTGGTACACAACTTCACCTTATTAAGTAGACGTTTCCGATGCACCGCAAAGCAACCAAAACCAACACGTGAAACATCACAAACTGCTTTCAACTGGTCGATTTTACTCCCGATTCCAACACAAATTTTCCTTTTTCGGACTCAGCACCAATGTGATTGTATGTGCAGGGTCCCTCGTTCAATGTATTTTTTTATATACAAACAAGAATATATTGTATCGTAAAATAGAATGTAATTGACCTTTTGTGGTTGATAAAAAATACATTAACCCTTTACCTAACAGGAAAAGCAGATGATACTTTCAAACAGAATTCTTGAATAAATAATTTCTTTCATTTTTTTTGTCTCAAAAACATAGGGTATGACTCTCATTGGAACGAGCTCGGTGAGCTCGTTCCAAAGAGGGGATCATAACCTCTTTTGAGACAAAAAATGAAAATATTATGAAAATTAATTGCCGATTTTTGAGAATATCGCTGGCGGGTTTTGGCCGTTACGTTGGGTAAAGTTTTGAGATGTTGAGAATCGTCTCTATTGAAATAGTTTTCGATGCGAGAGTGCCTATTTATTTATTTATTTATTTATTTATTCATTCATTCATTTATTTATTGGGGTTTAATGGCACTTTCGGCAGCCATAAACACCTCGTGTTGGACAGTTTTGCGGGCGGAGGAAGCCGGATTATCCGGAAAGAATCACCGAGCAACGGCTAGCAAATACCAGACTCACCAATGTACTAACACTGCACAAGCAGCGTTAACATTGGTTGAAGACATGTACACCATCGATGTGCAGTACGCCTTAGTATATAACACCACCGTGCCGTCACGTGGGCAATTGGGATGATGTGGAGAGATCGCCTATAAGCGAGGAAAGTTACTTGTCTTGGAGAGAGTCATAGAGGATTAACATCGACACTGAATACGGGGGCTAAGGTAAAAGGTATTTGGATGGATTGCGGAATAAAGAGACATCAGCGTTGAAGGTAAATGTCATCGAGATTAGATAAGGAAGGGAGACAGATGGGAATAAAAATAGCTAAATGTATACTTTTTGAGCTATGGGGAGCCTGGAACATGTAAGAATATCAAAAAGTGAATAGAACCACACTGTCCAATAGAATAGAATCTACCGGGGCGCGGTGGCGTCGCGGTAACCGGTACTCGTCAGATCACCGAAGTTAAGCAACGTCGAGCGCGGTTAGTAGTTGGATGGGTGACCATTTCAGCGACTGATTCGTGCTCCCGCGCTGTGTCTTTGGGCGAGGCACTTAACCACGATTGCCTACATGGGCGCACGGTGACGCTGTGCACTAAGGCGTATAGCACGTCTATGATGCGCATGTCTTCAACCAATCTAACCCTGCCTGTGCTGCAGTGCAGAGTTCAGAGTTACGATGTTGGAGATCTGACAGCGGATCGTCGTTGCACGGTGGTTCTCTCCGGGTACTCCTGCTTCCTCCACCCGTAAAACTGTCACCGGTATGATATGCCTCTGGCTGTTAATGTGTCGTTAAACCCTAATAAATAAATAAATAAATAAATAAATAGAATCTACCAAAAATTTAACGAAGAAATGGAATGGAAGGTGTGTAGACAGGTAGATAAATGAAATGGAACATTATTTACAGCCTTCACGCAATTATACAATAGCAATTAAACAGAATGACTAACAAAGTAAGTGTTACTTCAATGAAGTGCTGTCGGGTGTCAATTACACCAAAACATCGTCTGTTACCAAAAATACAGCATTTGGCGTGATGGAGTTTTGGCAACAAAAATATACTTTTTGTACGTTTCAAAGGCTTCGTGGTTTATTAAAATGTTTAGTCAAATTATATAAGAAATTCAACGTCGTTAGGAGTTACTTGTTTACCAATTTTTGCGCGCAGATTACTGTTGATGTAATATGATGTTCATTGGTTCACAATATATATATATATATATTATTTATATCTCCAGTTATAGACATTTCAGTCAATAAATATTCAATTCACCTTGAAAACATCAGTATATTAACATATTTAGTGGCATAATCACAAACTACAACCGTGTTGAGTCTCTGTTCATAATATTTAGTAACCAAATGTGTCCGACGATTCAAAGAGAATGACTATTTCGGAGTTTTAGATTTAAATGGATGAAATATTTCAGTTGGTTGGAAAATCGAACCATTCGGGTTCGCTTTTCCGACCAGGTGATATATTCCATCCCATTGAATCCGGAAATTGACGATGGACTATTTAAAGGCCAGAGTGGTACCAAACCTTAACAGGGTCAGATTTGTTTAAGAATGTGTTTGGTGTTTAGATAGCGTGAAAACTGTGTTCCCGGGGGAAAGCTGAGCAGGCGTGACGTCATGTTTAGGGTTGTAAACATGCCTGTTTTAATGCGAAAATAGGGTTCGAAAACGAAAGCGTGGAGTAGATTTTCTCTAAAAGGGGCTATGTTTATATAGGTACAAACAATTGGATAAACGTGATTTTATTGATATATAGTGATTTATACCATGATTACCTATTCTACTATATATGAAAAGCCTATGACGTGAATTTTAGCTCTATACACCAACCGTGGTGAACACGCCAGCAATGGGATTTCAACAGTTAAAATTTACACCTACAGTGGAACTACATCCATGCTGACCTTTGGTGACGTCGACCTGAATGCGAACTTGTCCAAATTTATCGCACGTCGCCTCGCGAAGAGTGAAATGAAAGCGGCAATCATTTATTACGTTTTTAAATGAGTCTTCCCCATAAAACTCCAAAAAATTAACAAACCTTCATTGTCTCATATTAATAAAGCATCCATATCTCGAAATAGAATGTTATTAGGTTATCAAAATGAAAAAGGTCCTGTTTCTTTTTCTATTTCGTTTCGGTGATAAAATTGACAGCGGAAGTACCGCCCACCGATGCTCATGTAAACAAAAACAGATTCGCGCGTTTGTACGCCTGCTGCTCAGTAACACAGAGAACAAATAATAGCGACTCTTGCTAATCTGACCATCGTGGTATAAACTATACCCAAAGTAGCTTGGTGTACCAAATGTTCACCACTCGTGGTGAAGTGGTGTTAACCGCGCGCCGAAGACTCGCGGTTAACACCACTTTACCACTCGTGGTGAAATTTGGTACACCAAGCTACTTTGGGTATATTCTGTATATATAGTTTATTGACCAGTTTCCAAAATTAGGAACTTGGTCAATATATATTAGGAACCCCAAGCGGGCCGTAGGCCCGCAAAGGGTTCCACATACCCAGTCAGATAAATGTGTTCCAGAACAGAATTCTCTATAGCCGTCAATGTGATTTTTGAAGTGGACAGTAAATTTCAGTGAAAAAACTACGTAACTTCCGCTGTCGAATTGGCCTGCCCCCCTCTAGGAATCAAATGTACTCTGTTGCAACTTTATTCGCCTCAAAGCTTTGCGTGATACATTGGCCGACATATCTACACTTCAGGGGTTGCCAGGCCTTCTCACCCGAGAACCGCGACAAATCAGCGGCCGGCCAAAGTGTTATTATTATTACTCGAGTTCTGTCCTTCTGGAGGTTTGTCAATATGCTCAGCTGATGATCTCGTCATTTCAGATCGAACTCTCAGTCCTGATTTCGTTGCAGCTTGTCTGCCACTGCCAGTGACAACCTCAATCGAAAAAACGTACATATAACCGATAATATAAGTTTATAACGGATAATTGTTGTTATATTGGTGCTATTGTATACAGACATACATTGACACGTATCTCGTGAAATATCAAGATGAACAGAAACTCAGTTTTTGAATTATCCAAATGTGAAGGTGTTGTAAAGGAAAAGTTTGCTTGAAAAAAGGGTACATGTATACGGACGTTTCGTCCCCAAGCCGAGTCGTCCGCTTGTCATAATGTCAAGGAAAATATTGTCTGTACATTTTTTACATTTCGAACAAGACACCCACCCCCTACTAACGTGTGGCATTTCCCCAACATATAAAGCCTCATGATGTTGTATTTATGTTAAGAGTGTGATGTACATCATCTTTAAGGTTTGAAACACAAATGATGTCGTATATTGGCTGATATAATGATATGTTTTTAAAAAATGCAAAAAATTGCACAAGTTGGAAATGCACATTTTTGGTGCACTCATGAGACTCACCCACCCCCACATCACGTCTTGCAAATTTTTGGTGCCCCCAGGATCCCCCTCCCCCTGGAATAATTGCAAAATTATAAGATTATGTTACAGAACTTAATATAACAAGTTTTGATGCATTTCTTAATATAATTATAACACGTTTTGATGCGTTTCTTAATATTATTAATTCCTATAATACATTTGCTAATAATTTTGTGATTATTCATTGTAAAGTGCCGGTGCTCTTCCAAGAATAATTGCAAAATTATAAGATTATGTTGCAGAATTTAATAAACCATAAATTTTGATGCGTTTCTTAATATAATCAATTCTTATAATACACTTGCTAATAATTTTGCTATTATTCATTGTAAAGCGACGGTGCGCCTCAATGAATAATTGCAAAATTATAAGATTATGTTGCAGAACTTAATATAACAAATTTTGTTGCATTTCTTAATATAATTAATTCTTATAAAACTTCTACTAATAATTTTGCAGTCATTCACTGTAAGGTGCCGGTGGAGCTCTTCAATGAAAAATTGCAAAATTATAAGATTATGTTGTGGAACTTAATATAACGTACGTATACTTTAAGAACTTTTACTGTAATAATATAATTATTATAGGTAATCCATTGAATAAACAGTAATTACAATTTATTTAATGGCTGGATAGTTTATTTTGTTCTGACATTTCTGTTTTCAGAATTTCACACGTATATGAAATTTAATGCAAGGAGGTACATTAAGATATATTAGAATGGAGGTACATTAAGATATATTACAATAGGTAATATACAATAAAGTATACAATAAAATTATTATATAAATAAATAAAAAATGATTCAAAATACAATACATGAATACTTTCCCCCAGCGAACGAGTTTCGGACGTGTTGGGTATAATTGTAGAGGACGACTTGGTTAAAATTGCAGCAGACAATTTGGTTAGCAGACGAAATGGGTGTAATTTGAAAAAGTGATACTGACAGGTTGCTTTCAGTCCCTTTAGAAACCAAAACAAAGTAATACTGTGTTACTTATTGGTGCATCTGTATTTCTGAACAGTGCTTCGTAGTTTCAAACACTAAAAAATGGAAAAAAATAACCCTTTTGGATATTTACCGCCATTGAAAATGGCATGTCATCTTTTTTCGGGAACTGGGGGAATCTTCGGCCTGGGGAGAACTAGGCCCAAGGAAGATTCATCCAAAAGAAAAGCAGTACACATCTGTTAGGATATTTTAGATACGCTACGATATTCGTTTTAACTCCTGAAAATAATTCTTAAAAAAAATATTAATAGATTGTTCGATATTTATTGAAAAATATTAATACAATGTATATCGTCGAGCAATTATCTCTGCCGTAAATTCACATTCAATGTGTTCTGTAATAATTAAGCCTTTTATTAAGGTCTCTCATCTGTCTTCAGTCCCTTGGTCATTTCGGCACCATTTTAAGTGTAGAGATCTACATGTATAAAGATCAGTGCATAGTTCATGTTTAGAAATAATGGGTAATTACCTTTATTAAATAATGTTCAGTTATTTGTATTTACACAGTGTACAGAAAAGTTATACACAACATTAAAAATTATCCATGTGTTCAATTTTACATACATTTAAGATGCTATCTGTATAAGTAAGGCCTAAAATAATAAAAAAATCTGTTTCTCAGGCCCTCCCGCATGGTCCTATTGGCTGCCGCATGCTCTCTTTTTATAACCAATTCAAACTTAAAAAAAAAATAAAATTAAATGGTTTATGTCTGATATTTTACCCAAGTTAAAAAAATTTATGAATTTATCCCTTGAGTGCAAGAAGGCTTTGCAATGCTTTAGCATTGCAAAGCCTTCTTGCACTCAAGGGATGAAATACACCACCACCCATGCTATTCTGTAGGTTGTGAGGCCTAGAACATGAACTTTTGCTGGCTAAGAAGTAATTACTGAAATAAAAAATAAAATAAAAAACCGCTCGCCCGCATGCAATTTCACAAATAATGGCCCGAGAAACAGAAGATCTACTTTGTGTGGCCTAAGAGAAATTATTTTACTTTGAAATTTTGCAAAGTATATGCAGTCATTCATTCATATTGTTATGCACAATTCCTAGTCACCTTCCAGTTTGAGGTTCACAGGGTTTCTTTTTCTTTTCTTTTTTCTGAAACAACCACCAAACTGCGATTTTGATACTACCATAACTATGTCCACATTTTCTAAAACACAGAGCAGAATCCTTGTAGTTATGCGCAATTCCTAGTCCCCTTCCAGTTCGCTGTCCACGGGGGTCTGACCCCAGTACCCCACTTCCAAGGCATACACTCAAACCAAATAACATTACTGACCCTCGCTTCCGGCTGTCGAAGATTCATAAGCAAATACAATTATTCAGGTCTCAAGGGATTTCAAATCCCACATAGTCCATGTGCACCTTCGACGTGCTGAAACGTTTCTTTTATTTATTCATCATGAAAGGAAATTTACTAGACATATATCATATGTATACCTGAATATCTAATTGAGAGATATAAATGTTGAAAAAAAATTAAATAGAAAAATGTTAAAATTCAAACAATATTTGAAAATATTTAAAGAGGCCGAAATGACCTGGTATATTGGGGCTGAATTGACCTGCGGCCGTAATGACTGGGACCGAAATGACTTGGGGCCAAAGTGACTGGAATTCATGAGAATTGCCTTCAAACTGTCCTCCAACAATTTGACCCAAACTGGATACTAATCTAACCCAAACCATCCTTTGGCAATTTGCCCCGAACTATTCTCCAGAATAGGGACATATGATTCTTATTGATTTATTTATTGGGGTTTAATGACACTTCGATAGCCAGGGTCACTTCATGTCGGACAGTTTTACAGATGGGAAAATCCAGAGAGAACCATTGAGCAATTACAAACATCTAACGTACAAACAGCACACAAGCTGGGTTAGCATTGGTTGAAGACAAGTGTACGATTGACATGCAGTATGCCTTGGTATGCAATGGCACTACGTGGGCAATGGGATTGAAGTGTATTGCCCAAGGAAACAAAGTGGTTGCCGCAGGTGGGATTTGATAGAGGACCCTTTGGCTTGCAGCCTACACCTCTAACTACTGAGCCCTTTAACCTTCAAAACTGTATAGTACCAGCTAAAACATGTAGAATGACCACATGAAAATTCACAAGTACATAGTTTCATTATTAGTTTGTGATATTTGTTTTGCTCAGTTTGCTGTACAGTGGAACCCTGTTAATTGAAGAGCCACTTTGCCAATAACATTATTCAATTATCAGGAGTATTCAATTAACAGGGATTGTGTCACTTTCCTGTATTCCAGAGATAAACTTAGCATTTATTCTATTATATTTTGTTTGACAGAGCTCCATGAGCTCTGTCAAACAAGATATAATAGATTAAATGCCTGTATTGAATGTACTGAGGCCAAATTGGTCTATAACAAAGGAAAGCTGGGAAGAGTCAGGGCAATTTCTCAACATGTTACAAGATTTTTTATTCAATTAACAGGAGATTACTCTATAACCTATATTCAATTACCAGGTCAAATTTGTACTGGAGGCATGGTAAATGGTTTTGTGTTGGGAAATTACATTCTATTAACAGGGATATGCAATTAAGATATATCCAATTAAGTGGGCACCACTGTATAACCACCCCCCCCATGCCCCCCACACACGTGTACCCCAATCAAAACCATCATTCAAAGGTCTTGGATTCAGCAAATTTGATTTCTTTATTAATTGGGTTTAACAACAGTTTGTACAGCCAGGGCCACCCAACAGTTTTACTGGGGGAGAAACCCAGCCAGAGCACCCGAAGAGAACCACCGAGCAACAGTGACAAGCAACTGTCAGGCTTCTCAACATTGTTACTCCAAGCAAGCAGGGTTAGCAACTGGTTGAAGACAAGTGCATCATCGATGTGCAGTACGCCTTATTTCAGTTGCCGCAATTGGGATTCGAGCTGAGAACCTCTCAGCTTGTTTTGGGAAGGTTTTTTTTAGGGTCCTGCGAATATTCGAGATTCGATTCGATATCGATACCATACGTAAGCAGGGACCGACCTGGGCATGCGCCAGTGCGTATTTGGTTCTGAAACATCAGGACCTGGCTCTTAAATCTCAGAAATAGGCTTCTCAGTTGGCGCGTAACTTCTCAGATCATATTTTGATATTCTTTCGATGGATAATCGAGAGAGACACTCTTACATGTATTATATATATGATTATCATTTATCATTGTTGTAGAGTGCTAAAGTTAATACTTCAAGTCTTAATTACCAAGCATTAATCTTCACTGTGGTTTCTGATCAAGTCTTGGCTGCCTATTTAGGCAGCCAAGACTTGGTCAGAAACCACAGTGAAGATTAATGTTTGCTATAGTGTACTAAAGGAAAATGATGAGAGCTATTACATACTTGCAGTGTGTGTTACAAACAGCAGTGTGACTCCGTAAATTGAAATCTGACGCATGAATTGAAAAAATAGGCTCCGAGGCTAGAGCGTATTTTAAATAGTCCTGATCGGTCCCTGCGTATGCTTCGAGATCGATCCCGAATCAGTCTCAGGATTCGATTTTTTCGAATCTCTCATACTAACTTCAATTTGTTACATTTCCAACACAAATAGGATAAAACTGTCATTAGAAAATTCATTCATGTAGGCTCAATTCCTATTTATTTGAGTAATTGACAATGTTTAATTGTTAGATAAGGTGTGAATTTGGCCCAGAACATTATCCATGGTTTTGGTGTTTGAAGGCTTAACTTGTTACTATTCACGTTCTTAAGAACGTGAATAGTAACAAGTTAGGCCTTCAAAAACTAAAACTATGGACAATAGGCCTAGCTGTTTCAGCGACGGTGCTACAGAGAATATTTAGTTATTGGTGTTTAAGGTGTTCACTCCGTCGCATAAGGGTCATCACTGTGTTCCGTAACTTCCGTTTGATGAAATATGAAATAACTTGTCTTTTAAGATTCGATTTGGGATTCAATTCGATGTCGATATCAGAGACATGATTCGATTCGAGATTCAATTCGAAAAGAAATTTGTGATTCGCAGATCCCTATTTTTTTTTTAGTCCCAGCTTCATTAAGGTTTGTCTCATATCCCACTTGTAATTTTGTCATAATTAGTAATCATAAATCCTTAAAATAAAACAATAGAAAAAATGCAAAAAATGCATAGAATATTTAAAAAAAAAATTTCTGTGAGGATTTGACCGCAGAGGTGATGACATGCGACCACGACTGAGACCGAATATTCTCAGAAAAAGTATGAGGGCTGAATCTTTCTGTGACTGAATCTTCATGAACCCCGTTTTTCAAACTAAATTGCCCATTACTTATAAAGCACCATAACTAAGGCAAAAACAATACTATGAAATTTACAAGTCTGAAATTCTATAAATTCCAAATAAATTTACACAAATTATATAGCAAAATAAAGGATGTGGTGTATAGAACCCCAAAAGTATGTGTGCACCTCACACACTGACACACAGTCGCTATCAGACATCAACGGTTCCTGAAAGTGTGCTATCGGTACCATATTTGTACCATAACTGATAATAATAAAATAATATTTCATAAGAACAACAAACACAGGAATTCAAAATGCAGCCTCAGGGCAGCATGGTGGTGAATGCCAACGCTGTCAGATTGTCCTTGAAAGGGGGAGTCCTTTACAAATAGGTTTTTGTTTTGTGATACTCTGGATACTCCCCATTTTTAGCTCAGCTTTGACATAGTCATATTTAAGGTTATGTCATAGCCCATTGTCCGTCTGTGTGGGAACAACAATTCAATACAGCTCGGGCTAGAGGCTTTATTTATGAACCGATCTTTACGAAACTTCTTGGGTACCTTTGTTATCACCGTGGGACGAGTGTTTTTGGGTGCGGACCAAAATGCAAGATGGCCTCCAGCAGCCATTTTGTACAGAAATTAGTGCAATCAGTTTTTTGTTCAGAACTTATGTATGAAAGTTCTGATTTGAATAAATTTTTGTATGAATGTTTAGTAACATGGAGTACATCACATATAATAAAGGGCTTTTTCTCATGCTGAAATTATGGAAATTAGATGAACTTTAATTTATTCAGTGCTACTTACATGTATACCCAGTAAGTGCACATGTCAATACGGCTCGGCTAGGCTGTATTTATGAACTGATCTTCATGAATCTTCTTGAGTACCTTTGTTATCACCTTGGGATGAGAATTAGTGTTTTTGGGTGCAGCCCAAAATTCAAGATGGCTACTAGTGGCCATTTTGTACCAAAATTAGGTACAATCAGTTTTTTGTACAGAACTTCTATACAACTTGGGCTAGAGGCCGTATTTATGTACCGATTTTACAAAATTTCTTGGGTACCTTTGTTATCACCATGGGGTTAGAATGAGTGTTTTTGGGGGGGAGTCCAAAATTCTCGATGGCCGCCGGCAGCTATTTTGTACTGAAATTACTGCAATCAGTTTTTTGTACAGAACTTCTGTATGAAAGTTCTGATTTGAATAAATTTGTGTATGATTGTTTAGTAACATGGAATACATCACAAAACTACAGGTTTTTTTCTTGTACAGAAATTATGCAAATTAGACGAACTTTGATTTATTCAGTGCTACTTATACACAGTAAGTTCACATGTCAATATGGCTCGGGCTAGGGGCTGTATTTATGAACCAATCTTCACCAAGCTTCTTGGGTACCTTTGTTATCACCTAGGGACGAGAACGAGTGTTTTGGGGTGCGATCCAAAATTCAAGATGGCTGCCAGTGGCCATTTTGTACCAAAATTAGGTACAATCAGTTTTTTGTACACAACTTCTATACGGCTCAGGCTAGAGGCCGTATTTATGAACCGATCTTTACGAAACGTCTTGGGTACCTTTGTTATCACCGTGCGATCAGAGCGAGTGTTTTGGGGTGCAGTTCGAAATTCAAGATGGCCACTAGCAGCCATTTTGTACCAAAATTAGTGCAATCAGTTTTTTGTACAGAACTTCTGCATGAAAGTTCTGATTTGAATAATTTTTTGTATGAATGTTTAGTAACATGGAGGGGGCGCGGTGGCTCAGTTGGTAGAGGTGCAGACTGCAAGCCGAGAGGTCCTCGGTTCGAATCCCACCTGCGGCAACCGCGTTGTGTCCTTGGGCAAGACACTTCACCCCGATTGCCTACATGGGGGCACGATGACGCTGTGTACTGAGGCGTACTGCACGTCGATGGTGCGCATGTCTTCAACCAATCTAACCCTGCCTGTGCTGCGGTTCAGAGTTACGATGTTGGAGAGCTGACAGCTGCTCATCGTTGCTCGGTGGTTCTCTCCTGGTACTCCAGCTTCCTCCACCCGTAAAACTGTCACGGTCACGATTAGCCATTGTGCATAAGTATGTGACCTTAAACACCAATAAATAAATATAATAAATAGTAACATGGAATACATCACAAAAAATACTGTATAATACAGGTTTTTTTTCTCTTGCAGAAATTATGCAAATAAATGACCTTTGATTTATTCAGTGCTACTTATACACTGTAAGTGCACATGTCAATACGCTAAGGCTGGAGGCTGTATTTATGAACCAATCTTCATGAAACTTCTTGGGTACCTTTGTTATCACCTTGGGATGAGAACAAGTGTTTTCGGGTGTGGCCCGATATTAAAGATGGCTGCCGGCTTTCACACTGTTGCTAACTGAGGTGAAGTCACTTTACCATTACCAAGCTACCTACTAAATACCAAAGGGAAGATTTTTCAGCGCACTCTTATTACTTCAGCACCCATAATTCTCAAATATGGCATTAAAACCAGTCACATACTAGTACTGCTTAAATCTATTTACATAATCAGAATACACCATCAGGGATGCATTAGCTCAGTAGGTAGAGGTGCAGACTGCAAGCCGAGAGATCCTCGGTTCGAATCCCACCTGCGGCAACAGCTTTGTGTCCTTGGGCAAGACACTTCACCCCCACTACCCATGTGGGGGCAAGGTATGCTGTGTACTAAGGCATACTGCATGTTCTTGGTGCACCTGTCTTCGACCAAGGCTAACCCTGCTTGTGTAGTATGTTGGGGAGCTCACAGTTGCTTGCCATTGCTCAGTGGTTCTCCTGGGGTACTCTAGTTTTCTCCATCCATAAAACTGCCATGGTCACAATAAGCTGTTGTGCAGATAAATGTGACTTTAAACACCAATAAATAAATAATAAAAAGAACACACCACCTCATACCCGTTTCTCTCCTGTTTTTATTCACCTTGGTATTCCTTGGTTTGCCTCGGTGTTTAGTATGCCTGCCAGAAAAGGAGTGATTTCTTTTTCTAAAAGAGCAAAACAAGAAACAGTAATTTTTAACAGGTAGTAACGAAATAATTTTCATGAAGCGCACAATTTTATGTTAGTTAATAGCTGAAAAAACACAGGGTGATATTTGCAAATCTTATTTTATTACTGGCACCAGGTACTGGTAATGAAAATTGTTGTTTGTCATCAATACTTGATCAAGTTTCTGACAAAGCACATTATACTATTCCAATATGTCAGCTACTGGACATAAGCACACAATTTGATGTTGGTTTACCATTATACTGGTGCTTAGCCAGGATATCTAAGTTACATGTAGGGGCAAGAGTAATATCTAGTGGGAGTGGGGCCGGGTAATAAAGAATATGACGCACAGAATCACCTGAGCCACATAGCAGTGAGATAGGGGTGAGGACAAGAGGGTGTTTGACCCTCTCATCAGTGGAGGGGTCGGGTGCACCTCCCCCCCCAAAAAAAAAAAATAAAATAAAAAAATTCAAGACAGTAAAACACAATTACCTTGAATCTGTGTCCTTTTGTGTCCATAATAAGTTGCGAACAAGCATAAATATCTAGATATTAAAATGTCTTTTGGGATGTTCATTATATGGGTTAACAGGAGAGAGGGGTGGCGGCATTAATGAAATTGGGGACCGAATATTCTCAGAAAAAGTATGAGGGCTGAATCTTCCTGTGACTGAATCTTCATGAACCCCTTTTTTCAAACTAAATTGTCCATTACTTATAAAGCACCATAACTAAGGCAAAAACAATACTATGAAATTTACAAGTCTGAAATTCTATAAATTCCAAATAAATTTACACAAATTATACTGCAAAATGAAGGATGTGGTGTATAGAACCCCAAAAGTATGTGTGCACCTCACGCACTGACACACAGTCGCCATCAGACATCAGCGGTTCCTGAAAGTGTGCTCTC